>JBBBDQ010001260.1:2015000-2607500 GCA_037127315.1 Ascarosepion bandense | reverse complement strand
ACATTTTTCCGTTACTCAATCTACTCAAAAGTTTAACAAAAGCAAGCAACAGGCTTCTCAACTTGATTTATTTTTTACCTTCTCTCTTCGCTCTTGCCAGCCTTCGCAATATTACCCTTTGGTAATTCTGACTACTCACTGGTAGCTATTGATGTTTCGTTCTGGTCATCTATTAAACAGGGATCCATAAGATCTCTTTCCATTACCAGCATGCTGATTGGGACTCATTCCGTGATTTTCTTCATGACGCCCTATGGAATGGCATCGTCAATTGAAATTGAAAATTGCGTCACTGAGGTTTCTTCTTATGTTAAAGTAGGCATGGACGCTTTCATTCCTTCTCGAAAATACCTGGTGAAACCTCAATCCTACACATGGCTCACACCAGCATGCTTGGTCGATATAGCACACAGGAACCACTATTTTCAGTTATAGCAGTGTGACGGCCCTCGTCATAACAGGTGCGTATTCGTTACTGTCCGTAATGAATGAGGCACCGCATAGCCTCTAACAACTCTGGCTGTTGTTAATACCGGCAGCTCTGTAATAAGGTATTGGATAAGTGCAAAATCTCTATTCCCTAAATTTTCAGTCAATTTGAAATGTTAAGATACTCTACTGATAAAACCGAATGCTTTGCCCATATATTTTCCTCAAACTCTACTCTTGACACATCTGGAGTATCCCTACCTAACTTCCCTCCTAGAACTGAGTCTCTGTTGAATGATGTTCATATAACTCCTTTAATGGTTTCTGCTATCATCTCTAATCTAGATCCTCACAAAGCATGCGGACCCGATGATATTCCTGTAATAGTCATTAAGAAGTGGCTCCTGTTCTCTCTAAACTGTAAAATAAATGTCTCGATGCCTCCTGTTTTCCTGCCTGCTGGAAGTCATCATCTGTTGTTCCGGTTTTTAACTCTGGTGAGCCATCCGGCTCTTCCAACGATCGGTCTATTAGCTTTCTACCTCTTTTTGACAAACTCCTTGAGGTTCTGATCAATGTTGAATTGGTTCATCATCTCTCATTGTAGGGCCTTTTCTCAGGCAAGCATTATGGCTTTAGTTTCTCCAGGTCAACTGCTGATGTCCTGATGAAAAGTCTATCATAATCTAGATAAAAACAGTGAGACTCGTGCTATAGCATTGTATTAATCGAAAACCTTTGACAGGTATCTAGTGGGGCTACATAATACTTTGAATAGGTAAATAATATTAACTGTAAGTTGATTTTTATATTAGAGTTATTACTAATACCTTTTGATTAAGTAAATTTTAACGAAAAATGTTTTCGATGTTTACATAACACTGCTAATTCATTTCTACGGTTCAATAGTTCACCATTGTTGGGGTACCTTAGAATGTGCAGCTTTTCACTCAGGCATAAAGGGCAAATATCATTAAACGAGTTACAGATTCTAGTTTTTTCAAGGATTTTCCATTTTACTTTGGCTGTCTTATTTGTGTCCTTTAATTTCCAAAATTATGTAGAAAGGGATGTTTAGTTTCGATACATATTGTTTTTGAATGAAGTTAAGTGCATATACCAGCGTTGCTTAAAATGTGTTCTTTGTAGATCTGATGTAGACTTTATTGACAGTTGGGTTTTCAATTGGTGTTATATATATATATATATATATATATATATATATATATATATATATATAAAACATGGCTCATGTAAAGATTTACATTTTATTGGCATCTTTTAATAAGTAGAAAGTGATGTGCTATTGCGGTAAGTTTTATTATTAAAAGATAAGGTGTAAAAATAATGGCGGGTTTTAAAAGTATTCTTGGTACAACTGATATAACATTTTATTATTTTGGGATTTTCTATAGTAAAAATAGAGCATAGGTAGACTATAGAGTCAGTTAGACATTTATTTGCTTATGACACTATTTCCTGCTGATATATATATATATATATATATATATATATATATATATATATATATATATATATATATATTGTTTGGTTTAATACAGCGGAGAGAGAGAAATTAATATTAGTGGTATTATTAGTTGTGCTTTATTGTAATTCGCGATGTGAGCTTATGTAAAAGAAACGATTTTTAATACTATTGTGGACTTGTAAAATCCGGGGAATAGAAAAGTTGGCTGACGGCTGGGAAAGAAAGAGAAAAATATAATTCTTCTTCTTTTTTTTTTTTTTTTTTCGTGCTCGAAACGGATTGTTTTGGACAAGTTAAAATTTTGCAATATGTAAGTAGCCATAACAAAATGTCAGGATTTACTTGATGAGGTCAGGCAGGGTTAGATCCCCAAAAGTTTTTTTTAATCGTATCACCCCGAGCAAGGCAGTAACGCCATTAATGTGCAGGCGGCTACGTAATAGTGAAAAGATTGGAAAAGAGAAAGCCGGAAACCACATCCTAAACAAGGAACAAGGGATGAGCCTCTTCACCTGTTCAATAGACGAGGGTGGAGTGTGAACCGGGCGATAGATAGATCTATCTACTCCAATTGAAAAAAAAAACAAAGTGAGAAGATTGGAAAAGAGAAAGCCGGAAACCACATCCTAAACAGGGAACAAGGGATGAGCCTCTTAACCTGTTCAATAGACGAGGGTGGAGTGTGAACCGGGTGATAGATAGATCTATCTACTCCAATTGTTGTTTCTGGGAACAGAAATTGTGGGATTGAAAGACCGATGATGTAATCGAAAGAAAGAAAACAGAAAGTCATTACGTCATGTGAGCTGTTGATATTTCATTCGTCGAGCCATGGCTCCCCGCAAATCGTGTGGGTGGAAAATAATCTCATTGGTTAAAAACTCTGAGTCGGCTAGATCCCCCAAGAGGATTGGGGATGGTTATAAAACTGGAGACTCGGCGAGAAAAATTTGTTGTTGAGGGGAGAGTTTCTGGAATTGCAGTCGAAATATAACGACTATGGAAAAGGGTTCCCAACTGGTCGCCTACCACAGAACTTATGGCTAAAGAGTTAATATCGAATGAAGCCTTCCGCCGATTAACTTAAAGAGTTAATGTTGAATAATGCGCCTCCGATAGGAATCCCGAAAGAACATTATTGTTTTAAAAGTTATGTGGAGAATTGAAATTTCTAATTCCTCGTTCGCTCAACTTCGGTAAATTTCGTTAAACTTTGATAAGAACCCGAAAGGACTTTGTTGTTGTAAAAGTTGCGTAGAGAATTGACAACTCTGATTATAGAGAATACATGAAAAGACTTTAATGAAAATTTGAAAAGCTCTGTTTACTTTAACGAAACTTAGAAAAGACATTTTTATTTTGAAGATTGAAAGCACTGATAATTTGAAAACTCTCTCTCTCTCTCTCTCACACACACACTCTCTCTCTCTCTCACTCACTCTCTCTCTCTCTCTCTCTCTCTCACACACACACTCTCTCTCTCTCTCACTCTCTCTCTCTCTCTCTCTCTCTCTCTCTCTCTTCGTTGTAAACTGGCATTCCGACAACTGTATTATTTGCTCCTGTAACTAATAATTATTTTTTTTTTATAAAGACCTTATTCGTAACTCTCCAGGTGTCTTCGACCTTATTCATTTATTTAATTTTTTTTTTTCGTTTTTTTTTTTTTTTGTGCCGTGTTTATTTTTAACCACAAGTGTACACAAATGCCCGGTCTGGGTCTGGTGGAAGGACGGCTACTGGATTTGCACAACACGACTTTCTGAGATAAAATTACAACTTGGGCAGTGGTCCGTTGTTGTAATAGACGTCTTGAGGACCAGCTTCTCTGACGAGATCATCACGACCAGCAACAGCGTCCCAAAAGCGTCGACATAACTGGTACCGTTTCGACATCATCGCAGCGGGATCCGTTCCCAAACCAGCTAGCGACCGAACCAACCAGCCATCCGGGTGGCAGTGTCACAATTAGCCAACCCGGGCAAAAGTGTTTTATGCTAATGGACACTTAATAGGTTTTCGGCAATTGCAATTATTGTTATTGTGATCGTTGATTTTTAGTTTGTTGATTGTTCAGGTTATTATATCTATTTAAAATTCTATTATGTTTTTTTTATGATCCTCTCAAGGTTATCACTATAACTATTGCTTAATTTCAGGGTATTTCTGATAAAAATTTTATTAAGAGAGTTATTTTTAATGAAGTGTTTTTCAACTAATTTTAAGAATTTATGCCATAACTTAGTACGTTGTATACCAAATGATATTTCTCTTTCTCTTTTTATTGTTGTTGTTATTATTATGCTTGTTGTAGTTCAGGTCAGGGCATTTATAGCCGCTGTTTTTAGGAAAGTGCCATAGAATTTGCTATGTTTGCAAAAGATGATTTCGTTAGAAGACTTGTTACTAATTCTGTTTTCAATAGAGAAGGGTATATGCTTGATGATTGATCAAGGGTGGTTAGATCTAGAGTAGATGTATATAAGATTAGCGTAAGCTTTTAAGTAGGAAGAGTAAATTTCATCGACTAGATCAAGTGTTACATCTAGAAAGTCTACTATTTTAGATTAGTTTTTATAGCCACCTTAAGGTTAAGACTTTTCAGTTCCCTATATATTGATTTTTTTAATTCTATTGGCTTTAACATTAGTGGAATTTTTTACCACCATAAGACTATCATCCCTGTACAACCCTATATCCTCAATATTTATATCGTTATACGTTGTTAGATTGTACAGAATAAATAAGCCAACAAGATTTGAGGACTCAGCGGAGTATAGAGATCCCCTGGTGATGTAAAATAGGTCCTCACATTTGTTTGTTTTTTCCCATTGTTCATTGTTGTGTTTGAGTACGGATTGTTTTGCACTCATGGTTATTATCAGTACCTCGTTAGTTAGATCGGAAAATTCCATGCCAAAGTGAATAGGTCTTTGGAAATAGAAGTGTAATAATCAACGATGTCAAACTGGATAAGCCTACAATTGGTCTTATTATTGATTAGGTTAAACCAGTAGGTGACATCATTGGTGTTAATCCGTTGAGGTAATCCAAGTCGTTGGAAATTGATTATGTCGAGAATGGTTTTGCTGATTTTGCCGATTTCAGGTCGCGTGGGGTTGATAATCCTGGTGAGGCAGTTAATCTCGTAATCTGGTTTATGATCCTTAATTGTGATGTAGGACTCCACAGCGCAGAGTTCACTGATTTTTAATTTATCTGTAATGTGGTTACTTGTTACATTGATGTCTTCAACTAAATTATTAATGTTGCTATCTACTTTTTTGTAATTTTTTGTTACTTTTTTTTAATTAATGAAATATAGTTGTTAGTTGTGGTTTTATAGTAATTGGCTGTTTTGTCGGAAGATACAAAGACTTTATTAGATGAGTGAATTTCCTTCACAATAACATCTAGATGTTTCTAGAAGTGGTTTTTGTCACTTTGTGCGTGTGAAATTTGATGGTATTGATGACTTTAAATAAATCATTTTCAAAACCTAACAGCTTTTCAATGAAAGGTGCGGATATATATATATAACATTTTGGTATGTAAATATAAAGTTCACAATCTACAGATAATGAGAGGACGTTTGTTAATAAAATTTAGTCTCGAGAATTAACAACTGCTCAGTTATTTCTTAATTAAATAACAAACCTAAATCTTAACTCAGGATGTTATTCGTTGAAGTTGCGATAAGATAGTCTCTGGTCGTTTTACTACCCAGATGTCGACCTTTTGTTGAACTTAAATGGCGGTGTACTCTTGCTGGAGTGACAGTATCAACTATTTACACTGATCCTACAGATAAAAGGATTAAGAGTGGCGGAAGTGTGTCGCCAGAAGCGGGACAATTACTGAATCCTTTCAAGTAACTTTCATAGTTTTCTAACTTTTATATCAGATGCATTGATAATCGAGTCGAGGATCAGGTATTTTGGCATTTCTCTCACAAAATAGACATATCTAAACTTTTATTCGAAGATGAAGAGACTTCAAATCAACAGGTCAGTGCGATGTAAACCGAAATTTCTTTATTTTATCAAGTAAATATTAATAGATCACATAAAAAACTAAATTATCAAAACTTTTTCTAAAATGAAAAAGTTTCGATAATTTTATTTTTTCATTTTTAAGAATCATTCTTTTATTCTAAAGAAGGCGAAATGCTTAGATTTTGGATACAAATACGCCAGTCTTCTTATAGTAGTTAAGAACAAATATGTCAGTGTTTGCGTTTATTCTCTAATATATGAATGTTTTAAATTATGTTTGGAGCAAAATGTGAAAATGATTTACTTCACGCTACTATATGCGACAAAATTTTGAATCCATTTGTATATATTTTATATATTTTATCTTGTATCCAATTAAAAAAATCTAATTTTGATAAATACGCAAATGAATATCTCAAAACATATATGAACATATATTCATAGAAATAAAATTTTCTGCATTATGCAAAGCAATTGATTACCGAATTTCTAATGAGTTATCTATTATATAAGAAGTCTTTTTCTGTGTGAGAATTAATTGATAATATTAAAATATTTAAAGTATGGAAATGCATTTCTCATCTAATTTACAATTTGTAAGCCTTACGCTAAGCACCAAAAAACCTATAGATAACTTTAAATATATTACAGTAATTATTTATTTATTCATTTGACATGAAAATTGAAAACAAAGAAAAGAAGATTGTCCTCTACAATGACTTAAATTATGAAATTTCGAAAGTTTGGAAAAGACTAACAAAGAAAGTAATTACAGATCATTGGAGCACTGGCGATGGGCAGGGATAGGAACATGCACTGCTGGATTATGGTATGGAATTACATCTATTTATAAATTATACTTTGTAGGTATTTAATTGCACCCGATGTGTGTGAGTGATTTTTTTCGTTTGTTTTTGTTTTGTTTTGTTTTTGTTTTTGGTTTGTTTGTTTTTTATCTTTTCTGTTAATTAACCTCAAATAATGTATTGTAAAGTTACTTATCGCAAGTATCAATCCAAATTTGTCTAGCTTGCCTCGCAATGACTAAAACCAGTTAACAAAAATGATGGAGCTATTCACATTTTGTGAAAGTGGATAATATTCGCGGTATTTACAATACATAGATTTCTTTTTAGAATTTAAAAAAAGGAAAAGTTTTTGGCTTGTTTATCGGAGTGAGCGCAACAGATACCCTACAGGGCCTACACATAGAAATAGCGCACCCCAGTCGCCTACATTTGGGCGTTCGCAAAGTACAAAGTTCAGCTCGCAACTGTCAGAAAAATTTATTTTTTGAGTTTTATTTATTTATTTTAATAAGAATAGAGACAAACTTTTCATACAGTCAAACTTGATATTGCGGGGTTTTTTTGTTTTGTCTTTTTTTGTGTTTTTGTTTTGCATTGTTTTTTTGTGTGTGTTTTTGTTTTGTTTTGTTTTTTTTGTTTTGTTTTTTGTTTTGTTTTTTTGCTTTTGTATTTTTTTTCTGAAATAACATTTTCAGGGATTTTTCTTTATATAACTGTGAAAACAAATTACCACCATCACCAAAAATATTTCGACAATGTTTTCTGATAAAATAACCTATTCAGTATATAATTAATTCAAGAAGTTTTGAAATTTCCGTTTGAATCGACTATCCCTGAATTTTGGCAAATATTTTAAAACAAAGGGGTAGCCATTTTTTCATTCATATCGAAAAAAGGCATTCATTTTGCTGGTACCTATTAATTAGATATTATTTTATGCATGTTGAATTAAAATAGACAGGCGATTGACTGAAATATTTTAAAGTAGCCTAGGTATCCACTGATTCGCTAAAAATGAGCATACCATGATGAAATAATGTCCCAAATTTAATAAAAACAAGTATTTATCGTGAAACTTTTGTTATTATTAAGAGGACTAGAGGATTTTTTATTATTAAATTATATTTTTGATCTTTTTAGAACGTTCAAACTTTTTGCCAAAAAATCTTGGTTTGGGATTAGCGAAGGGGGACAAATATTAGTATAGGATTTTTTTTAGTTTTTAGATTGATTTATTTTAGAAATTCTTGCAATAATCAAATAATGGTCGGATTTTAATTAAACTTTCAAGACTTAGTCAGAAATGAATTAAATCATTTTAGATTTTTTTTTATTTTAGAAAATCTTTGAAAATTATGCTTTTATATTTATTACCCCCACTTATTTAATTTTATAGCATTTCGAGAAATTAAACTTTGTTTATATTAGGTAAATCAGCACTCCTTGGAGAATTGAAATCGTCAATTTCTTTTTGCAAAACAGGGTCCCCAGTTAACGAAAATCTACTCTGAATCGTAAAATAAAAAAATGCTATAAAACTAAAATATTATTAAATTAAAAAATTTCTTAATTGCTTTCATGATTAAGATTAATATATGGGCACTAATCTTAAGAAAACATTTTTTCGATTAATAACGAATTTTTAGAAAAACAATTTATTTAAATTTTAATGAGAATAATTTATAAAATTTGAAAGTATTTAAAATTCAGTTTTACTTTGTTGTAGAGATTAGGTGAAATTGTTATTATTAAGGAAAAACTATGTTTACTAATTATAAATGAAAAAGCTTAGAACAATTAATTGACGCCAACATTTTAAAAAGAATACACGACATTATCAGAAAATATCAGCGATAACTTCAATAAAAAATTAGATTTCGGAGAATGTTTTTATTAATTGTTAAGTTTACCGTGTTACAAATTATACAAAAATGGGGTTCATATTATATTACTCAAGTAAATTTTAAAGATATTTCCACTGTAGAAAAACATTAGATTAACTTCTGTTTGTCAGTCAACCTGTCAACTTGTCAAGATTTAAAATAAACAGCTACCACCATGTTAAAAATGTATTTCTGCAATGTTTGAAAATTAAGTAAATTTTCTTTCAAATCAGATTAATTAAACATTAAATCAGATAATTTTCCTCAAATAAAGTTTCAGAAAAGCATATTTTAATATTCGAAAAACTTTTTAATAAAGAGAATTATATTGTGCTGAAAGAGGTCTAAAAATGACGCTAAAATCAGTGATGGTTAGCAATTTCAAAACGAAAACTCTTTCCAGTCAATTTAAACTAGTATTTTGCTTTTTGGGAATATTAAATTGAATCTATCAGCCTGAAATTAAAACTAAAATAAAAGTTTCAAAAAAGATTTTTCATTTCCTTCTTTTTTTTTAATTCATTTTAAACCCTAAGTATCGCAATTCTGTAGAGGTCTGTAGCTTAATATTTATATTAGTTATTCGCAAAACTCCTTGAAGAATTTAAATCGTTTTTTTTGGGTTTTTTTGTTGTTTTGTAAAACAACATTTCCAGTTACCAAAAACAGATCTGAATCGTAAAATAAAAAATGCAGTAAAAGTAAGACAATATTTAATTAGAAAAGCTTTTAATTGTTTATATGAATAAAAGATATTATAAACACTATTGTCTTTTTAAAAATTTGATGAATAATTAATTTTTACAAGAATGTTTTTCATTTTTCTTAAATTTAATTGGAATATTTTATAAAGTTTCAAATCTTTTAGATTTTTGTATTAATTAATTAACTGCACTATTTACATTGTTCGGACTATTGTCCTCATCTTTATTGTCATTATTACGACGTTCTGGCCGTTGTACGCTCCGGCCTTCTTCAGAAACTAGGAATTTCGAACCGAACCCTTTATTATGATCGCTGAGGTATATCCTTCTCATTCCATGTGCGATGCCACTTCTGGTAGCCATGTAGTCAAGTCACTGGAACTAACCAACGCGTCTATATCCACTGGGCCATGTGTCCTCAAGTGGCATCGCACATGGAAGGAGAATGATATACTCCAATGATCATAAAGAAAGGGTTCGGTTCGAAATTCCTAGTACCTGAAGAAGGCCGGAGTGTACAACAGCCGAAACGTTGTAATAATGGCAATAAAGACGAGGACAATAGTCTGAACAATGTAGTTAGCGTAAATACTACCTCATCTCAGAAGTATAGGCAAATACTAATTTGTACTGGTTAGAGGACATTGCTATTAAGTAAAAACTATATTTACTAATCATAAAAAGAAAAGCTTATTATAATTCAGCAACCTCCAATATTTTAAAAAGCATTTTGAATTTGTTTTGTGTGTGTATATATATGCTAATCCTTGTAAATACGGACGTCCATAGACGATATTATCATAAAATAAAAGCGGTAGCTATAGTAAATTTAAAGTAAAAGCACCTAAAAATCAATAAAACATTAGATTACGGAGAATATTTTCCTAATTTTTTAATATTACTGTATAGTTAATAATATATTTTTTAAAAAGTGCATACGTTATATTCCGCAAATAATTTTTAGAGATATGTCTATCGTAGAAAAAAATTAGATCAATCACTAGCTGTCTGTCAGACATTTAAATAAACAGCCGTGTTAAAAATGCATATATTAAATTAAAAGTAAGAAATATTTGTTGCAAATCAAATTAATTAAACTCTAAGCCAGTTAATAGTTTTCAAATAAAAATTCAGAAAAATATGTTTTATTTTTTTAAGTATTCTTTTTTAATAAAGAGACTTACATTGTGATGACTAAAAATGGCGCTGAAATCAGCAATTTTTAGTGTTTTTTTTTTTTTTTTAACAAAACTTCTTCCAATCTATTCAAATTAGTTTTGAAATAAACCAAAGTATTTTGCTGATTGAAAATATTAAATTTAATACATTAGCTTGGAATTAAAGATTTTACATTTAGATATCGAGTTTCTGTGAAGGGACTTAGTTTAAAGCAAAAAATTAGAAAAGTCGAAAATTTGTTACATTTATGAACGCCAACCAAGTGAAAAATATATCTATCCTCACCGATAGCTGTTCAAAAAAATATATACTCAATGTTATTTCATTAGTGAAATAGTAATTCTTTAAATGCGTAAACACAGCAAAAATAGGTTGAGGAATATGAAAATAATACATCATTATTATTCATCAAATTACAAACTGACGTCTTATTGAAACTCCGTACAACTCAAATGATTAAAAATGAGATTATTTTTATTTATTGCAGATATGCCCTTGGTTTGTGGGCAGTTAGTCTACTACTTTATTCCACTATCAGTGGTAAGCATTTTTTTTTATTATTATTCTCAGAAATGTACTTTTTCTGTGTTACGTTAACTTCCAAAACACAAAATTAATCGGAATATTTTTTCTATGTCCTTTACTTCTGTAAATCTACATACCAGTTTTACTTTCTGAGTAATGACTATTTGTTTGTTTGTTTTATGTGCAAGGAAAATAATGGTTATGCATTGAAAAAGAAAGATTCGGCAAGCCGTGTTCAAATTCCAGTAGAGACCTTTGAACATAAATTCGTCTCTTCTATCCTCAACTATGAGTAAGCAAGGTTATTTCGCTTTGGTAGCGTAGTCAGTCTTGAAGAAGAAAAATCTGGATTCGAAACTGCAGAGGAAGTTAAGTGAGAACATTAAATCTTTCACAAGAACAGTGATAACAATTCACAGATATTAATGAAAAGGAACCTGTGGCGTCCCATGACCACTTATGTTCTAAAGAGATATGACATTTAAATACAAAAAGTAGGACTGTTTTCCTTTATGGTTATTTTTCATCATTTCAGTTCATGCTAATATTCAGAAAGGAATATCCAACATCCAAGTCAACCTATTTATCAACAAAAAGATACTTTTAAGAATATAATTTTCTTACAAATTCAGAGAAGTAATAGTTTGTGAATTGCTATGTCACAATAATTTCAGGGGCAAACTTCAATGGATGTGCGCTGAAAACGTGATTGGCGAATCGAATTCAAATACTAGACATGGCCGTTGCCTTCAATTTTGCAAAAATGCTCTTCGGAAAGGTATGATTCTATCTCTTTTCTCCACCTAGGTTAAATAACAGGATAGATTGATTTCTCTGACCCTGTTTAGCAACAAGTCTAGAAAAAAATACTTCTGAAGAATTCCTAAAACAATTCGTGACAGTATTCAGCAACATCCTCACAACTCCTGCGAAGGCGCTGGAATCAAATAGTATAATTGATATTTACCTTTCCATTGGTTCATTTCAGCAACCTGAAGATACGAGACTTGCTTCAATGGCAATAGTCTATTCCTCATATTTACCTAGGCCTTGTATATCCAGAGTACTAATCCAGGGTGTCTTTAAGATGACTAGAAAATAGTTTCTATAATCACCACTAAACATCCATGTGTGATACTATTGTGACAGATAAATAAATACGGACGAACACGAAGGCATTGAGTTTGTACCGGATAAGAAATTAATTAAAATCAACTCTCTTCTTCACTTTTACAAGAATTCACAATGACGTGTGAAATCCTGGTTTTCCCAAATAAAAAAAGGATTGACCATGTGCTTAACGAAAAAGTCGAACACAGAATTCGCAAGTAGGTGTTAAAATTATTTTTGACCAATGGAAGCAACTTGCAAGACCAAAAGAACTTCGCGTGTAAATGCGAAAAAAAAATCTAGATTACAATAAAAGGACTTCATCAACGTCAGTTACCCAGAGAGTCATTGGGAGCCGAGAGACACACATCTAAAATGCAACTTCAAACTTTAAACAACTCGGACATTGACTTCTTTCTCTTTCTCCTTATCTATTTCTACAGTTACAACTAGAACATTTTGTACGAACTCTACCCTTAACCTCTTAATAATGTTTCTAATTGAACATTAACTTCTACTACTTATGTTATTCCTTCTTTTAATAAATTTCTATTTTAACATTTAAAATGTATATTTTATTATTCCACTCTTCTACACTAATCCACACATTTCAACCTGCCGACAAACAACCTTCTGATAATAATTCTGATAACTCTGCATAAAACTTGTAAGCTGTAGGGAGTTCGGTTAAGTCTGACACAAGGCCGAATCAAAGAAAAATAAACCAGCTCCCTACTACGCTACAAGTTCATTCAAGCTCTGTAGCATTCGACAAAGAAAACTATTTCGGAAAAAATATTAATTTCCATTTTTTTTTTTTAAACCAAACCTCTTTGGGATAAATGACATAGTAAGTGCATTCATAAATAAGAAAAAATGAGTCATCTTGAACAATGTCACGATCATCTTATCAAAATAAAATTTATAAAATTTCCCTTACGCTTCGGAAAAAATCTACATTTACTTTAAAATTTAAAGTAAATATTTAAAGTTTAAATATTTACAGAAATAGAATAATAATTTGTTGTCTGAATAAAAGCAATCGAGAAATTCAATCGTTTGCCGCAATACTTGACCTACAACTCTGAAAAAGTTTTAAGCTTAAAAAGTATTTTTCTTCACAAGAATAAACGAAAAAGAAAAAAATGTTTTCCTTCTTATAATCCATAATTTTTTTTTATTTTTTTTTTACAAAATTCATTGTTAAAATATCTTTAATTAGACTAGTTCGCATGGATATGGTGTGTGTGTTTTTTTTTCTTTTTTTCTTTTCTTTTTTCTCTTTTCTTTTTTCTCTTTTTTTTTTTTTTTTTTTGCAATCTCCACATCGGCAATGAAATAGATATACTTATGCGGCACATTGCATTCACGTTAAAAACTACACTATCATCGAATAAAGAAATAGGAAACCTACGCAGGCAAATATATTTACAAACAAATTATGTTAATAAGAATATATTTTCGAAAGTTATTTTCAATCAAATCTTAAAGTTAACCATGACACCGTTTGTCGAAATTCAAAATTCAAATACTGTCTGAAATCAAAAGCGTTACATAAGATGTCATTTTAGGCTTATGGAAACATAAATTTAGCCCGAGATTGAAAGTTACAAAAATATCAAAATTTATGTGAAAATACTGCAACCGTATCCCCGTTATCCCTACCAAAGAGGGAAGATAACGAGGTGTCCGTACATGATTTTCCTCGAGAAGCCTCGAGTTTAAGCTTGTTATGGCAACGCTGTGTCTGGCTCTGGGGAACAAAAACCGAATGTTCTGAAAAAAAGAAGGATTGAGAAGGAAGACTCATCCTTTGGATTGTTTTCCACTAATCTGAAAAATAAAATTTAAAACCCACGATAATTTGAAAATATACCTTCGTCAGCTGGTTAAAATCACTATTCATTCACGCCTCGTCAATGGAAAGTCAAACAGATGAGTGTAAAGCACGTTAATTAATATTTTCAGCTGAAAGTTAAATAAGCTTTAGACTCAGAAACGACACGTGTCAATGCAAATTGCTTAAGAACCCATTCTGTTTACCTATTCAACCCATTGCTGGAAGGAGAAGGGATAGATTAATACTTTTCCCAAGGTTATTTGAGTGTAAGTGAATGCAATAAATTCAACTGGAATTCGAACTCGACTCATCCGATTCCTCATTTAGAGCCAATATCAACTGCACCACAATGTACATCCATTGTATCCATTTACCAAAGCCATTTTTAACTATCAAATAATTACTTAATTTTATCAGGCATTCAAAAGAATATTTTGAACAAGCTTTTACACCTTTTTTTTTCTTTCCACATAAATATATGGTAAATAAACAAATTCTTTCTGTTCAATTTATGGGGATGTATGAAAAAATTCACAAAAAATCGTATTTTCTGCATACATTTAAGTTTTGGTGTTGTTGTTTTTTTTTTGTTTTGTTTTTTTGTTTTGTTTTTGTTTTTTTTGTTTTTTTCAAGTGTGGAGATATTTTTTATAAAATATAACTTTTTGGTAATGTGCCTTTTTTCTTTTCTTTTTTTTTTTTTTTGAGCTTTCATCTCTTTAGGCGAAAAGCAAAATGATACCATTGTAACGTTTACTTGCTTAAAATAATTCAACATTTACAAAGTAACTTTTTACATTGAACTGTCAGAATCATTATCATATCAATATTATATCAACAGATTCAGAATAAACTCTTTGTTCTGCACCATAAAAGCCAACATCTTTATAGTCAGTCAGTTAAGTGCCATACGTGATACACGCTTGGGCGATCATGTCTCGAAAGAGACATGACTGACTGGGCAGAAGATTATCCCGCAGTAGATTGCCATTGCTTTCTGCGGTAGACTGGTTGCCGACCAAGGCTATAGAACCCAATCTGTCCTGTTATTTAACCCATAGCTGGAGGGAAGAGACGGATTAATACCTTTCCCAAGGGTATTTGCGCGTAAGTGAAAGCAATGAATTCAGCTGGAATTCGAACTCGGCTACCCGATTTCTAGTTCCGAGCCGATATCCACTGCGCCACAAATAGTAGTTTAGTGAAAATTTAACTTTGTTTTTTCATGTATGATACAAATACCTGAAAACTGAAGAGCCCAGAATCTAATAGGTTTACTCTGAATAAGTTTGGTCTATTTCTGCAAGTCGATCACTACTAAATTTTTATTTTTTCTATTTGCGACATTTGAGGCTACTTTTGAAATTGGCTAACAATTCAAAGTTTTTATTCAAAATTTAAGCGCTGGTTAGTTATAAGTCTTGGGAAATTGAGTTCAATATAAACTTCCGTAAAGAAGTATCAGCCAGCGTTTAAATACTTGTCATATTTGAAAAAAAAACATTTGTAAAGAAAACGAATTAATGTGAAAATTCCAAACTAATAAAATCGTGGCTAGATCCAGAATAGCGTTCAGCATTCAACCTACATTAAATCATATAGAGAAGAAAATTCTCATATTTTGGTGAGATTCAAAATTTACTCGAAACTCGAAACTAAAAGTGAATAATGGTACAGAGGATGACAGAAAAAAATAAATCAGCTAATGATTTTGCTGCACGAACGTGTCTGTTCTCTCAATTGAAAAAGGGTACACATCTAATGATCATCTCATACTAGCTCCATCATTAATAAATACATACATATAATTATACAAGTATTAACTTTCAGTTTTCTAAAGAATACTAGGATGTAACCAATGGAATCTTGCCTATCTCGCAGTTATCACGTTGGTTTGGTTCTTGAAAATTACTGAGACAGTCGAAATTACTTGGAAAATAATGATATCCAGGCAGTTTCTCCACACTTTCGATCCCAATATACAATAAATAGCCTATACAAAAATTGAAAAATACGCTAAAACATTACAGGCAGACCTTGTCCGTTGAATTTAATCTTACGTCTTTATATATATATATATATATATATATATATATATATATATATATATATATATATATATATAAACTTATTTATAAATGGAACTTTGTCTGTGTGAGTATGTGTCTATGTGTGTGTCCGTTACCTATAGACTCCGAAACGGCTGAACGGATTTTCTTGAAAATTTACACAGTTGTACTATAAGCGTCTGCGAGTGTTCTTAGCTAGGTTTTGTCGAGGTACCCCCGATAAATATCGAAAATCGATAATCGAAAAAATCGGGTTAAAGAAGGAGTGGTCCGATTTTAATCAAATTTGGTACACTCATAGACAAAGACATAAGAAACGATATTCAGAAGTTTCAAGGTTGCAGTTCTTACAATATTCATTATTAAATTTGGTCGTTGAATGTTTTCATACACTTTTTGTACAATTTTGTAGAATTTTTGTCTCTGGTCTTATAATTTTGATCATGTCTAAATCGCCTCATTTTATAAAAATGTAAATTTCTAAATAAAATGTTTGGGATGTAGCTTTTTGTTTCCATAACCTTTTAGATTGTAGTATTGGTAACCTTAAGTGGGAGGAGTTTAAAATCTATCTTTTTGATTGGGAGTTTATATATATATATCAGTAAAATAAATGGTGGTTGAACCAGCAGACGGCAGATCAAAAGGTGATCAATGCACAATCAAAACAAATGAAATGAATATGCAGAATTAAAAATATGTCTGAGAACAGAATACACAACACTTACTTACTACCTAGGTTTCGACCACGCCAGTTTCCTCAGCCAAAGAAGTACAATACTTGTAGAAAATATAATTATAAAAGCCTCATCCACATTAAAAAAAAAATTGAAAATAATGAAAGCCCTAATAATTAAAAATTAATAGCCAACATTCAATAACATTAATTAGAAACACGGCTACAACGTGCTGTGTTCGGAAAATAAAACATTCCTATAACTTTAGACATATACATAACTTCTCTCCACATACTTAATTAAAAATTAAAAATATAATCGTCCTTGATAATGTCTAAAAAAAATACCAGAAGCACTCGGATATACCGAACTTTTGGGCAGTTTTTACACTATTTATGTCTAGAAAAGAAGACACTTGTATGAACACAAGAAAGATTAAATAAACGTTTAATCGATGTACCTTTTCAGTCGTCTTTAACAAAATATGTATAAAAAAGGGATTGTTACCCAAATACACTATATATATATATATATACACACACACTGAATGCAAATAATATTGTTTCTATTGTAATCTTTCCTAGATGTGTTAGCGCTGTCTTCAAACGATTGCTGCAAAAATGGAGGCGTTTGTATGCTGAAAAGCTTTTGTGTTTGCTCTCCGTAAGTGAACTTATTGAAAATACTTTCAATGTGTAGTTAGTTAATTATTTTCGTTCACTATTATTAACCGCCATCCTCTCTTTTTCGCTTTTCCCCTCTACCTCCTCTACTTTTTATCCTAACGTTGTGGCTTCCTTTCCTCCACGCGACGTGGGCCCTTTCCTTCCTACAAAGATGAACTTTCCACAATCGCGTATTTACCCATTTCAGCAAACAATGAAATCCACAATGATGACAATTTGGCTATATTTGCCGTTTACAAGTATAAAACTGAAATGTAATGATTAAAAGAGATTTGTAGAATTAAGTTTTTCGTAAAGAGCGTTATGGATTTTACAACTCATCGATGTCAAAAAGATTTTATTACATCAAAATTTTAACTGCAGGGAAATGTTTTCATATACTAAACTATATATCAAAATCATTAACAGAAACCATAAAACGTTATGAAGAGAAATAAATGCAAAATTTATCAATGTATTTTCTACACACACAACACACACACTTGGGTGTGTGTGTGTGTGTGTGTGTGTGTGTGTGTGTGTGTGTGTGTGTGTGTGTGTGTGTGTGTGTCCCCTACCAATGAATGCTAAAGAACACTTTACGGAAAATAGGAACTATGAAGAAACTGCTGCTAACAATCAGAAAACAATAGCTGAATTTGGAGGACATATAATGAGGAAAGCAGGCTTGAAGAATTTAATACTTACATAGTATATTTAAAGTAACACATGCAGGGCGAAACGACAAATAGTGTACTTGATAAGTTTGGGTAAAGGAATGTCAAAATAAGGTATTTAACACTCACGAGGAATATTTCAGGCAAATACCCTAGTTGGCAAGTTCGGGTAAATGAGTGCCAAAAGAAAAAGGGATGTATTAAAGAAGCAAAAATAAAAACAAAAACAGAAAATGGCAGAGAGATGTGTTATAATCTACTTCAAATTACATCTCTTTCTGATTCACTGTATATATCGGCCGTGTGTGAACGATAAGAAAGCAGGGGCGCCGAATATCACATCCGGTTCACAAAACAAATACCCTCAAAAAATATAAAATACAATATAAAAGGCGCCAATCATGAACGCTGACGCCAAAGAAAAAAATATGAAAAAAATAAGTTCATGAGTCACCATATTTGCTTCTTAGAACATCCATGAAGGATGTTCTAAGAAGCAAATATGGTGGCAACAACTGAAAGAGAACCGAAGTGAATTGCTGTCGACTCAACCGGCAAACTCTCAACCTACCACCTCGGTCAACTAACAGACGCATTAATTCCAGGCCCTAACAACTCTACCCGTCCTCCAGTTTGCTTCTCTTGCCCACAAAGAGCTCTCCTCTTACATCCTCCGTATCGACAATAGAAATAATTTTTATTCATTCATTCTTGTTTTCATTTCCTTTTGTCTCACAGGCGGTATTTTTGTTTTGTTCGTTCTCTCGTGTTATACGTATGTTTATAACAGACATCATTGGCCATGTATTGAAGGGGGATGTCATATGTGGAGAGAAGGAGTGAATATCGAGTGACTTTCCATTAAGGTAACAGCAAATCTACTCACTAACCCAGTATCTTAGTTGGTGTTAATAATATGGTTGTTTTGTTGCTGTATTTTATTCTTTCTCACATTTCTTCCAGTTTTTACGAAAGGCTCTTAATATATGTTTCCAGTCGGCTAACAACTACTGCTACCTTCATATTCCACAATTTTCCCAGTTTGTTTTCACTTCCACACTGTGGTCGGCTACACCAAAGACATGTGTTACGTGTTGTACGGCTGTGATTCAGTAGGAGTGTCGCGCTTACAAAAACTTAAATGACATTTTTCCGCATACGGGCAGATGTAGCCAGCATGACATAAACAACGCGCGGGCGTAGCTTTAGTAAAATAACAAAACCAGCAAATCAGAAATAGGAATTCAATTTTGGTTGATCAAACAGAAGATCTAGAATTTAAAAGCGTGTTCAAGTTGAGCTTATCTTTACCGATATAAGCAGAGAATTATCAACATTTAAACAGATAGCGGTATAGCGACCGACGCACCACAACCATATCGACGAACCAGAAGCGACACATCGGCATCGTAAAATTCCACTCATTATTCCTGGACAAGGAATTTGACACGAGGACTAACACCCCACCGATAGATAATTGGATTTATTTTAAGTACATGTTTCGCATACTAGAACCAAACGTCTTCCTACGTTACACGTGTGATTTACGACCGGTGTTTTCCATTCCCACAACGAAATAATTGCTCTAACAGCGACTCATTTTTTGTTTTCCACAACGCTAGTTTCACGCCCCATAAATAGTTGTTATTGTTTGCTTTACAATGTTTGTGCTTATTCATGTTTCTATAGTTAGAGACATTACCACCTTATAGTTGAGGAAACAAATCATAGCCACCACACTCTCTACAAAATGTGCCAAACCGACGTCAAACGCAAAATGTCTTTCTGAAAGAACAACAACTAATTTTACAGTGGAAACTACAAAGACTTGATAAAAAGTCAAGAACTTGAAGTAAGGAGATGGTTAAATGTTTATTAAATTGGCCTTGTGTCAAACATAACTGAACTCTCTACAACTTGACGTTTATCCGTAATCATCAGAATTATCAGGATTATTAGAATTTTCAGGTTGGAATGTGGAAGAATAAAATTGTTTCGTTGTAAAATTAGAGGAATTTTATTTACAGAACAGAATAACATGAATTTGTAGGAGTTAAATGTTCAAAGAGAAAATGTAGTACGTAGCTAAATGTTCCAAGAGAAATAGTAGTAAGGAGTTAAGTGTATCCAGAGTCTGTAGTCGTAAGTACCAGAATGTGTTTAATAAAGTCTGTGTTCCTTTCCCTTTTTATGTCCGTCGAAAAAAGTGAAAAGGAAGGTAAAGCAACAAAGAAAATTGTTCTTATCGGGGTTAATATTTAGGAGTCAGTTGAAGTATCTTGTTGTTATTGTTGTTGTTCTTTATTGACTGCGGGACTGTTGAGGATGGAGAAGGAGAACGAATGTGCGTCGGAACTTTATATGTCCAGGTCAAACTTGAAGTTTCTATTGTCATATGTTACTGGTGTATGATATCGCTGCTTCCATCTCACTCACTGATTCGGCTTTCTTTCTTTCTTTCTTTTTTATACCAAAAGACATTTTAGCATAAGCTTGTTAACTTTTCTCTCAGTTTTATAAATCGCTTCCTTTAATTGGTTAGAAAATTAATTTAACATCGGATCGCGAATCCGGCTTCGTTTTTTGTTGAATTTTTTTTTGGGGGTGGGGGGGTCAGTCCGGGGTCAATCCTTTTCCTTTTTGTCAAAATTTGGATTTCACACATAATTGTGAATTTTGTAGAAAGTGAAGAAGAACAGAGAGTTGCTTTTAATTTAGTATTCTCCAAAAACTCACAGCAGCCGCAAAAGATGGTGACTCATACCTACCCTTACAAACTCCCTGGAATACTTATCTCCCTAAACCCTCTTTTTTAACTCCTCACAGTTTGTGACAAGCATACCAATGTTTCTCTACCGAAATCCAACAGGTGCTTTACTACTACAATGTTGAAATCGTCACTAACCTTAGCTTTTTCGTTCACTATCACACTAATGAGTCATATTCATACCACGTGAAACAAACTTTTAACTTTTTCTTTTTAAATTTAAAACTCAAAAATGGAAACTGGCACATTTTCAAACCCTGCCGAAGTTTCACTAACCCTGAATTTGCATTCGTACAACTTACAAAATGCCCAAGTATGGTTTGTGAAGTTACAGGCACTCTTCAACACCAAAAAATAACATTATAGAGAGTATGATATGGGTACATTGTGAAAAAATGACCGATAGAAATCGAGAACGAAGTCGCAATCTCAAAATAGTGTCTGGAAATTACCCATATGACATACTCAAGACAGCGATAAATACAACTGCTGGGCAAATCCGACGAAAATAATATTCGAGAAAGTTTAATAATGTAGAGCTCTTCCCAGCTTCTGCGACGTACGAAAGGACTTCTTGGATTGAATGTCATGTCTGACACTATTTTATGAAGATTGTGGTTGGACAGACAACTCGCTACAATCAACCAGATACTAACACCTATGGTGAAAAACATGAACCTGGAAAAGTTCCCGTATTCCCGTATTCATATTGGGTTCTAGGTCAGACAAATACGTTACCATTCCTCACGAACGAGAATTTTCAGTAGTTTTAGTGCACAGTAGCTAGTTTGACTAACCAGTTACGATCTCGCTTAAAGATACAACATTGCAGCTCCCCAATTCGACGAAAGAGAAGCTGAAACAGGAAGACTAGTAGATCGAGATTCAAATTTAGGATACGTTAGTACCATTACAAATTCAACGCAGAAAAAAATCACTACTGTCAGCCCTACGTGTTTGTCAACGCTAGCATACAAGGAAACGATTATTCCGTCCAGTAGCGACAACGACTGTAATTGGATTTGCACAAAATATCGTCTATTCTACGTCCGTAAGAGAAACGACGGATATAATTTTTTAGTCGACACTGGCACCGACATAAGTGTCTTGCCACAAGACTCACAGCAAAAGTAAGTACCAGGACCATATAAACTACAATCTGATAATGATACTGAAATTGTTTCCTTCGGAGAAAAGCCTTTCACAGTAAATTTAGGATTGTGTCGGAGTTTTCTGTCGCTATTCGTCCAAGCCAATGTAACTACGCCGATAGTAGATGCAGACATGTTGCCCCATTTTAACATGTCAATTAACATGGCTACTCTTATTCCATAAGAAGAATTCGTTCTAGTTACAGCTCTACAGCTATTAACAGACGGTATCAATAGACGATGCAGTCAAGTCACTGCTTCGGAATCCATAGTTATCACCAGACCGTATACGACATTCAGAAAAGCACTACATCCAAACAGCCTGACAACCACTGTATTCTTCACCACACGACTGCGTCCCGAAAAGCATGAAGTAGCAAAAGCGAAATTCGAAATTCGAATTAGGGATACTACGGTCATCGAAAAGCCAGTATTCTTTTCTTCCTTACTTACAGTGCCTAAACAAGAATCAGGACCATGTGAAGATTTCCGAAGATTGAACGCTTCCACTGTTACTGATAGATATCCGTTTCTCACGTCGATATGTTTGCTATCGGTCTACAAGGCGCAAAAATATTCGCAAAGTTGGATCAAAAGAAACTTACTATCAAATACTGTCTCAGACGAGGATATACACAAAACAGTAGTTATTACCCTATTTGGCCGATATGAATTCACCTTTTAGTTTACGTAATGTCGCACAAACTTTCCAGAGGCTGACTAACGAGGTACTCCATGGATTACCATTTGATTTCGTATATAGACGATGTTTAATAACAAGTAAAAAATACGGTCGAACACTATGAACATCTCCAACGGGTTTTTTGGTAACTCTCCTACTTTGGCTTAAAAAAAATAACATAAAAAAGTGCACTTCGAAGCTAAAAAATTGAATTTCTTGGAACATGAGATGGGTGAGACAGTTATATTGCCAGTACCTGAAAAAGTCAGAGCTATTCTAAACTTTAAACAACCGACATCTCTTCGCCAACTGAAACATTATAGGATTAATTAATTGCTACTGACGATTTATACCTCAATGTTTTTATATACCGCTAACCGATTCGCTGAAAAACCGAACAAAACATGTGAAAATAGTGCTACTAGGAAAAGCACCAGAAACTTTCAACAACGCTAAGTCAGACTTGTCAAACTTTACAAAAGCTAAATGTTTTCAAAAATTATAACAGCATTAAAATTACGCTCACGAAGGATGCTTCCTCAAACGTGAATGGGACAGATAGTAGATTAAGAAGTAGTACCGATTTCGTTTGAACACGACACAAAAGAAATATAGCACGTTCTGTCGGGAATCACAGATGATTTATCTGTTGATAAAACCCATTGAGCACATTTTAAAAGGTTGTGAATTCACGATGTACACTGATCACAAACCGCCTTACAAACAACATCCGACAAATATACACCACTCAAAATTCGACGCTTAGACATTATTTCCCAGTATACTTCTGATATACGTTTCCTATTAGGCAAAGATAATATTATAGCCAATACACTGTCATAAACAACAAATGCAGCATTGACCACAGATGCACTGTGACACGAAGTAGTAGCTGGGAAACAAGAAAAACAACACGTTACTGAAAGTACAGGAAAGCACGTCCTTACGACTAGTCGAATTACTTACCTTTTTCGGAAATTACTGTGAAACTGCCAAGAGCAACCTATGTCTTTACGTGCCACAGTCTTCCGTTATCTCCATGCATTATAACATCCTGGGAGACGGGCCACAACCAAAATCATCATATGGCCTAATATGGCGTTATATATAAAGAATTGAACACACTCTTGCCTATAGTGTCAAAGACACAAGATTCATAGATACATCAAGTCGACAACCTAAAAATTTGATAAACCAGACGCACAATTTAGTAATCTGCACATTGATATGGTTGATCCGTTCCCAGGTGCCAGCGCGTATACATATATCCTCTCTAACGTCGATAAATTCACAAGATGATCAGTTGTTTTTCCAATTAAGGATATTACTGCAGAAACCATCCGAGAATAATATTGCAAGACTGGATTTCGACGTTCATTGTCTCATTCATTATAACATCAGACCGGTAGAGGACACAATTCCAGTCAACACTCTTCAGAGAATTTACAATATGACTCGGAACGAAGCATATAAAAACTACGGCATATCATCGAAGTGAAATGGAACTGTTGAACGATTTCACAGGCAATTTAAGACTGCACTAGCAACGAAAAGTAACCCGTACAGCTGAGTAGATAAATTACCCCTTGCACTACTTTCAATACAAAATGTTTTTAAAGAAGATATCGGATATACACCTTCCAAAATTTTATTTGCTACTTCTCTGGCCCTACTAGGTCAACATTTTGAAAACTGTCATAACGTACAACCATCCACAACTTTCGCACGAAATCTTAAAGATAGAATGTCTTGACTATCTTTCACGCCTACCAGAATTTTAAATAGACGTACATTTCGAAAGATTTTCATAATTGTGAGTACGCCTTTCTAAGAAATGACAGCATCAAAAAGCCAAATTATTCAGGACCCAGTACTCAAACGAGCTGAAAAATATTTTACAGTTAAAAAAAATAATAAACACGACAAGGTTGCTATAGATCGATTAAAATCAGCGTATGTTGACAAATAACAGCAATTGATCAAACTGCATCCTGTTCAACAGACAACTACTACTGTTCTTAACAATATGAATGATCAACACATAACTATTACATTTAGACGCCACGTCAAATACCCAGAAAATTATAAAAACGTATATTAGTTATTGATAGATTGACACAAAGTAAATTCTACCGATATAGAGGGTGGCTTATCACATTTTCAAAAACCTAAATATTTTCCCGCGCACAAACAAATGTAACCAGGATTAAAGCATTACTTAAGTGAGGCATTTAGACACCGTAACGTAAACATCGCGCAGGTGTAATTTCAGTAAAATAACAAAAAGAAATCAGAATTAAGGATTCAAGTTTGGCCAATTAAACAAAAGATTGAGAATCTAAAATTGTGTTCAAGTTGAGCCTATCTTTATCGATATAAGCAGCGGATTATAAGCATTTAAACAGATAGCGATATAGCGACAGGCGTCTCACAACGGCATCGACAAACCAGGAACAACACATCTTCTCGACACGTCGGCGCCGTAAAATTCAACTCACTACTAATGGATGAAGAATTGTAATTGTTAGTTTCAATACCCACTTGTGTCTCCCTAATTCATTAATTGGGGATGTTTGGCTCTTTTCTAGCCAATATATATATAATTACTTTTTTTGTCCTGTTCTTTTCTTTTTCATTTTCTTTTAATTGTTTATTGCATGCTTTGTTAAATCTGTTTGTTAGGCAATTCTGTCATTCATTTATTTTACATTTAACCATGGATGTTCACTTCACAGACACGAGAACTAAATCCCCTTCGATAGATAATTGGATTTATTTATAAGCAAAAGATTCGCATACTAAAACCAAACATGCCTCCGAAAACCTTACACGTGTGATTTACAACCGGTGCTTGTCGTCTCCACAACCAACTAATTGCTCTGACAGAGGTTCATTTTTTTCTTTTGCATAGTGTCAATGTGCCACCTAATAAAAAGTTGTTATTGCCTGTTCCATAAATTCATGCCTGTGTTTATTCATATTTCAACAGTTAGAGGTGTTGCTATCTTAGGACCGGTGAAACAAATCGCAGCTATCACACGCTATACAGAAGTAAGAAGGATATCCGTTTGTACGGGTCAGGTTATGGTCAGGTGATCAGGTTCTAGAGTAAATCGACATGATACTGGCATGTCTTTGGGTTCTTGATACAGTTTCGTTAGAAATTATAGCAGTATGTGAAGTAAAAAGATTTCTTTACCGCGTGAGTGATGGAAGTTGAATTCATTTAGTAATGCTGAGGTTGCGAAGAAATTCTGTTTCATTCATTCAGTAATTTATCAGATTATTAATAATGCAAAAAAATATTCATGACAAGGAATTTATTGCAAATACATTAACTAATTCAAACGAATCGAAATAGGTCGTTATGCTGATTGACAAGATGACTATTTTCATTTCAGAGATTTCTACGGACGCCACTGCGAGTACCATTTGCTAAAAAGAAGTTGTAACAAACAAATTAAACATGGAACTTGGCTGCGATCAGACTGTGATCTTTGTTGGTGTTTTGATGGGACATTTCGTTGTGAGCTTCAAGTTTTCAGAGGATGCCGTGAGTAAAGGATATAAAATTCGAAATCTCATTTCTTGATTGATTTTCGGATAAAGATTTCTATTTTCCCGCTAGTTTATTTCATTTCAAAGCAATTAATAAACACTAAACAGATTTCAAATAAAAAACAATGATTCGATTTACGGTTTACTTATGGGTCTAGCAACATGGGATGTGTGTTGTAGTGCAGCGGATATCGGCTTGGAACGAGAAATCAGGGAGCCGAGTTCGAATTCCAGTTGAATTCGTTGCGTTCACTTATGCGCAAATACGCTTGGGAAAGGTATTAATCAGCTGTAAGTCAAATAACAGGACAGATTGGATTCTATAGTTTTGGTTGGTACCAATCTACTGCAGAAAGTAATGGCAACCTGCTGTGGATCTTTCGAGACATGATCGTCCGAGCGTGTATCACGTATGGCACTTAACTGACTGACTAACAACACCACCCCGTAAAAACTTATTTGCTACGGAAAAGGCAGTAGCAACACCAATAGGAGAGGCTACGCTCACACACACACACACAACACACACACACACACACCGATATTTATTTATTTATTCATTCATTTATCTATAAATTCAGATCATATTTAAGGGGATAGCTATTTCAGCATGTCAATCTGAGATATGCATTGTCAACCCTGTTTAATCAGAGAATGGAGAAAAATTCTTATGTCGGAAGCAGGAGCTACTA
Source organism: Ascarosepion bandense (assembly GCA_037127315.1). NCBI lineage: Eukaryota > Metazoa > Mollusca > Cephalopoda > Sepiida > Sepiidae > Ascarosepion > Ascarosepion bandense. Next base: position 2,580,599 of record JBBBDQ010001260.1, on the reverse strand, counting down.
AAAGAAGGAGTGGGTGGGGAATGCTGATTACTATAGGGTTAAACCGAGGTGAATCGTAGTAGTAAATTCCCTTTTGATATTGGGAGGCAGATTAAGTAATAACTCATGCATGGTGGTCCTTAGAAACTCAACATCAACATAGAAAGAATAAATTTTTGATTTCATTTTTTCTTGCTGTAAGCGATAAAGCAAATACGTGGTTCACCAGTACGACATTTTGAAAAGCTTATTAAACCGATTTATATCTATTGTTACAGTTGCGGCATTTCATCTACAAAATAAATTTATTTTTGTATCGGTGCAATAATACATTTTACTCCGATGACATTTTGTAAATAATCGTCGTATTCCCGAAAAAGAAAAAGTGCTTTTAATGAAATACACCACAAATATTTGTAATTTTCATAGTATGTTAACATACATATGTAATATAGTATATTCAATAATGGCATCACACATTTCCAGGAACCGGGTCTATGAAGGCAGGTAATCTTTACAACCTATTCTGCTTATTTTCTTTTCAATCTGAGAATAGAAACAAATCATTTTATAGTATCAAAAAGAATTAAACCATTTTGATAATTTAACAGAAAACATATTTCCATCTTGAAATTCTGTTCTCATTATATTTCTTTTCAGAAGAATGATGCTTTTTTACTCTAGTGTCATCAGATGTGTTATGGTTTCTTAGCCACATTCGAATTGACTCACTGCACTCTCAAGGATATAATAAAAGCCATATCAAACTTATGACTAGATTTTTAGCTTCAAGATGATTTCTTTTGTCAGAATGCTCATCACAGAAAACCCTCTTTCAGTCCCTGAAGAAGAGTTCACTAAGTTTTTATAATTTTAAGAATCGGTTCGAGCGAACCAGTAGGATGCCACCTCTCAGTATATTATATTTGTAATAACATAGTTTATATATATATATATATATATATATATATATATATATAAGTAGTACATATAAGTATATTATAGATGTAATATGATAAATATAATCGTTCATGTTAACATTAGATTTAATTCGAATTCGTTTTTTTAATGTAAGTGGTTAATTAATGTGGAACAAGAAAATATATAACGACTTCTTTTTATTGTAGATGATTCCGAGCCTAATTATGTGCTTGAAGCGGACGATGTTATTGATGCCAGAAGAGAAATTTATGTATACCCATCTCTCTCAAACCATAACAGCGCGTCGTATTACTTGGTTGACATTGGTGTTATTCTTTCATCAATAATCACCTTACTAGGTTTTTGCTAACGAATTTATCATTTCTTCAGTCAGTTGCAACAGTCATCCTTTCCTTTCTAAGATCTAAAGAAACATTTACTGCATAGTTTTAGCTCAGTTTTATGTCAAAGCTTTTCCATTTCACGCTTGCGTGAAATACCTTGTATTAATATCATCTGGAGCATTTAACAGAAAATTAACATTTCTTTCAAACCGGCTCGGACATATCAACCTTTCGAAAATATAAGGAGAAAAAATTGCATTTTGACGTATTATAATCGTTTCGGATTAATATTACACATTATTATGAGATTTCTTCGTGATTTAGCATTTGACTTAAAATGAGCTAAAAGTTAAATTAGTAAAAATAATTCTGTTTCTTTGGACTTGTACAGACGTTAGGGAGTTCGGAAAGTAATGACATAATGTCAGAACATGAAAAACAAATTTATTAAAACATTATATTTCAAAAATGTAATCCCTTCCATTTTCAATGACTGCAGCTCAACGAAAAAACAAACATTTTATTTTATGCTTAAAGAAATCTGGATTTTTCCCCGAGAAAAGGTTTGAAAGAAATTTGCCACTTATGAAATGTTCTGCTGATTGAACAAATAAAAATTTGTTAGTGCTAAATCTGGTGAGTATGGCGGATATGGAAGAACCCCCCCACACACTATTAACGTTCTTATTTTTTCTTTGGTTTGTTTTGCAGAGTTTGTTCGTGCATCGTCATGCTCTTGCTCATGTTAGAGAATGATACGTTTTCTTTGAACAAAGTAAAATATTTTCTGCGGAATGCTTCGTTTACCTGATTAAGTTGCTGAGAATAAAGATCTTCAGTGATGTTCCTTCCATATTGCATGTGATAGTAATGGAGGATAGCTTTCATATTCCACCAGACACAAAACAATGATGGAGTCCTAGTTTAGATATTGGCACTGGTTTTTCATTTTTTGATAACTACTGAAAGATTGGCATTCATGACTAACAGGCAGCTGCATATAGTGAGATATTATGTTCGGTTCTCAAACGAATGCTCATGATCAATAAAAATTCCCTCTTTGTAAATTTTCCAAATTAAACTCTGAAATGGACTATAAACGACAAATTGACGGATAGAAGAGATGAGAAATGGATTCTAAGTTTCTACCATTTGTTCAACTTTTGTTCTGCTTTATTTAATTGACTCATATAGTTGAAATATGTAGCTACTTCCCGAACATTCTAATATATTCACATTCAGACATACATAACTTAGATGTAGTTAATATTCACTAATGAATATCAATATTTGAAACGAGTTTATTGCACGAAAATGAGCGAAAATGTTATTTTGTTATTGAACTGATTTAAAATATTTCAAAATTTTTCATTTGAATTTCAATAAAAACTTGTTCATACAGAAATAACACACATGTTGCTTTTTTCGACTCAAAATTGAATTTCCAGTCTTGTATATGAACTTGAATCACAAAATGGTAGTAAAAATAAACGAAATAAAGTAAACCACTGTTTTTTATTTGACAAGTCCGTATTAATTGATTAATTTTTTAAGATTAAATTTTTCTGAGTATAATATCATGTAAAGCTTTGAATGTTATGAGGAGACATTTTTGAGAATATTTAAATTTGTTCAATTGTCTTTCTTCTTATGCTCTTTGAATGGCAAACGAAGATAAATTGAATTATTGATGTCGTAAAGGACTTCTTTGTAAAAAAAAAAAGCAAAGTACGAAACATTTTTGGGCTCATTTAGGAAAAAATTAAAATAATTCTAAGTCCTTTTCTTTTAAATATATTAAATTTAAATGCATTTAAGTTAACTGAATGATCGCTGGAAAAGAATAGATTTGCTTATTTCGCAAATAGATTGTCAAGAAAATCGACTCTGCAAATGATCATATTTAAAACTGATGTCCATCTACCCTCAAATGTTATTAATCATATCAGCTTAATCCCGTGCTGAATACAAGGGTTTCAGATTAAATAAGCCTTTACATTAATCTAGTTCAATAGCTTATTAACGTAAAATGTTTGATTGTGAGCGTAAACAAGATATACTCTAAAGAAATATTTTACTATTGTATTGTGAATATCAGACTAAAGTATAGGGTTAAGGGAAATGATTAATTTCTCCAACACTATATTTTTAGGCAACACAAATGAATTACGAAACTTCCTTTTTAAAACAACAACAAAGAATGGTTTATTCTCTTAGTAGGCGTACAAGAGTGATAGTGTATAAGTGTCCATTTGGTTCGCTGGTCGGTAGGCTGGTACTTGGTTTGTAGGAAGAGTGTGCGAAGCTAGCGGCAGCGTCTTCTTCAGCGAAAGTGTTCCAAGGGGAATAAGTGGCAGCGATGTGAGAGAGACGTCTGTTTCTCCCGCTGGCTCGTGGCTCTCTGCCTTTTGTCCGTTCTACCAAAATGGACTAGGAAAATAGTTCTAGAGAGGAAGAAGGAATTAATGCGCTCTGCCAGTTGATTGGTTAGTGAGTGACCGAATCTCCCGTCGGGAGCACTGATTCGCGAAAGGAAATAGATCTGTGGCTGCTACATCACCCCCTGCTTAGGCGGAAAGCCGACAGAGAAAAAGATAGCGGCCATAAAACAAAGAAGGGTACAATTTATATATAAACAGTTTTACAGAGCTTTTTGGGCCAATGTACACGTCGACCACTGCGTGTGGTGGTGACATAGTTGTCTGTTGGCATCGTATTTTTTCCACGGGTGTAAAGATATGTTCATGTATGTAAGTAGGGGGAATATGTGGCTCTTGTGTGTTTGTGTTAAGAAAGGCTCTTTTCACCCTGTCAATAGATACAGTTTCTTTTTTGCCACTAATGTCAAGGGTGAGAAGTTTGTCAGTGCGTGAAAGCACGCGATAAGGGCCAGTGTAAGGTGGAGTGAGAGGGGCTTTGACAGCGTCCCTTCTTAGAAAAACGTGAGTCCATGAAGAAATATCTTTTGGGACTGATGATTTGATGGTCTGTTCCCTAGGGTGTATTGGTGGGAGATTACCAAAATAAGATCGCAGTCTGTTTATATACAAGGCAGGATCTGTTCCTGTTAAATCTATAGGGTTCAACATCTGACCTGGTAATGATAGAGGTACTCCATAGACAAGTTCTGCTGGAGAGTATCCTAGGTCCTCTTTGATAGCTGCACGACAGCCAAGAAGGACAACAGGTACATATTCGCTCCATCGCTGTTGGTCAGGATAGGCACGTAATGCGGCCTTTAATTGGCGATGAAAGCGTTCTATCATCCAGTTAGAAGCAGGGTGATAGCTCGTAGTTCGAATTCGATTGATCCCTAACATTCTGGAAAGTTCCTGGAATAGGTGGGATTCAAATTGTCTGCCACGGTCAGTGGTAATTGTTGTAGGAACTCCGTAACGCGTTATCCAGCCTGATATAAGGGCTTGCGCTACGGATTCAGCTGAAATGTCCTTTAGGGGAATAGCTTCGGGCCACCGTGTAAAGCGATCTATACAGGTCAGGAGGTAAGTAAATCCCTGACTGACCGACCATGGTCCAACCAGATCAATATGGACATGGCTGAACCGAGCGTCTGGTGTGCTGAATGTTCCGAGTGGTGCACGGATATGTTTGTGCACCTTTGATTTTTGGCAGGATACGCAAGAACGTGTCCAGGCAGTGATATCACGCCTCATGTTTGGCCAGAAAAATCTAGCTGCAATCAGCTTCACTGTGGCTTTGGGTTCGGGGTGTGCCAATTGGTGTAGTGTGTCAAAAACAACCCTACGATGTGTCATCGGAAAAAAGGTCGAGGTGCGCCTGTTGAGGTGTCACAGATGATCTGCGTGTCTGCAGTAGGCACTGGTAGGTATGCGAACTTGCAAGTTGCAAATTCAGGTGACGATAGATCAAAAGTGTCCAGGCGTGGTTGGTCAAAGGCCATCCGTCGTAAGTCGATATCTGAAGGTGAGAACAGGGAATTAATGGGAAGGCGAGACAAGGCGTCTGCCGCAGCATTCTGTTCACCAGAGATATGTCGGATATCGTTTGTAAATTGCGAAACAAAATCCAAGTGGCGAGTTTCGCGAGGAGAATATCTGTCCGGCTTTGAGCGCAGAGCGAAAGTAAGCGGACGGTGATCGATGTAGATCACAAATTGTCGGCCCTCTAGTGAATGCTGAAAGTGTTTCACTGCGAGGTACATTGCCAGGAGTTCACGGCCAAACGTGCAGTAACGTTGTTCTGCCGGTTTCAGCTGTCTCGAAAAATAAGCGAGAGGTTGTAGCTGTTGTGGGTGTTGCTGTGGCAAAACTGCACCTACAGCTGTGCCCGATGCATCAACGACTAATGAAAACTGGGAGTCGGGTACAGGATGTGCAAGTAGCGATGTTGTCGCTAATTTCTTCTTCACTTCGTTAAAGGCTTTTAGCTGTATGTCATTCAACGAAATCTTCTCATTTTTCTTTTTCCTGTTACGTAACATGTCAGACAGAGGAGACAGGAGATCCGCACAGTGTGGGATGAAACGTCTGTAATAGTTAAGCAGACCGAGAAAGTACCTCAGTTGGCGAAGTGAAGTGGGTGGTTGAAGGTCTTGTAGAGCCTTCACTTTTTCAGGTAAGGGAGATATCCCTTCGAGGTTTATAATGTGTCCCAAGAAAGTTAGCGACGAAGCATCGAAAACACATTTACCAGGGTTAATCCTCACCTGGTACTTTTGAAACCGTTCGAACAGTAGGCGGAGGTGAGTAACATGTTCCTCAGGTGAGGCACTTGCTACGAGGATGTCATCTATATAATTATAGACGAAGTCCAAATCACGCACTACTTCGTCCATGAAGCGTTGGAAGGTACTAGCCGCGTTTCGCAAACCAAAAGGCATAGTTAAAAATTCAAACACTCCAAATGGAGTAGTTACTGCAGTTTTTGGTATGTCGTCTGGGTTCACTGGTATCTGATGGTAAGCCTTAACGAGGTCTAGTTTGGAGAAGGTCTTACAACCATGCAGGGATGAAGCGAAGTCTTGTATATGTGGGATTGGGTAACGATCAGGTACCGTAATGGCATTTAGTCGTCGATAGTCCCCAGTCGGACGCCAATCTCCAGAACGCTTTGGAACCATATGCAAAGGGGAAGCCCATGGACTGGACGAGGGGCGTATAATTCCCAGCTGCAGCATATGGTTAAATTCTGCCTTCGCCGCCTTTAGTTTATCAGCAGGGAGGCGGCGAGGGCGTGAGAACACCGGAGCGCCTGTGGTCTCGATGTGGTGTTTTGTAGAGTGAGTTGATTTGCTCACAACGAAATTTAAGTTAGTTAACTCTGGGTAAGAGCGTAGTAATGTTTGGTATCGGTCGTCAGTGGCGGCAATGAAAAATACCGGGCTGATAGGTGAGATATTTGCCTTAAAACCCATGACGGAAAGTTCCGTATTGCCGTCAATAAGTCGTCGCTTGCGCATATCCACTAAAAGGTTGAAGTGGTGCAGAAAGTCCGAGCCTAGAATGGGGTCTGGTAAATCAGCTACAGTAAAAATCCATGTAAAGTCTCTCCGTAATTCCAAGTCCAGAGAACGAGAAATTTGACCGTACGTGGGAATAGGGGAGTGATTTACCGCTTTCAGTGTGATGGGCGACAATGGCGGCTTCTCAGTGAGGAGTTTCAGTGGCCAGATACTGCAAGCTGCTCCTGTGTCAACCAAACAACGTGCTTGGGACCTGGAGTCAGTGATAAAATAGGCACGGTTGTTACATAAATCTTGTGGAGAGTGTGCCGTGCTCAGCTCTCCAGATTTAAGTTTCCCTGGTTTGAAAAGGAGCAGGGCATTTTGCACCTCCGAGCCTTAGCGCCAAAACAACTGTGATAATAGCATAGTCCTGGCTTGCTTGAATGGCGGCGGTGGTGTGGGGATGGCGAACGACTTTTATGTCGACGTCTAGGCGGTTGTGAATTGATTACGGTTAATTTACTTACTTCATTGGTAAGCTGCACTAAAGCTTTGAGTATCGCCACTTGTGTGGCACCTTCGCTTGTGTTCCCAGCAGCAGAGAGGGTAGAGACTTCAGCCTTTGGCTGAGGAATGGACGCGGTAATAGGCCCCTTGGTGAATTCCATCACTTTATCTGCAGAGGACGCTATTACGTCTACAGAGCTTTTCTCTACCATGGGTGCCAGAATTGCCTTTACTTGAGGGGGCAATCTTGAGAAGAAAAGTTGCTTTATAATGGCACTATCAACAGGGACATCTTCTGCCAGCTCTCTCATTCTGCGGAGCAATTCGCTTGGCATGCGGTCTCCCAACAGCTCGTCATTAACTAAAGTTTGGAACCGCTTTTCCGCTGATAGCGACGTCCGGAGCAGAACTTCCCGCTTAATACTGTCATAAGTAGCATTAAGTGGGGTGTCAGTTATCAAATCTTTGACAACTGGTGTCAATGACGCAGGAAATGCACTAAATAAAATAGGCAATTGCCGCTGCTCCACGACGTTGTTCGCTACAAAATATGACTCGAGTTGGGCAAACCAAACTCGAACGTCGCCAGCGAAAGCAGGTAAAGTAGTCGCCATTTTCTTTTTAATTTATAGCGTGACAACAGACCACCAAAAAAAAATATCAAAGAAACACGTCTCAATGAGAAAGAAACGAAAGGGAAAACATTTCAAAAGACACAAGAACATAGTGATATTCGTGTTAAAAGAGAGAAAGGTGCTGCTTTAAGGTTCCTTAGTAAGGGAGATAACTGTCAGTTTCAAGGCCTGTCTAAAAACAAAAGTTGGAATTAAAGATGGCGTCGCCCAATCACCATTTAGGCGGGAAAGTTAAATGTTAAGGAAGGAGGCGCTCTTTTAGCTTTAACTTTCGAAAAAATAAAATGTAAAAGTGTATTACTCACTTGTATTTTTCCTTTTTGTTTTTTTTTGTTTTTTTTGTTATTGCAATAAAAATATATTTTTGTACCACGTGGTCAGTTGAAAAGAGCAGAGTAGTAAGTTTCTTCTTCTTTTTTTTTTCTGCCTTGTTGGCCAAGCCGAGGGTAATAATTTTTTCTTTTTAAACTTTGTTTTCTTTGAACAAATTTAATGTTCGTTATGCTCGCTTGCGTTGGTGTTTTTCTTGTGGACGGGCTGAAAAGAAGATAATTCCTCGTCGGAAAGTTTTGGGGGTTTTTGTTGTAAAGGCACGTGTTCAAAAAAATGTTATTTGGGTAAAGGGAGAATCTTTTATCTTCCTATTTGACCACTTGGGAATGGGCGTCGATATGTCTAGCAAAACGAAAGATGATCTCTGTTTAGAAAGATTGTTTTACTTGCCACAAATTTTTCCTTCGTTTATGGCTTCGTACACGAAGTATTTTAAAGTCTTTCTCCGTCACGAAAAGGGTTCTTTTATGGATATTTTACTGAGAGCAAAAAATTTTGCCAATGTCTTCTCAGCCGACGAATGAATTGAACGCACACGTGTGTCACAAAGAAAATTCGTGGGTGGTTGTATTTTTTTTTTTAAGAGAACAACAAAGAATGGTTTATTCTCTTAGTAGGCGTACAAGAGGGATAGTGTATAAATGTCCATTTGGTTCGCTGGTCGGTAGGCTGGTACTTGGTTTGTAGGAAGAGTGTGCGAAGCTAGCGGCAGCGTCTTCTTCAGCGAAAGTGTTCCAAGGGGAATCAGTGGCAGCGATGTGAGAGAGACGTCTGTTTCTCCCGCTGGCTCATGGCTCTCTGCCTTTTGTCCGTTCTACCAAAATGGACTAGGAAAATAGTTCTAGAGAGGAAGAAGGAATTAATGCGCTCTGCCAGTTGATTGGTTAGTGAGTGACCGAATCTCCCGTCGGGGGCACTGATTCGCGAAAGGAAATAGATCTGTGGCTGCTACAAAAGAAAGGAAAACTAAATGATATATAAACTTATGTGTAGCTCGGATCGTCTTAACAGCATTATGAGACCCTGGGCAAGCCAGTGTACTGAGGCCTCTATGACGACCAGTCATAGGAATAAAAAGTTAATGGTCAATATTATTAAAAATATATTTATTTGATTGGCACTTTAACAAACCTGGTGTTAAAACATTAAAAATATGCTGTACAGCAGCAGCTAATCAACATGATAAACATTTGAATACACAAGGATTGAAAAACAATAAGTAAACCACACAGTTCAGATACTAAAGTATGGAATTACTACAAACTTCTTCTTATAACAAGCATTTTCGGTATTTCTTTTCAGAGAATTGCTTTATTGTTGACTTTAATTTTAATGATCTTCAGGAATAGGATGTAATTTTGCATACACAGGAGTGAAAGCCAGTTCAAGTGCATCGCTTGCCTCATTGTGCTACGAAGCAGATTTCTTATAAATTAAAATTTACTTGTACATATAATTTCAAAAAATGTGACAAAATTGGAGTAGATAGACTAAACTATCGCCCGGTTCACACTCCACCCACATCTATTGAACAGGTGAAGAGGCTCATCCCTTGTTTCCTGTTTAGGATGTGGTTTCCAGTTTTTCTCTTTTCCAATCTTTTCACTCTTTTTTATTTTATTTTATTTTATTTTTTTCAATTGGAGTAGATAGACTAAACTATCGCCCGGTTCACACTCCACCCACATCTATTGAACAGGTGAAGAGGCTCATCCCTTGTTTCCTGTTTAGGATGTGGTTTCCGGTTTTCACTTTTCCAATCTTTTCACTCTTACGTAGCCCCCTGCGCATCAGTGGCGTTTTCGCCTTGCTTTGGGTGATATACTTAAAAAAAAAAAAAAAAGTTTCAGTCCTGAAAAAGAACATTCTCCTGTACAGTTGGTCACCATCATGCGTATGAACACTGAGTGCAATTTCTACATTCGGGAATACAGATCTAAAATCGTCCGAAATTATTTTTTGTACAATGCAACAAGAAGAGTATCATCATTTTCACCAATATCCATGAAACGCTCACATTCATTTAAAAAGTCATCATAATTCAGGTTTTTGTGCTACAGATTAGCCAAGTGTTTACACTTTTGCTTCAGTGCACCACTGAAGAAAGGAAATAAATTTCTAATCTGTGAATAAGGCTCTGCGCATTTTGTCAGTTCAAAGATGAATGTAAAGATTAGAGCTTCCATCTTGAACTTTTCGCTTTTACTGAAAGTACCTTTTCTACTGATCCATCATATCTATTAAGACGCACACTTCGTTTTCGTTCCCGTTCTTTTCAATCACTGTAATCTGGAAACATACACATGGCTTTCAATTTATATTCATTAAATTTGTCTCTAGTTTCCTGAAGATAGGTTTACATAGACTCACAAAAATTCGTGGCAACAAGGATGTTCACATCCTTTCATTACAGGACCGTGCTTGTTTTGTTGATTATTTCTAACGCGTCATTCCAAAGAATTGGATGTTTCAAGATTTCGGAAAGACGCTCTTAGTAAAGAAAATTATGGTAGGTTTTTATTGATTCTTGTTTCTTTATTTTCTACTTCAACCGCAGCTGTAGTAGTAGTAGCAGATTTTTTTATCATCTCAGGCCACAACTTTTGTCGTCCAGGTGGTCGAATCGTCTCGCGGCAGAGGATTTTTATCATCGCAGTTATTCTTGCTCGGGTATGGTCTATTCCCTTTCTTTTATAGGGAAGTGGTGGTTCCAACCGGATCATAGAACAATTACTTGAGCAGCGTGCGTATCTTATTTCTATTGGTTAAAAAATCGAGAATCAATATTCTATCAAACTGCGCCAATGAGTAATATAAATTGACTAGTTTGCCGGGCCTCGTATTGAAAAACTTCGCCACATAATGTTTAAAACGTTTGTTTATTTTGACGGTTTTTATAATATCAATTTGGAGCCTCTGATTTCCCCCCCCCCAACCTTTACACATCATGTTTTCTTTCGTTTTATGTTTTTTATTCATGTATTTTGGGTTTCTTTGAAAAAGAAAGCGTGTTAGTAACATTCTAATTTTCTTAATTGTTCATGCAATTTAATGTTATCTGTTTTATTAAAAATTATTTTTATTAATTTTTACATGTTCCAACATTTTCATAATGTTCTCTTTTCCGTCCTCTCCTCTCATCCGTTCTCTGCCACTAGCCGAAAGGCGTCAGGTTTATATCCTTGTAACCACGCTCGAAAATTTTGGCGCGAACATTGTTTAGGCTAACATCAAAATGTCTCTTTGTCAATTTTTTGATTGCCCAAATTATTTTATTTTCCGGCAGTTTTCAGTTACAAATAGGTAGGTTCTGCTCCAGCAATCTTCCAGGTGTTTTGAAACGCGTTCAGTCATTTCTTCTTTTTATTTGGGTTGCCTTCTCATAGACAAAATGAAGTACAGAAAGAGAAGTTTAAAGAGAATGAAAATCCCTTATTTTGTTATTTTTATTCTATTTATTTTTGTTTATATATTTGTTTTTATTGGGCCTCACTATAAACTAAACATCGAAAATACAATCGAAATTAATTGATGGTGCACTGTTACGAATTCATAGTAGAGTGTGGTCACCAATTTTTAGTGAGTGTGCTTGATTTGATTTGGTGTATAAAAATAATCATTCATTAAATGATTCTGTATTATACAAAATTATAGTAATATTCATATGTCTGCTACAAGATTGGTAAGAAGAGTCTATAATAGTCCTGTACAGAGAAAAGTAAGTTGAATGCATAAAAACCGTAATGACTATAAGATGTGTGTGTAAGCGAGGGTATAATTGGAGTCGGGATATCTTTGATGTGACCGCTCAGTTAAATGTTCATGTCATTGTGTCTTTTTCTTTGTGTCTTACGAAATGTTCTCTAAAGAAGAAGAGATACAGAACGCAGCACGAGAGACAGGGTGAGAGGATAAGCCAATACAGTTCGCCTGATTTGTGTCGGGGGAAGTGGAGAAATGGCCCTCTGAAAAAAGGGACAATATCATGCGTACTTATACATTTTTGCAAGACATAAGTGGATCACTTTCAAATATATTTTCCTATTCTCTGACTGGTTAATATTTGTATATATCTTTTAATTTTTTTTTTCAATCGGAAGATCTACGCGGAGACATATGTGCAGATACTCAAATATGTAATTATGTTTTAAGTCGTTGAGGGGATAACTTCCTGTTCACTACAAATTAAGAAACGAAAGCAAATAACACATCGATTTTCGTCAATATCATGTTTTAAAACTTTACTGATAATGATACAAAACTGTCTATTGAAAATCCACAAAAAAATGATCACATAAACTTCATATAAAAAATGATATCTGAAAATAAAATCAAAATTGTCATCTTTTATTGAAGCACGCTTAGAAATTGGAGGCCTCATTATTTAGGCGATGAAGAAAAATACATAAAAAATGCTGTTAAACTCTATCAATATCCTAATTATTTATATATAGGGTGCAGCAGAAATATCTTCCACATATATATCTTGCATAATGGCATCATTGTCACGAATGTCTGACCATTATGTGAAGGTATACTTCTGCGCACCCTATATAATGCGAAATAGAAAAGTTGTTATAATAACAGAATTAGAAAATTAAATAATTTCAATAAACTTGATAAAACTAAACGCGTACAAACTACCTACCCAATAACAACTACAACTGAAACAAAATTAAAACAATGGAACATTTCATTAATACAAAACCAATTAGTAATGACCTAAAACAGGAAGCAAAAATTTACAAAATACACTGTAAACATATCGGTGAAAAACGTAGGAATTTATATAAAAGAATATATTAATACAAAAGAGATTTTTTTACGAAACAATATACTCAACAATGCATTGGTCGTTCATCTTAATAAGCCTGTAATTAAGTGTTTTAATTCAAAGAGAAAGTAAATTATTAAAGCACAATTGTATAGAAATTGCACTAATCTCTGAACCCTTCACGATAAATATACGTCCAGTTTCATGAAAAATACCAGCTTTCCTAATAAAACTACTGGTATTACAATATGTGATTTTTAAAAACAATAGAGATATTAAAAAAAAACACTAAAACTGAACGAAGTCGGCTACTTTATTGATCTATATACATCTGACGCCAAAAGGTTTAAATTTAAAAGCGTTTCTTTTCTTTTTTGTTTCTTTTTTTCTTTCTTTGTTAATCATTTCACCCCAAGCAAGACGGGACCGCCACAAATGTATAGGGGGTTACAGTGAGAGAAAAGACTGAGTACAGGGGTTATTGAAGAAAGCATAAAAGATGAATGGCATTAATTGATGTTGTGTTTACGTTTTTGGAGGTTATAGCTATCAGGGGAAACAAATAAACGGAAGGGAGTTCCAAAGATGCGAAGTGCGAGAAAATAAACTGTTGGAGTAGAAGTGGCGGTGAGATTTAACTATTTCAACGGTAAAATGGTGGGACCTAGTTGCCAATCTAGTAGCACACTTAAATTCACGTGGACGGGGCACCAGGAAAAAAAGATTTTCAGAGTAATTACCGTGAAAATATTTGTAGAAAAAACAGAGGGAGACTACGTCACGTCGGTGAGAAAGTGACTGAAGTACATGTATTTTCAGTGTTCTTCTCGACGTAAAATTATAACCGATGTCCATTGTATTTCATTTTCTTCCCACTTCGTATATGATTCTATCGATTAAAAAATATATTTACGCAAATTGATGAAGTACTTTTGTGGTGGATAGGGAACTAAAAAGTAAAAGAAACTCTCTTCTCTTCTTCACTTTTGCAAAAAATCACAATGACGTGTGAAACCCATATTTTGCCGAATAGGAAAAGGATTAACCCCGTACTGAAAGAAAAAGACAAAGCCGGATTTTGCAATCAGATGTTAAAGCGATTTGAAAAACTAAGAGAAAAGTTAGTAATCTAGTGTGAAAAACTAAAGCCAAATCAGTCAGTGAGATGGAAGCAGCGATATGATGCACCAGCAACATGTGACAAAAGAAACTTCAAGTCTGACCAGGACATATAAGTCCCGTCACACACTCATTCTCCTTCTATTTCTCGTGTGCTATTTTCCTTTACTTATTCTTCTCCGTCCTCAATATTCCCGCAGTCAACAAAGAAGAAGACTGCAACAACAATAACAAGATACTTCAACTGACTCCTAAAATTAACGTCCAATAAGTAGAATGTTCTTTATTGCTTCACCTTCCTTTTCACTTTCTCAGTCAGTCAGTTATGTGTCATACATGATACATGCTTGGGCGATCATGTCTCGAAAGAGACATGACTGACTGGGCAGAAGATTATCCCGCAGTAGGTTGCCATTGCTTTCTGCGGTAGACTGGTTGCTAGCCAAGGCTATAGAACCCAATCTGTCCTGTTATTTAACCCATAACTGGAGATAAGAGACGGATTAATACCTTTCCCAATGGTATTTGCGCGCAAGTGAATGCAAGGAATTCAACTGGAATTCGAACTCGACACCCCGATTTGTCGTTCCGAGCCGATATCCACTGCACCACAACGCACATCCACTTCTCACCGGTCATAAAAAGGAAAGGAATACATTTTATTAAATACATTCTACTACTTACTACTATTTCTCTTGGAACATTTAACTACGTACATTTTCTTTCATTGAACATTTAACTCCTACAGATTCATGTTATTTTGCCCAGTTAATAAAATTCACTTATTTATGCGGATTTTTAAACCCCTTAAAATTTTAGTGACCAATTAAGTTGTCTTCTATAGAAAATAAGGGTAAAAGAGCATTGACGTGACACGGCGAGAGAAAACGGCACAACGCCAAACTTGAGTAGAAAAAGGAAAGGCTTTATAACAGAAAGAGAAGGAAGATAGAAAATTGGGTTTAAGAAAATGGTTGCAAAAAATAGTGGTTTTTGCGCAAACTTAACTGGAAGCAGTATAGTTCATTCTGTCAACAGTTCTTCTTTTCTGTTGCGATGACAAAATAAATTCATCTTCAATTTGAAAAGGGATTCCGTTTTCTGATGCTTTGCTGCAATTGTTGGGCTATCCTCGAACCTAAGTTGTCTTCTTGACCGCTCCATTTTTGGACACCATTTTTGTAGCTGCTGGTTGAGTTTCACGGAGATAGAATTAGTCCGTGTTGACTCTGCGAAGTCACAAGAAAAATGAGGAAGAGATGGGCTGCTGTTAGCTCAAGTCAGATCGCGACCCCTACAAAGGAAGCCAATTCATCTATAAAATATTTCCAATATTGTTTTGGTATCGCCCGTTTGTACATAATGATGGACTCAACTGAGTGTACATATAATCCTGCCTATACAAAGAACGGCAGTTGGAAGGTGAGGGAGTTTGGTTGAGTTATAAGTTGGTGCAGAGTCAGTTAGAGTTGGTTGAATTTAGGATCAGTTACCCGGACATACTTTTCACTTCAAGACTGCATATATTTATTTCTACTAATAGTATTCTTGAATTGACTTACCCGTGTTTCAGTTTGTATATTTTATTCAATATAACTTACATTTTCTATCTCCATATCTGTTTTTCCTATTTATTATTTTGTGCAGTTCCCCACCCGGAATTCACAAGAAATTGGCGACGAAGATTTCGAACACGAACTCACGTATACCCCAAGTCGAACAACAAATTGGCGACGAAGATTAAAATTACAAAAATTACAAGATTAAAATTACAAAATTAATTGCCAGAAAGTAATAGTCAAAAAACCAGACCTCTCACGGAATCAAAGCAGCAAACCATGGAGAACTTTCAGAAGAGTATACTAGAAATCATAAAACCACAAATTGAAATGCAAAAGGCAAATGAAGAAAGACAAACAGAAATGCAAAAGAGACAAATGGAAATGCAAAAGGCAAATGAAAAAAGACAAATAGAAATGCAAAAGAGACAAATGGAAATACAAAAGGCAAATGATGAAAAACAAATGGAAATACAAAGTAAATGAAGAAAGGCAATTACAACTACAAGAACTATTACTAAAGTTAACAAGTACAGCACTAGAAAGGAACACGGAAAAAGAGGAGACGTTTTCGCAAAATGCTGTATGGAACGCAATAAAAACTTTTAAATACTCGATTGATGAAGACAAACATTTTGGAGAATATTACAGGCGATATGAAGATATTTTTAATAACGACTGTCAGCACTGGGCTGAAAAGAAAAAAGTTAAGGTTTTTGCTCATAAAATTAGGTACGGACGAACACACTAAATTTGTATATTATATTCTTCCAAAAAAAGACAAAAGATTTAACGATTGATGACGTAGCTTTTTAACCCCATCTCTTTGTCCCATAAAAGGTGGGAATGCCTTAATCTCGTGAAAGACGAAGACGAGGACTATTCAACATTCACAGCCATCGTCAACAAACATTGTGACGACTTTAAATTGGCTGAGATAACTCCAGACAACTTTAAATGCCTCATATTTGTTCAAGGACTAGTCACTGCTAAAGACAGCGAAATGAGAAAACGAATGCTAACCGAATTTCAAAATGAACCCGGTTTAACACTACAAAAACTATCAGAGGATTGCCAAAAATGCCCAAGTATCAAGAAAAACAGTAAAGATATCGAAGAATCAGAAGTCGCGTATATTCGTAAGGTAAAAAGAGATTTACGTTTTCACCCTCCCCAAAAGTAAAACAAGATTTTAACGACAAAGAAAAAAGATACAAAACAACTAGTGACAGAAATTAAATAAAAAACAAACCGCCTCACTTCGGCATGTTACAGATGTGGTAGATTGCATTGGTTCAAATACAAAAATTGCCGAGCGTGTGGAAAGATGGGACACAAAGCAGTTATATGCAGAAACAAAAACCAGCCTAGTAGGGTAAGATCTACTAGAGTGGATTATGAAAACAATGAAAACACGAGGAAATATGTAGAACTTGAAATATTGAATAAGGAGATCAAATTACAACTGGATTCAGGCTCAGACTTAACAATAATCAACCTACAAGCATGGTGGAAGATGAATAGGCAGACCATGTTACACACAAAAAAATTGCTAAATCGATAACAGGAAAAAGGATTAAATTCCGAGGTGAAATACTCGTAAATGTGAAATTTCAGGGAAAAACCAAAACGTTAAAAATATATGTCATGAAAAACACACATAACCTGGTAGAAACTGACTGGATGCAGAAATGGGCTTTACCCATTAACCCTTGTTGTAAAAAAATTAAACAGTGTGCCGACAGAAACTACGAAATTGAAAAAAGAGGTATTCTCAAGCAGTAACAAATTCACAACGAAAATCGAGCAAAAGAAGAATAAGCAACCAGTATTTATTACACCCATAGTTACGAAAAAAGCATTCAAAACAGGTGAACAAGTTTACTTCAAAATGTTAAAAAATTACATACCACATTGGGAACCTGGAACAATTATAAACGGACTAGGAAATGCGATATACAAAATACAAGGAGAACAATCTATACATAAGAGACACATCAACCAAATACAAAGGAGTGAAGAGCCAAACTCGTCACTCTTAGAAAACGTTGTCGCGATGAAAAAAAATTGAAGCCGTTGAGAATAATAGAAAACAAACGGAAAAAATATGAACTCCTCCCAAAAAAAGAAGATAGGGAAGGGTGTTGTGGGATCGCTCCTTTGTACATAATAACGGACTCAACTGAGTGTACATATAATCCTGCCTATACAGAGAACGACAGTTGGAAGGTGAGGGAGTTTGGTTACGTTGTAAGTTGGTGCAGAGTTAGTTGGAGTTGGTTGGATCTAAGATCAGTTACCCGAACATATTTTTCACTTCAAGACTGTATATATTTATTTCTACTAATACTATTCCTGAATTGACTAAACCGTATTCCAATTTGTATTTTTCGTTCAATATAATTTACATATTATATCGCTATACCTGTCTTTGTTATTTATTATATTGCGCGGTTCCTCACCCGGAATCCACAACAAATATTCTTCCCCAAAACAAGTTTGTAATAAAGATTTATTGCAACGTAATCTGCTACATAGTTTCGAGGTTTTCAAAGAGAACTATGTTGTGTCCAAAAGATGAGGGTGTCCTTTTCTTTTCCAATGTGAAACATTTCAAACGTGCAGTGCGATATTAATTTTTTTTTTTTTTTTTACATATGATTCCAAGGATGGTATGCATTAGAATGTGAAAATTCTCAATACTTTTTATTTTTACAAAGATTTCCAAGGTTAACTTGTAGGAGGATGCGAAAAAAAACCAACATTTTTTTCTTTTTTATAAATTTTAAATTTGATGGAGTAGCATGAGAATAATTTCTCAACATTTTTTTTTTGTTTTCACAAAAATTCCAAATTTGATGAAGTAGCATGAGAAAAATTTCTCAATATTCCTTGCTTTTGTTTTCATAAGAATTCCAAATTCAACGGAGTAACATGAGACTAATTTCTCAATATTTATAGTTTTCACAAGAATTGTAAATTCGATAGGGTAGCATAAGAATAACTTCTCAATATATTTTGTTTTCACAAAAATTCTACATTGGATCGGGTAGCATGAGAATAATCTCTCAATAATTTTTACTTCTGTTTCACAAAATTTCCAAATACGACGGAGTAGCATGAGAATAATTTCCCAATATTTTTTGTTTTCACAAGAATTCCAAATTCGATAGAGAAATGAAAATAAATTCTCAATATTTTTTGTTTTCAGAAGAATTTCAAATTCAATGGGGTAGCTAGAAAATAATTTCTCAATATTTTTTGTTTTCACAAATATTCCAAATTCGACGGAGTAGCATGAGAATAATTTCTCAATATTTTTGTTTTCAAAAGAATTCCAAATTCGACGGAGTAGCATGTAAAATATTTCTCAATATTATTTGTTTTCACATTAAGTCCAAATTCGATGGTGTAGGATGAGAATCATTTCTCAATGTTTCTTGTTTTTGTTTTCACAAGAATTCCAAATTCGACGAAGTAAGCATGAGAATAATATCTAAATATTTTTAGTTCTCACAAGAATTCCGAATACAATGAGGTGGCATGAAAATAATTTCTCAGTATTTCTTGTTTTTCTTTTCACAAGAATTTCAAATTTGATGGAGTTACAAAAGAATAATTTCTCAATATTTCTTGTTTAAAAGAATTCTGAATTCAATGGTGGTAGCGTGAGAATGATTTCTCAATATTTTTTGTTTTGTTTTCACAAGAATTCCAAATTCGACGAAGTAGCATAAGAATACTTTCTCAATATTTTTCGTTCTCACAAAAATTCCGAATTCAATGGGGTTACATGAGAATAATTTTTTTTTAATCATATCCCCCCGAGCAAGGCGGTAACGCCACTGATGTGCAGGGGGCTACGTAAGAGTGAAAAGATTGGAAAAGGGAAAGCCGGAGACCACATCCTAAACAGGGAACAAGGGATGATCCTCTACACCTGTTCAATAGACGTGGGTGGAGATATCAGTATTTCTTGTTTTTCTTTTCACAAGAATTCCACATTCGATGGAGTAGCATGAAAATAATTTCTCAATATTTTTGTTTTTTTGTTTTCCAACAATTCCAAATTTGATAAAAAGCATTAGAATAATTTCTCAATATTTTTTGTTTTCACAATAATTCCAAATTCGATGGTGTAGCATGAAAATAATATCTCAATATTTTTAGTTCTCACATGAATTCCAAATTCGATTGGGTAGCATGAGAATAATTTCTCAATATTTCTTGTTTTCACAAAAATTACAAATTGGATAGAGTAACGTGAGAATAGTTTCTCAACATTTTTGTTTTCACAATAATTCCAAATTCGATGTGCTGGGATGAGAATAATTTTTCAATGTATTTTTGTTTTTGTTTTCGCAATAATTCCAAATATGATGGGGTAGCATGAGAGTAACTTCTCAATATCTCTTGTTTTTGTTTTCACAATAATTCAAAATTCGAAGGAGTAGCATGAGAATAATTTTGCCATAATTTTTTGTTTTTGCTTTCACAAAAATAAAAAATAAAACGGTGTAGCATGAGAATAATTTCTCAATGTTTCTTGTTTTTGTTTTCACAAGAATAACAAATTTGACGAAGTAGCAGCAGAATAATTTCTCAACATTTTTTAGTTCACACAAGATTTCTGAATTCGATGGGGTAGCATGAGAATAATTTCTCAATATTTCTTGTTATCACAAGAATTACAAATTGGACAGAGTAGCGTGAAAATAATTTCTCAATATTTTTATTTTCACAAAAATTCCAAATTCGATGATGTAGCATGAGAATAATTTCTCAATATTGTTGTTTTCGCAAGAATTCCAAATTCGAAGGGGTAGCATGAGAATACTCAGGATTTTTTCTTTTTGTTTTCATAAAAATTCCAAATAAGTGGGGATAGCATGAGAGTAATTTTTCAATCTTTCTTGTTTAGTTTTTACGAGAATTCCAAATTCGACCAAGTAGCATGAGAATAACTTCTCAATATTTTATGTTTTCAAAAAAATCCCAATTCGATGGGGTAACATGAGAATAATTTCTCATGATTTCTTGTTTTTATTTTCACAAGAATTCCATATTCGTTTCGATAGCATGAGAAAAATTTCTCAATATTTTTTTATTTCACAACAATTCCAAATTCGATGTTGTAGCATGAGAATAATTTCTCAATATTTCTTGTTTTTGGTTTCACAAGAATTCCACATTCGATGGGGTAGCATGGGAATAACTTCTCAATATTTTATGTCTTTACAAGAATTCCAAATTTAACGGGGTAGAATGAAAATAATTTCTCAATATTTCTTGTTTTCACAAGAATTCCAATTTCGATGGGGCAGCATGAGTTTAATTTCTCAATGGTTTTTGTTTTCACAAGATTTCTAAATTCGATGGGGTAGCATAAGAATAATTTCTCAATGTTTTTTTGTTTTCACAAGAATTCCTTATTCGATGGAGTAGCATGAGAATAATTTTTCCATATTTTTTGTTTGCACAAGAATTCCAAATTCGATGATGTGTGACACTATCTCCCGCAGAGATACTTTCCCTTCTCCCGCTGTGATACTTTCCCTTGTTTGGTTTTAAAACAACGGGGAGAGAAATTGATATTAGCAATATTATTAGTAAGGCTTTATTGCAACACGCGATGTGAGCTTAGGAAAAAATAATAATTTTAATATCATCATGTATTTCTAATATCCGGGGAATATAAAATCTAATTATTCTGGGAAAGATGAGAAAAGGGAATTATACATTTCTCTTCGTTCGGGTTTGAAATAAACATTTCAGGTAAGCCGAAAACGCTTAGAAAAAGCAAGTGTCAGAGTTATTTGATAAGGTCAAACGAAGGCCAAGGTTCCTCGACAGACCCGCTGGCAAACCAGTGTTTGTGGGAACCCGGAGGAAATCGAAATCCAGTGTGAGTTGGCAAAATCTCATTCGTTGAGCTTCCGCAAATCGAGTGGACAGAAAACGATTTCATTGGCCGAGGGCCTCAAGCTGGCTGGATCCCCAGAGAGGATCGAAACTGGTTATAAAAATCCGGACTCTGCAAGAAAAATCTGTTGTTGTTCAGCTTTCTTTGGGGTTATTCAGAGGTTGGCTGAATTGCCATCAGTCGAAATGTAACGACTGGGGGAAACGGTTCCCAACCAGGGAACCATGACCCACGGCCGGTCGCCCACCATAGAACTTATGGCTAAAGAGTTAATTCGAATGAAGCCTGTCGCAAATTAACTTGGAATAATGCGCCACCGATATGAATCCCGAAAGAACGTTATTGTTATTTTTTTATCACGGGAAAATCGAAAATTCTGATTCTTCGTTCGCTAAAACTTCGGCAAACTCCGTTCAACTTCAATAAGGACCCGAAAGAACTTTGCTATTTCAGAAGCTACATAGAAAATTGACAACCCTGATTAAAGAGAATATGTGAAAAGGCTTTAATGAAAGTTTAATGAATACGTGAAAAGACTTTAGTGAAAATATGAACAGATCTGTTTACTTTAACGCCAACGAAACTTAGACAAGACATTTTATTTAAAAATTGTAAGCTATGATGCTTTGAGCGAACTTTCTCTCTCCGTTGTAGTAACCGGTATTTTCGACTATTGTATATCATTTTCGACAATTGTATTCCTGGAAAAAGAAATACATTGTTTTTTTTTGTTTTGTTTTTTTTCTTTATATAAAGACATTCTTCGTAACTCTCCAGGCGTGTTCGACCTTGTTCATTTATTTTATTAATTTTTTTTTTTTTGGTGCCGTAATTTTTTTTCCTCAAACCGCAAGTGTACACCAGTGTCCGGACTGGCTCAAAAGGGCGACTACTAAAATTGCACGACGTGACCTCTGGGATCTAATCACAACGTGGGCCAGTGCCCCGTTGTAGCAAAAGACGTCCTATAATCCAGCTCTTGTGGCGACATCATCTGACGAGATCGTCACGACCAACAACAGCGACCAAACCAACTATACAACTGGGTGGCAGTGTCACAACTGGGACCGTCGGCGTGAACGAGCGTCACATAAGACAGAGGGCCAGCCCGTCCTGCAGTGTTACAGATGTAGCATAAGAATAATTTCTTAATATTTCTGTTTTTGTTTTCACAAGAATTCTAAATTCGATGGAGCAGCATGAGAATAATTTCTCAATATTTTCAGTTCTCACAAGAATTCCAAATTCGATTAAGTAGCATGAGAAAGTTTTTTCAATATATCTTGTCTTTCTTTTAACAAGAATTCCAAATTCAATGGGGGTAGCATGAGAATAATTTCTCAATATTTCTTGTTTTTGTTTTCACAAGAATTCCATATTCGACGAAGTAGCATGAGAATACCTCAATATTTTTAGTTCTCACAAGAATTCCAAATTCGATGGGGTTGCATAGGAATAATTTCTAAGCTTTTCTTGTTTTTCTTTTCACAATAATTCCAAATTCGATTGGGTAAGCATGAGAATAATTTCTCAATATTTTTGTTTTCACAAGAATTCCAAATTCGATGTGGTAGGATGAGTATAATTTTTCAATGTTTTTTGTTTTTGTTTTGAAAAGAATTCCATATGTGATGGGATAGCATGAGAATAATTTCTCAATATTTTTGTTTTCACAATAATTCCAAATTCGATGGGGTAGCATAAGAATAATTTCTCGATATTTTTTGTTTTTGTTTTCATAACAATATCCAAATTTGATAGAAAAGCATAAGAATAATTTCTCAATATTTTTTGTATTTACAAGAATTTCAAATTCGATGGTTTAGCATGAAAATAATTTCTTAATATTTCTTCTTTTTGTTTACACAAGAATTCCAAATTCGACGGAGTAGCATAAGAATAATTTCACAATATTTTTAGTTCTTAAAATAATTCCAAATTTGATTAGGTAGCATGAGAATGATTTCTCAGTATTTCTTGTATTTCTTTTCAAAAAAACTCCAAATTCGATGGTGTAGCATGATAATTATTTCTCAATATTTCTTGCTTTACAAAAATTCCAAATTCGATGGGGTAGCATGAAAATAATTTCTCAATGATTTTGTTTTCAAAAGATTTCCAAATTTGATAGGGTAGCATGAGCATAATTTCTCAATAATTCTTATTTCTGTTTTCATAAGAATTTCAAATTCGACGGAGTAGCATGAGAAAAATTTCTAAATATTTTTTGTTTTCACAAGAATTCCAAATTCGATGGGGTAGCATGAGAATAATTTCTCAATATTTCTTGTTTTCGTTTTCACAAGGATTCCAAATTTGATGAGGTATCATGAGAATAAGAATTATTCATAATTGACTGAAATCAATTTTGAAATAATTATTTTTTGTAAAATAATTTTTTTTACATATGTTTAATTTTTCATTTACACCTTTCATTTTCATTTTCATTTCATTTTCATATGTTTCATTTTTCATTTGTGTGTATGACAGCGTTTTTGCTGTTTTCCTAACAAAATGTCTTTTTTGTGGGGCAGGGGTGTTAGCACTGCGCCTAACTCCCAAACCTGGAGGAAGGTGTTAGACCTGACACACCTCAGAAAGTAGAGGGTACCAAGTGAGGATCGAACTCACTTATAAAGATTCTAGCGAGACGAGCTTGCTAACCATTACACCACGCCGAGGTACCCTTTAACACCTATCAATTAATTTCCAGAAATGCTTAAAAATTCGACATTGGGCCCAATAAACCTAATATAATTAAATTCAGGAGTCATTGGAGAATGCTAATCAACTGTCTTCCCCCCGCCCAATAATCCCCGATAAAAAGTAGGTCCGAATTGCGAAAATTGCAATAACTATGTCAATTTTTATTTGGATAAACTTTTGATTGATTTCGTGAACAATATAAATTAAACATATCACTGTCTGAAAAGAAAAAACTTTCAATGAATAATGAATTTTTACACGAATTATTTTCATTTTTTAAAAAGATTTTATAATAATATATAAACTTTCAAAAATATTTTAAAATTTCTTCCTTAACTGGGAGGGCTAGGGTATGAAATTAATGTATGAAGACTACATTTAATAATCGAAAATTGAAAAGCTTTATACAAATGAGTTACCCCGTCAATATTTAAAATAATTAAAACATTTTAATTGTGTGCATTTTGATTGCCCGTATCTTATTTATACGGATGGCCGTACGTGATATTTATCATTAAATTAACTTTTACATTTTAATTCCTAATTTTCTAATTTTGTTAAAAAAAAATAATTGTGAAATTCACAATTTGTGAAGGTAACTAAAAAGAATATGAAAAATAGATATTAAAAATAAAAGTTAATAAATGCCATAAAATTTCATAAATTATTGAGTAACCTCTACCGTTATTTTTCATTGTTATTAAATTGTACAATTTTTTAAAAGAAAATTTTATATTATTTTAATTTTTATTTTTCATTAAACATCTTCAAACGTGAGCCTACAAAGCTAAACTAACAAAGATTCCATAAAATATTAAATAATTGCTGAAAACTGTTAAATTTTTAATTTTAACATAGTTACAAAAAAAAAATTAAAAAAACGATTTCTATTAATAAGATTTATATTAAATTCGTCTTCCATACTTGGCTTTTATGTGCCTTGTGGTGCATTGGATGTCGGCTCGGAACGACAAATCGGGGAGCCGAGTTCGAATTCCAGCTGAATTCATTGCATTCACTTACGCGCAAATACCCTTGGGAAAGGTATTAATCCGTCTCTTATCTCCAGTTATGGGTTAAATAACAGGACAGATTGGGTTCTATAGCCTTGGCTAGCAACCAGTCTACCGCAGAAAGCAATGGCAACCTACTGCGGGATAATCTTTTGCCCAGTCAGTCATGTCTCTGTCGAGACATGATCGCCCAAGCGTGTATCACTCAACTGACTGACTGTAAATCATATCATTAACGCCTTCTTGACAGCTGTTGACAGATGTGATAACAAGGATACCGTAATTGAGAAACGTTCTTTTTTTTTAATAAGCAAATAATTCTTGTTTCAAGCCAACTTAAGGTAAGTTTAAAGTTGGTAATTTGAATAAAATAATGTGTCAGCGAGGTGTATTTTATTTTTGTAAGAGTTTTTAAAACTTTTAAAACGGCTTCTGTTTACAATCGATGAAAAATGGCGGAAAATTTGAAATTTTAACAACTTTTTTTAAATCTACAAATTTTTTTATTTCGATCAATATAATTTCGTATTTTGCTTACTGTAATTAGTAAATTTAATCTCTTGGCTTTCAATTAAAGCTAAAATTAAAGCTTCAAGAAAACTTTTAAATTGAGATATCGAAAATGAGTGGAGGTACCTACATAAGTGCTTCTTGTTTTTCGAAATGAGATCTTTTTAACGAATCCTTTACTAACATAATATCTATAGTAGACGTTATTTTTCTTTTTAGTGAGTCTCTGGTATAAATTAAGGCCTTCACGCCATTTATAGTATTAAACTCAATCATTCTGAACGAGGAGTTTTACAATAAAAAGTTACGAGGTAGGCCGATGAAGAGAAGAAGAAAGAAAAGGAAAAACAAATAAACGAAGCAAACTGTTTCAATTTTCTCAATATAGACCCTAACCCCTGCCGTAACACTGATTGTACCCCTTCTTCAAGCAAGTTACGTCGGAGCAAATGCCCTTTTTTTTATTTATTTTTAAGTGTCCCTAGTTTTAGTAGACTAAATGCTCGTTCGCACAATTTTTTTTTTGTTTTTGCGAAGTGCTGCTACTTTCAGTGTTTATTTGCAAAGTATGCGGATTTTTAAACTTAGAAAATAAGAGTAAAAGAGCATTGACGTGACACGGTGAGAGAAAACAACAAAACACCAAACTTGGGTGGAAAAAGGAAAGGCTTTATAACAGAAAGAGGAAGAAAGAGAGGAAAAATACAAAAATTGGGTTAAAGAAAACTTAACTGGAAGCAGTGTAGTTCATTCTGTTAACAGTTCTTCTTTTCTGTTGCAATGACAAAATAAATTTATCTTTAAGTTCAAGAGGGATTCCATTTTCTGATGCTTTGCTTTGCTGTTGGGCTATCCTCGAACCTATGTTGTCTTCTTGGCCGCTCCATTTTTGGACACCATGTGGATGCTGGTTGAGTTTCATGGCTCTAGAATTAGTCCGTGTTGACTAGGCGAAGTCGCAGGAAAAAAGAGGAAGACCTGGGCTGCTGTCAGCCCAAAGTCAGAGGACGGTACGAAGGGAGACAATTCATTCATCTATAAAATATTTTCAATATATTTTACGAATAAAACACTTTTATTCTTCTACACTCAGTCTTCTGATAATTCTGATTACGATATCCAATAAACCCTTAAGTTGTGGGGAGTGTCGGCTATGTTTATGAATTGGCCTTGCGCCAGACATGGCTGACTGTCCCTTACACTTTCGAACGACAGAAAGGGCAACATAATTTTTTTTCATTTTTTTTTTATATATGAACATTCATGTAAAAATTAATACAGTTTGATATACTTGTAGGCTTCTTTCGAATTTTTAATGAAATCTATACGTGCAGCAAGTTTATATTTTCCCTTTGTTAATTCCACTATGCTTTTTAAAACTTTTTCAACTCCGCCACAATAAGCCTCACCGATCAAGCAAGACAGAAAGCACGTCGGATCTACGAACGGTTTCTACTGCAAGGGGAGGGGGCACAGGTTCGAAACCTGATAGAGGACTAAAATCTTTCTTTAATAAAATTCCTCGAATATTCAGGTTGAAAATAAGCATACTGTTTAAAATAAACGAAGCATCTACACGAACTTGATTATCCACTAAAATATAAGGTTTTTAGAGTGATAATGTAGAGCTCAAGTTTTAAAAGCTGAAGGGAGCTTACTCATAAAATAAAATACTTATATTACGTCCCTTAGATTTATGTGCATATGTATATGCGGCTTTGTTTTTGTGTATGGCAAGCTAACTTACTTATTATATGACAACCCTTCTGGTTCAGTCTGTCATTGGTTTTGATACCAGAGTATCAAAACTACAATTGTTTTTGTGATTGTTTACCTTTTTAATGTGTATTTTGAAGAACACTTTTTAAGTTTGGTTACTGATCGAACAGTACTTTCGATGTTCTCCTTGTGTCTAAGCTGGCTTGAAAATTACGAATTGTTACTATCATCTTGTTATTAAAAATTGATTTTATTGAATCTAGTTTCTCATTGTTGTATTTTTGGTAACAAAATGACTTGGATATAGAATAATGGTGTGGTAAATAATTCTCATGCTTTATAGTAAAACCCTGTTTAATACTTGCTGCCATTATGAGTACTTAGAATGCTGAGCAGTTTTGTTTCTTTCTTTTTCTTTTTTTTTTTTTATCGTCTCACCCCAAGAAAGGCATTCCACTGCCACTATTGCGCATGGGGCTACATAGGGGAAGGTAAAGAGAAGGAGTGGTTAGACATAGGGAATGTCAGGAGGAAGGTGACAGATGAGTAAGGAATGCGAGGATGAGGGTTGGGCAGCTGGGAAGAGTGTTTGATAGAATGGGAGCAGGTTAGTGTGTTAGGAGCTGTCTATTGACCTTACATTTAAACTCCTGGAGATTGTAGCCGTCGGGGAAGCAATCGTGTGGAAGAGAATTCCACAGTCGGGAAGTGCGAGGAAAGAAACTGTTGGAGTAGAAGTTACGGCTGCATTTTATCGGTTTCACTGTAAAAGGGTGGGATCTAGTTGCTAATCTCGTTCAAATTCGTATTTAGGGGGCATCAGTGATCTAAGTTCATCGGAGCAGAAGCCGTGAAAGTATTTATAGAAGAGACACAGGGAAGCCACGTCGCGCCGGTGGGAGAGAGACTGCAGGCGGTCTACCAAGTCGTTATCTATCACATTACAGACCCTCCTCTGAACCTTATCGAGAAGCCCGAGGAGAACAGCAGGGGCACCCAACCAGATATGGCAGCAGTATTCAATGCACGGGCGGATGGTAGATTTATAAATGTGCAGGATAGATTTAGACGGAAAAAACTTCCGGACCCTACACAGAGAACCGACATTCATAGCAGCGGATTTAGCAATGGATTCGATATAGTCATTCCATTTGAGGTCCGCTGAAAGTGTGAGACCAAGGAGGTGTAGTGTTTTACTCTCTGGGAGGCAAGCCTGGTCCATGCTAATGGGAGGTAGGTGAGATTGTCGATGATGGTTAATTGAGAGTAGCTTCGTTTTAGAAGCATTAAAATTTGCTAGCCATTTCTTACCCCAGTCCAATATGGATTGGAGGTCTTTTTCAATCTCGGCTGCGAGGTTAGCTTTGACGCCTACACCAGATTTTTGTAGGAGGCGAGAGTAAACTGTGGTGTCATCGGCGTACAAATGGAATCAGGGAGATCATTAATGTATATCAGGAAGAGTGTAGGACCTAAGATGGAGCCTTGGGGGAAACCTGCGTTTGTATGGTAGTTCTAAGAGGCATGTCTATTCTATTTCTATTGCAAAATTTACGGTAAGTTCATGAAACCTGAACAATCTGATACAATGAATCTTTTTTACACTCTAAAAGTTTTAATAATACCTATTAGATTTGTGTTGAGTTGAACCAGCCTATTTTGGCTAGATTTGTCAATCTCTACAATGTCTGGTATGTTCAAATTAATTTTCATTTCATTTTTTCCTATCTCTCTCTTTGAAATTAACATTAATAATGTAAATATTTCAAGTGGTTATCATGCCAAAGAAACATTGCTGACAAATAGTAAATTAGTGGGACTGTATGAAAAAAATAAATTAGTTGTGTTATTTTTCTTTGCCTCTCAGCATTAATAGACTAAGTATAATATTATATTTGATATCTGGCTAAGTTACTTAACAAATTTTGATGTTCTCTTTTCATTTCTTTGTCCTCTAATGAAGAATATGCCTATCTTTTATTACATAAAGAAAAACTTCCATTTTATGGAATTTCTGCTCAAACCATTAAGGTTTAGATTTTATTAGATAAAGATTTTTTTTTCCAAATGCAAAAGAAAATTTTTGATATTATAAAGCTGTATCTAATAAAACCCCGCTCAGCATAGTTGCAGTATAAACCACAGATGGGTTCTAGGTGTTGAACAAACTTATAGTCTGCCTGGGCAGACGTCTTCGGTGGGGATTAGCTAGCCGCCATAGTAGATAGGTGTTGTGTTGCTTCGTTTTGGTATAATTAGAAGATAATACAAACTTGAATTAATGATGTTTATTTTTGGTATAAAATTTTAGGTTTTTACATCAAGTTACAACCTTTAAATTTTGTGTGGATACAGGAGCAGACTAGCTAAATTCTCTTCACTGTAGGATGCTAGTAGTAAACGAGCCTATCCCTTCTGGACTCTAGTGGTCAACTCTAGCGTCTTCCCCTTTTTAACTCTCCTACACAAAACTACTGTCCTTAACTCCTACTTCTTACTCCTACCCTTACTCCTACCAAAAGAAACGGTTCCTTATTTTGACGCCCAATTTTGAATTCTTGGCGTCAGTGTGTCTATCTTTTTCTATTTTTAGAACACTCGCCATTTTATAAACCATAACACAGGCATCCCCGCATGCGAGCTGCCAGCTATATATATATATATATATATATATATATATATAAAACGATGTTCTCAATCGATAAAATTGTTGTTTTGAGGATGCTAGAATAGTACTTTTGAAGTAAGTGGCAGTCAGTTATATCTGGTACAAGGCCTATTCACAAATATAGCAGACACTCTCCACAACTTAGGATTATCAGTACTCATCAGAATTATCAGAAGATGGAATGTGTGGAATGTAGGGGCCTCGGTCGCGCTTGGTTAATTGGTCTTGTGTCAAACACGTCCAAAGTCCCCACAATTTAAATATCAGAAGGTTGAAGGTTGAAATGTGAAAGGATAACATATTTCGTGTGTATATTAAAGCAAAGATTTATTTAGAGAATGATAAAAGTGCAAGAAGGAAAATAAGTGAAATTCGTTAACTGAAACAAAAATATTCATTGAGAAAATGCATGCCGTTTTGTAGTTGAAATTGTTCGTAGTAGTATTGTATGTATTTGAAATGTCCGCAGAAGTTTAGAATTAATAATGTTTCTGTAGCAGCGGATTGTAAAAGTTTTGTTCGTTCCTTTTTGTAGTGGGTCGCGACAGGTTGAGAGAAAGAGAAGCCAAAACAAATAAAGGAGTGTTCCTTAACACTTGTGTCCATTTGGTTGTGTGCTGTCCTCTTTAGCGGTGAGGTGTGAAAATGTAGAGAGAAAATTAAACGAAGAGGTACAATGGATACGTGACGTAACCTACATCCGGATTGGCGTAACCGAGTCAGCTTGAGATTCCTTCCTTACATCGTGGCGAGGTGTCACCTAACTGCTTCCCCTGACTGACTGTGACCGGTTAGAGGCCATCCTTAAATATTGAATCCAGTTACGTGGGTAGGCTCTGGCGAGGAATTTTTTTCTTTAGCTGTGGAAAAACCGTTTCTATGACGTATTTTGAATTTTGCGATTTGATGATCAATCAGTATCTAGAATATGCTTTTCACACTGACTTGTGAAAAAAGAGAGCTTTTTGCCGTTTGAATCATTTTTTGCGTGTGTGCAATTTTACTTTGGGTTTTTCCCAAATGTAGTCGTTTGAACCCGATTTTGCGGGTGTGCCATTTATTTTGTGTGTTTTAGTTGCTTGATGGATTATATAGGATTTGTATCCTGTAGGAAGAATAAAACATTTCGTTTGTAAGTTTGAAGTAAATTTTATTAACTAAACAGAATAACATCAATTTGTAGAAGTTAAGTGCTAAAAGAGAAAATGTATGTAGTTTGTGGCGAAGGGGAGCTAGTTAATTTTCTTTGTGTCGTCCATAACCGAAATCCCTACAGCTTACAGGATTTATGCAGAGTTATCATCAGAAGGTTGGTTGTCGGTTGGAATGTGTGGAATTGTGTGGAATAATAGTGTAGGAATAAAATATACATTTTTCATGTTAAAATAGAAATTTATTAAAAGAAATGAATAATAAGAATTCGTACAAATTAATGTGCAATTAGAAACATTGTTAAGAAGTTAAGGGTAGAGTTCGTATTCAATGATAAAGTTATGGGTATCAAGACTTGTAGAAAATGTTTGTAGTGTAACCCTATTTTCACGCCAGTATATTTTTCGGGGGGGGGGGGGGGGCTTAATACAACGGAGCGAGAGAAATTGATATTAGTGGTATTGTTAGTTGTGCTTTATTGTAATCCGCGATGTGAACTTACGTAAAAAAAAAGATATTTTTAGTACTATTATATACTTGTAAAATCCAGAGAATAAAGAAATTGGCTGATAATTGGGAAAAAAGAGAAAAATATAGTTTCTTCTTTTTTGTATACGAAACAAATTGTTTTGAGCCAGTGGAAGTTTGAAAAATGGCCGTAGCCATAACAAAATGTCAGGATTTCCTTGATGAGGTCAGGTAGGGTTAAATCCTCAAAATTATTCCTGGGGAAAAGGATTTGAAAATTTGAAAACCTAACAATAATGTAATTAAGAAGAGTAAGACAGAAAGACATTACGTCATGTGAGCTGTTGATATTTCATTCGTCGAGCCATGGCTCCCCGTAAATAGTGTGAGTGGAAAATAATCTCATTGGTCAAAGCTTTGAGTCGCGTAGATCCCTCGAGAGAATTGGGGACAGTTATAAAAACCCGAACTCAGTACGAAAAATCACTTGGTTGGGTAGTTTTTGAAATTGCAGTCGAAATGTAACGACTGAAGGGAAAGAGTTCCTAATTGGGAGCCACGACCCATAGAACTCATGACTGAAGATGTAAAGAAACGTAGAAAAGCCTGCCACCGATCAATTTAAGAAAAGTTCAAGTCGAATAATGCGCCTCCGATAAGAACCCCGAAAGAACTTTGTTTTAAAAGTTATTTGGAGAATTGAAAGTCCTGATTATTCTTAACGAAAAGTTCGCACTGTTATGAAAAGAATTTTTTTAAGTTGGAGAGATTTGGAGAGATTTTCAGGCGACAAGGACCAAACCCCACACCGCCCACCGCCCACCGCCAGGTCGCGCTGTTATTTGGCAAACGTAATATTATGCAAGTCGATTTTTTTTTTTTGGTGTTGAAAAACACATTAAATTGGAAATTATTGCAAAACCCAACTGTCTGATTTTAATGAAACTTTCAGAACTTATTCACAAATGAATGAAGTTATTTATGCAATTATTAGTTTTGGAAAACCTTGTTAAGATATTTTTTTTTTTTTTTTGCATCTGTTACCCACCGCCAGCAATTAATTGCATGAAACTTCTAGAAATTCATTATATATTCTTTTAAATATATATATATATATATATATATATATATATATATATATATATATATTAGAGAAAATTTTCAAAATTCAAAGGTGTCGGATGTACATTTCGACATAGGATCTCTAACAGAGATTCTACGTCACGTTAGCGACATTGTTTTGTTTCAAATGGCGAAGGTTCTGAGGTAAAGTGGGGAAGGTGCCAGGTTAACAACGGTCACAAGGTAGAACAGGACAGAGCTGGTAGTGGCGAGGTTACAGGGTGTAGAGACAAGAGGTGGACGGGGTATCGAATATCAAATGGTAGGAGCTAGTGAATGTTTACAGGGGTTTGAAACGGTATATTTTTTTTATTTAAGTTTATCCATTACAGGAAGTCATGAATTTAAAGTTATTAAAGAAATATATATATATATATATATATATATATATATATATATATATATATATATAGGGATTTGGTAAAGGAGTCCATATTTTATAAAGATAGACAAGGTTAAGGTTTGGAGCTGTATATATATATATATATATATATATATATATATATATATATATATATATATATTTTATAAAGATAGACAAGGTTAAGATTTGGAGCTATATATATATATATATATATATATATTTAAAAGGATATATAATGAATTTCTAGAAGTTTCATGCAATTAATTGCTGGCGGTGGGTAACAGATGCAAAAAAAAAAAATATTAACAAGGTTTTCCAAAACTAATAATTGCATAAATAACTTCATTCATTTGTGAATAAGTTCTGAAAGTTTCATTAAAATCAGACAGTTGGGTTTTGCAATAATTTCCAATTTAATGTCAAAATGTCCATCCGACACCTTTGAATTTTGAAAATTTTCTCTAATTTATATTGGCTCTGTATTCTTAATACATTGAGCTCTCTGCCTGCATCACCTTTTAATGTTAGAAGTTTTTTTTTAATATTGATTAGGATCAGGTTCTTGGAATTTACCTTCCTACTCTTCCACTTCGGATTAAAGAATATATATATATTAGTTAAATGCGTGACTCGTTGGGGAATGTAAATCATGTATTTTTTTAAATTACGAGACCATTTTTTCGAAAATCTACTCCGAATAGTAAAATCAAATATGCATTAAAAATACGCTATTTTTAATTTAGATAAACTTTCAATTGATTTTAAAAATAATATAATTTAAGGATATCATATCTTGAAAGAAATTCGATTAATTATGAATTTTTATAAGAATTGTTTTCACTTTTTCTTTGCTAATTATGACGATTTATAGTTTCAAACGTCTTTTAAATTGCTTCCAGTCACTTAGTGTTTTCAGTTATTAATTTATTAAGCAAAGACTATATTTATAAATCGAAAATTGAAAAATTTACTGCTTAAGCTTAATACATTTAGAATTTTAGTATTTAATTTTTTTCTCTTCTTTTCTTTTTTTTTCTTTTTTTTTTTTTTTTTTGTTAAACTGCACATCTCTCTTTTTACTATGGGACCTTATAAGAGACTTGTCATTAAAAGGTCACATGCTTCAATGGTTGTTCTCTTTACAAAACCTTCACTCGGATTATGTGATTTTTGGTGACCATAACAGGACTTGTCAATGCCTTCTTGAAAATCAACGAGTCAGACCTTTCTGATTAAGAAATACTTTTATTCTAAATTTCATCCAACTAATATTTGTTTCAAACCAAATTAATTTAACTTTTACTAATTTTCCAAAAATAATGTGTCACAGATGTATATTATATTTTTGCAAATTTTTTTAAATCGGGAATTAACTTTCGTTTACAAATATGTCGATCGCTCCAAAATGGCCAAAAAATTGGAAAAAAAACAAAAAATTAAATCTCAAATTTTTAGATTCCAATCAATATAATTGTAGTGATACTGGCAAACTAATATGCCTAATTTGAATATGTGCAAGAGAGAGCCTATATAACTCGTCACTGAGAATAAGTAACAAGCTTAGCGACCGATTGGTGCTAAATTTCACATCACAACAATGGCGTCACTGATAGGATCCCATTTGTCTCTAGAAGATCCAGATTTGGTAGAGGCATGGATTCACTGTTTTTCTGCCAGTGCGAGAAGTAAAAAGCTGAAAGACAAGGAGAAAGGAGGCGAAAATGAAATTACAGATTTATTTTTGGCTACAGCGGGATGCGAGAGAATAATGAAAGTCTCCACCATGGCATATCCCACAAACTTGGAAGACCTGACTTTCGAAAAAATAAGTCAGATTATAAAGAGAAATATGAGACCCAAAAAAAGACCGGTAGTGGCGGAAAGAACGAAATTCATGTCGTTGATACAAGAACCAATTATAAACTATCTACAGCGTCTACGAAATGCGAGTAGATATTGCTAATTTGAAAACCTCGGACAAGATGGACAAACTATTGAAGAGGACTTCATTCAATTAAGGTTAATTGAAGGTATATGCAATGCATCACACTGATATAAAATAATGGAACAACTACAAATAGGAAATGTCTTAAAATACACGCATGGACTTTATACAGTAACAAGGATTAAGACAGAAATACAACCACCGTAAAAATCAACCCAGCGAACAAATATCCGCTGAGATATACATGGTATAAATGGTATACATGGTAAAAAAGATAAGAAAATGTTCGTATTGTGGACGGGATTACGAAATAAAGGAAAAATGCCCAGCATTTAGAAAAACCTGTAAAAAAAAAAATTAAAAAAAGAACCACTTTCAAGCAGTATTTAAAATAAAAGAAAAATGTTGAAAGAGTTGAAGAAAACGAAACCAATATGGAGATGTTAAAATTATCAACTACAATTTAGATATGCAAATGGATACTGGGAGTGATATAACGCTAATACCAAGAACGCATTGGAAAGCCACATTTACGAAAGAGCTGGCAGGAATGAGCGTTTTTTTTTTTGTTTTTTTTTTTTCAAAAATAGGATACCACCAAGTTCCGATAGACGATAACTTCAAAGAAGTAACCACGATAAATATGCCAATAGGGTTACTAAGATGGAAAAGGATGCTATATGGAATAAAAACCACACGCGCCATATTTCAAAGGACCGTCGAAAAGGTTTTAGGAAATATGAAAAATATGGTTTGTTATCAAGGCGTTACATCGTAATTTACTAAGCGCAGCTTAGATGTGGCGCAAGGCCGAAAGTATGGGGCACCCAGTGAGGATCGAACTCACTACTTAATTGCAATAGTTCTAGCGAGACAAGCTTGCTAACCATTACACCACCTCGAGGTGCCCTCAAGGCGTTATATGCATAGGGGCCACTAATGAAATGGAATTAAAAATAGAAAACCGACATAATTGTAACTTTTTTTTTTTTTTTTTTTTTTTAATTCCATTTCAAAAGAAGACCAAGCCTTGATTTTTTTTTTTTTAAATACTAAACATAGCTACACCTACAAATAAAAAAGAACTGGATTCTTTTGGGGGATTGGTAAATTTTTACAGGCGATATTTATCAACTTTTCTTTCTGTTGCCTTGTTGGAGAGGTGACACACTGTCTCTTAGTCCCCCATCTACCGATTTTCTCTGAGCAAAAGTTAGAAATATTTTTTTTATTCAATTTGCCGGCATTTCGACTTGGAATCACGACTTGAATAAGTATGCCATATTTTTTTTGTTTTGCTTTCTTCGTTTTTGCCCAATATTAAAACTTTTCATGTCTAACTGTAGGTTTGGTTTTATTTTTAGATTTTTTTTTAAAAACTTAAGTCACTTTTTTTCTTTTTTTTTTTTCTCAATTGGAGTAGATAGACTTAACTATCTCCCGGTTCACACTCCACCCAGGTCTTTTGAACAGGTGAAGAGGCTCATCCCTTGTTTCTTGTTTAGGATGTGGTTCCCGGCTTTGTCTTTTCCAATCATTCTACTCTTAAGTAGCCCTATGCGCATCAGTGGCGTCACCGCCTTGCTTGGGGTGATATGATTAAAAAAAAAATACAGACTTGACAGAACCGTTTGCAAATTTAAGAAAAAAGAATGTTGAATTTGTGGTCAGAGGAACAACAAAAAGGTTTTGACAGATTAAAAATAATTATGGCAAAGAAACCAGTAGTGAAAATGTTTGATCCAAAAAAAGACCACAGATGCAAGCGAACATTCAATATCGGGAATATTATCACAAAAGGGACAAATTTAGGTCTCCCCGAGAAAGAAACACGAGAGAAAAAAAGTAGAGTAACGTAATAAAACTATCATGAGAAGGAGTACAAGAACAACTACGTTTCAGGGAGATGTAGTGGTACTGGCAAATTAATATGCCTAATTTGCATAAGTACAAGAGAGAGCCTA
The DNA here is from genome assembly GCA_037127315.1 of Ascarosepion bandense. Lineage (NCBI taxonomy): Eukaryota > Metazoa > Mollusca > Cephalopoda > Sepiida > Sepiidae > Ascarosepion > Ascarosepion bandense. Next base: position 2,543,449 of record JBBBDQ010001260.1, on the reverse strand, counting down.
TATAAGAGAATAAGTGACAAGTTTAGTGACCGACGAGTGCTAAACTTCACATCACAACAATCATTTCTGTTGAAAATACACTAGTGTATATTAGTTACTGGAAATAGTAAATTTAATCAATTAGCTTTCAATTAAAACTAAAATAAAAGCTTTAAGAAAACTTTTTATTTTATTTCAAATTCAATTTAAAATTTAGACATCGAAAATGGGTGTCATTTGTAATTCGCATTTCTTCCTCGCTTATTTAATCAAAATATTCAATGGAAATTTTTAAACACTGCGACAGATTTCCTAAAAACACCGAAGATTTTTTATTTTTAAATAATTTGAATGAACAAGTAATGAATAATACTGAAAAATGTTCAGCACTTATTCATTAATGAACGAATTATATAGCTACTGAATAAGTTATTTTGGAGGTCGGTTTCACCTCTCCTCCTTTTCTATATGTTCTTTAAAAAAAAATAATACAATTAGTTATATAAAGCAAAACCTACACTTATTTTTTTTTTTTAATAAGCGTAAGTTTTAATGCGATTTTGAAATTCATTGTATTTCGTGCAGTTGTATTCTTTTTGAAAAGCAAAATTGTATGTATTTACACATTTGAAAACGATCAAAAATATAGAATCAGAAGAAAATTCCATTATTTTATTAATTACAGTTGACCTAATCCTCATCTTTGTTTCGGGTCTTGTATATTCCGGCATTTTTTGTGTATTAGTCGATTCGAGTAACTTTCAATGAATTTCGAACTGATAGTAAAGCTTCAGCAGCAATAGTAAGAAAGAAACAGGAGTAGAGGGTGCCAAGGATACATCAAGGTTACAGCATGAACATTCGGTTTAAAATTCAATGTTCTGAATTTATGATTGTTCTAAGAGCTTAGAAGATTAAAGCGTTGGTACATGAAGTCGGTGGTATCGGAAATTCAATTCTTGAGCTCAAATCAAATTGTAAAATCAGTTGCCTTTAATGGCTCGTCATCTAGATCATCTTACATAAAAGCAGGTGCCGCGAGGGTTTCATCTTTAAACCTATGCTGTTCCCAATTTTGATCAATGACCGTCCTGATAGCATCAATTCTCAATACTGTATCTATACTGATGACACAATTATTTACTCCTGTAATAGTAAGTCTGATCGATTCGATAATATCAAATTAGTAGTTGATCTAAAAAATGACCTACAATCTGTTAGTAACTGAGGCAAGGAATGACTTCTTAGTTTGAACTCTTCCAAAACGAAACTGCTCTCTTTTAATCGTCTGAGAGAACCTGTTTTGCCTTCCGTTAGCATGACTGACGCTAACCTCCATGAGTGTGACTCATTACGCTTTTTCGGACTAGCATTTTCCGTTGACATGAACTTGAAAAATTGTATTGAATTAATTGCTAAGAATATTGGATTACTGTGTACTGCTAGACAATTTTCTCATTAGAATCCATCTCATATTTATAAGTCTACCATTCGGTTTGGTACTTCTATGTATTTAACGTAACGTAGCTTCCCTCTGCCTTTTCTATCAATATTTCCTCTTTGTTACCGAGATTTCTATGTTCTATGCCAACAGCTTCTTCTCTCACATTTCTCTCTTCAGTTTTCTTCCTTTCCAGTTAAGTTTGATCTTCAAAGATTTCAATGTAATCCCGATCGTTATATTTCGTCTTAATTTCTGTTCTTTTATTGTTCTCTCTCCTTAATAATGTTTTCTTTTTCACATATATTTTCACTCAATCTTGGGTCTTAATAGCTTTATTACCTTGTTTGTGGCGGAACAATTAAAAAAATGTTATTCGACTTTTTTATTCTTCAACCGAAATGAGAATTTTTATTAACATTTATCAGCTAATAAAACACAGTGGAAGAGAATAAATGCAACATGACATAGATTCAAATGATTTCTTTGCTTAAATTTATTATAATTGTAATAATGAGAGATCACTGTGTAAAAGTCAATTATTTGTTTACTACAGAAGTACTAAAAAGGAAAATATTTATATATTGTTATGAAGTAACAAAAACAAATTTCATTATTGAGGAATGAAATATATATACTTTTATTGTAATAAATATGAAAGACCAAAGTTCACTTAAATAATAACATTATCAGTATCTGGTTTGTATATGAGCTAAGTGGATTGCAGTCCAGGACCTCATAGTCCTGGAGATCCCTGATTAATATCATAACATAAAAACTTTTCACTGTTGTACTCTGTTGTGTTTACATGTTTTATGCAAATTTTGCATAGACTTGGAATGTCTGGTGATAGCAGTAGATATCTCAGTTATCTCTGCTGTACGTGTGGCTGCGACTGTGTCTGCTTTGGTTACTGTCTCGATTGCGTAATCTGCTTCGATGTCTCCGTGTTAAGAGTAGTTGCATCTGCTGTAACTATTTCTGTAGATCAGACAATGCCTTTTCTAGATGCTATGTCGGTGTTGTCACATTCGCTGATTGTATGAAATGTGTTCACTCTGGAGCAGATCCCGACTAGTGTTGAAATTATCAATAACTGTCAGTCAGTTAAAGGTTATCTCTCTTTCTCTTTTAAAATTTCTGTAGGGATTCTCTCCCTTTACCTAACTCTTCCCTCTTTTTCTAATGTAAATAAAGGCTCGCTTTGTGCGTGCGTCTGTCCGCTCTAAAACAAATGTATCTGTCATTATTTTTACGACAATAAGTATGCAACACAGTTGAAGCTCCTTTATACGAGGTATGTGAAGCTATGTTACATTTTTAATAATTACCTAACAAAGGTTATGGACCCAGTCTACGTCAACGTCTTGGAGATATTTGTCCATGTCCACGTGTGAACTTTTTTTGTTTTATCCCGTTCGGCCATCTTGAATTTTTTTTTTTTTTGTATTGAAAGTTTGTGTTGCTTGTATAAAGTACAATGGCAATGGAAACAAAACTTAGTAACCTGGTACCACTAAATGGTACAAATTATAATACTTGGAAGGTTCAGTGTAAAATGGCTTTAATTAGGGATGGTTTATGGAACATTGTTAACGAAACGGAGATAGTTCCTGATAAACGAACAGATTCTGCATCACACGTAAAATATTTATCAAGAAGGGACCGTGCATTAGCGACGATTGTACTGTCGGTAGAAACTTCACTGCTATATTTAATTGGAGACCCTGACGACCCCGCAGTAGTGTGGAAAAAATTAGCTGACCAATTTCAAAAGAAAACTTGGGCAAATAAATTAGCGTTGAGGAGAAAATTATATTCTCTTAAACTAAAAGACGGCGACTCTGTTCATGAACACATTAAAACTACGATGGAAATATTTGATGAATTAGCAGTCATTAGCGATTCTATTGACGAGGAAGATAGAGTTGTTCATCTTCTGGCTACACTTCCAGACTCTTATAATATGTTGGTGACGGCACTCGAAGCAAGTCAGGATGTTCCTAAATGGGTGTTAGTGACTGAGCGATTGCTGCATGAAGAAACCAAGATCAAAGAGAAGGAAATAAATGGTGCTGAATTGAAAGCCATGGCATCAAAACATCATGTCAACAAAAGGGGACCCAAATGTTATTACTGTGGAAAAAACGGACACATTAAACGTGACTGTCGTTTACTTGATACAAAAGAGAATGTTAAGTCGAACCATCCGAAAAGGAAAGTTTTCTTCACTAAGAAAATAAAGGATGACTCAAGTGATTCTAGTGATGGCATTGTTGGACTTCTCACACATCATGCGTTGTTGTCAAATAATAAGAGTAACTGGATTGTTGATTCTGGAGCTACATGTCACATGTGTTACGATGTTGAGAAATTTATTAATTTTAGAAAGTTGGATGTAGCAGAGGAAAACCCTTGGCGATGGATTTTCAGTTGAGGCATTAGGTATAGGTACAATAGAACTTAAAGTGAGTTTACCAAATGGCAAATACCAAAGATGCAGGCTTTATTAAACTCTATATGTTCCTAAATTGTCTTATAATTTATTAAGTGTGTCTAGAGCCACTATATCTGGAAAGACATGCCTATTTACTGAATCAAGTTGTCAAATTCTGGATGACAAGCAGAAAGTGGTGGCAACAGGTTCAAAAATTGGTAACATATACTATTTAAACTGCAGTGAAATATATGGAGAAGCCCATTCAGCAAACTCCTGCCTAAGTAGTAACACAAAGGAGGTGATTTGGCATAGACGTTTTGGCCACCTTGGAGAAAAGAATTTACAGAAACTAGTAAAAGATGAACTAGTAACTGGCCTTGACTATGATGTAACCAAGGATATCAACTTATGTGAGCCATGTTTGGATGGAAAACATCATCGTTCCTCATTTCCAAAATCTGGTGGAAAGCGAGCTACTCAACTTCTCGGAATTGTGCACAGCGATGTTTGTGGAAGGATAGAGGCAAAATCGCTTGGTGGAGCAGAATATTTTGTAACATTTATTGATGATAAATCAAGATTTGTATGGATATAAGTGCTCAAACACAAGAGAGATGTTTTTAAAAAGTTCGTGGAATGGAAAACCATGGTGGAAAATTTCACAGGACATAATATTAAGACCCTACGCACTGATAATGGTGAGGAGTAGACTTCAAGAGAATTTGAAGATTACTTAAAAAAGGAAGGCATTCGACATGAATATACTGTTCCTAAAACCCCAGAGCAAAATGGAGTAGCTGAAAGAATGAATCGAACATTAGTAGAAACAGTGCGGGCAATGTTGTTAGATGCAAAACTGCCTAAGAAATTTTGGGCAGAAGCTTTATCCACAGCTTCATATATTCGAAACCGGAGCCCAACAAATTCTGTGAAAGGTATGACACCCTATGAAGTATTGAAGGGGCATAAACCCAATGTAAAACATTTACGCATCTTTGGGTGTGATGCTTTTGTCCATGCACCAAAGGATGAAAGGTTTAAAATGGATTCTAAGTCCAAGAAGAGCATATTTCTTGGTTATGGCATTAGTGTAAAGGGTTATAGACTTTATGACACCAGAAAGTCTAGAGTATTTCATAGCAGGGATGTGATCTTCAATGAATCAGGCTCCATAACTGACCAAGAGGAAAAAGAAGTAGTGAAGCCACCTCCAGTTGAAATCGAATACCAGGAGAGCTCCGAGGATAATGACAACTTGCAGGAGGGACCGGGACTCCGAAGATCACCAAGGACTAAGAAGGCTCCAGACCAGTACGGTGAGTGGGTTTACATGGCCTATAATTTAAGTGATCCACTGACAATGGAAGAAGCACTTTCCAGTCCTGAGAGGAATGAGTGGATGAAAGCAATGGAAGGTGAAATTTCTTCCTTGCATACTAACAAAGTATGGGATCTCACCGAGTTGCCGAGTGAACGAAAAGCTATTGGTAGCAAATGGGTTTTTAAACGCAAGTACGATGCTGACAGAAAAATGGAACAGTATAAAGCTCGACTGGTAGCCCAAGGTTTTCTTCAGAAGCAAGGTATTGATTATGACGAGACCTTTTGCCCAGTTGTGAGATTTGAATCAGTGCGAACTGTTGTTGCGTTAGCAGCACAGAATGACCTGAAGCTACATCAGTTGGACATCACCACTGCATTCTTAAATGGTGAGCTAAAGGAGGAGATCTACATGAAGCAGCCAGCGGGATTTGTAGTTGAAGGCAAGGAACATCTTGTCTGCAAACTGCAGCGAAGCATTTATGGCTTAAAGCAGTCATTAAAATGTTGGAATGAAGTGCTTGATTGTCAACTAAAAAAGATGAACTTCAAGCAGTTGGAGAACGATCCCTGTATTTACATACAATCCTCTGGAGGAGAAATATTCATCACTGCGGTTTATGTTGATGATATAATTGTGGGAAGCAAATCCCAGAATCAAATTCAAGATTTTGTAAAGAATATTTCAAAATTTTTCAAAGTCAAGGATTTGGGAAGACTAAAACACTTTTTAGGTGTTAAAGTTGTTTATCCCGAACCAGGGAAAATATGGATTGGACAACCTGCATATACAGCAGAAGTTTTAAGAAAATTTCAAATGGAAAACTCCAAACCGGTATCAACCCCAATTGATGTTGGAATAAAATTAACAAAGGCAACTGAAGTGAGCAAGCTGGTCAACAAAGAGTTGTACCAATCAGCCGTTGGAAGCTTACTGTATCTGTCAACAAGGACACGACCTGACATTGCATATGCTGTTGGCAATGTTGCAAAATTCTGCTCTCAGCCTACAATGGAACACTGGAAGTGCGTTAAACATATTTTCTGTTATCTAAATGGTACTCAAGGGTATGGTCTATTGTATGACAAGGAAAAAACCTCTAACCTCCTGGGATATTCAGATGCAGACTGGGCTGGTAATTTAGATGATCGCAGATCGACATCTGGTTACTTGTTTAAATTAAGTGGAGCAGCTGTCAGCTGGAGAAGCAAAAGACAAACCTGTGTTGCATTATCAACAGCTGAAGCTGAATACATGGCATTGGCAAGTGCGGCACAAGAGGCTGTTTGGATGCAGCGCCTTCAGGCTGCCTTATCAGGATCACCAGTTTCCCCGACACTGATCTACGAAGACAACCAGTCAACAATGTGTATGGCAAAGAACCCACAGCATCATGGAAGGGCCAAACATGTTGACATTAAGTTCCACTATATCCGAGAACAGGTGGAAAAGAAGACAGTCAAGTTGGAGTACTGTCCGAGCAAAGAAATGGTAGCGGATATTCTAACAAAAGGACTTGTGAGCTCACAGTTTGTGAAGCTCAGGGACCTGTTAGGTCTTAAAGAACTGATTATTTAGACTGTCAGCAATTGAGGGGGAGTGTTGAAATTATCAATAACTGTCAGTCAGTTAAAGGTTATCTCTCTTTCTCTTTTAAAATTTCTGTAGGGATTCTCTCCCTTTACCTAACTCTTCCCTCTTTTTCTAATGTAAATAAAGGCTCGCTTTGTGCGTGCGTCTGTCCGCTCTAAAACAAATGTATCTGTCATTATTTTTACGACAATAAGTATGCAACACAGTTGAAGCTCCTTTATACGAGGTATGTGAAGCTATGTTTCATTTTTAATAATTACCTAACAACTAGGACTTACATTAACGACCTAGCTCCACGGCAAACAAGCTTAACCAGACGGTCATCAGCAACTAATCTCTTCTATCAAGAGCGATGCCTTCGGCAAGTGATGAAACCAACAGTAGCAGATACTGCAATAATTCGTGTAAAATATCTCATTCGACTACATATACGTGTTGATTTTCTCCACATGTCTATCTATTCCTCGAACGAACTCTTAGTCTCCTACAATCAATATATGATATTACGGAACGAGCAAACGATAGAGCTTTGTAAATCATTGAGAAATAAAATATATTTTCCTTATCTCAACCACATCTTATCTCCATTTGTTTTTGGTTTGTTTTTCCTTGTTAATGGTAATGCCGCCGTTACACCATTATGACACTTGTTTCAGGATATTAGACAGCGATGCGGTTGTAAGACAAGACAACCCTAAACTTTTATTAACTCGGAGAATAAATCAGAATTACCAACTTCTGCGGAACCGAAAACTGGAACACAAAAATAGGATACTAAAACCAGAAAATAAAGTTTTTGTCGTAGTATATGCGGAGATGCTATGGTATAGATGAGGTTGAGATAATAAATGAGTAAAGACCAGGTTTTGTTAACTATACCACCATTTTTATTTTGGACTCCATCATGTTATATCTTTTATATGTGAATGATTATCATTTGTTTTTTTGTTTGTTTGTTTTTTGTTTTGTTTTGTTTTTTTTGTATTTTGTATCTTTGATATGTTTCTTGTATAAATCATTGTGGTATTCATGTGAATGTTCATTATTATATATGTATTACTGTGTTCAGGTTATAAGAAGTTTTTCTTCTGTCTATCCTTTAACCACCATAGACAATCCGTAGCTAAATCTGCTGCTAGAAAGGTCGGTTCACTGTGTAAGGTCAGGAAGTTCTTCTCTTCTGAATCCATCCTGCACATATATAAATCTACCATCCATCCGTGCATTGAATACTTCTGTCACATCTGGTGGGGTGCCCCTACTATTAATCTCGGGGTTCTTGACAAAATCCAACGGAGCATCTGCAATGCAATTGATCCCGACCTGGTAGATCAACTCAAGTCACTTTCTCAACGGCGTAATGTGGCCTTCCTCTGTCACTTCTACAAATACTTTAACGGCTTCTGCTCCGATGAGTTTAACTCCCTGGTAAACCCTTTGGGTGAATTTAATCGAGCTGTTAGACTAGCGACTAGATCCCACCTTTTACAGTGAAACCCATCAAATGTAACCGTAAATTCTACACTCAGCTTCTTTTCTCGCGCTTTCCGCCTGTGGAATTCCCTTCCATATACTTGCTTCCCTGACAAGAATTTAAATGCAATGTCAATTGCCATCTCTTATCTCCTTGACTCTCATTCTTTGCCTGACAACCTTTGTATCATGTTCTTCTCCCTTTCCACTCTACTCTCATAAAGCTCTCTTCGCGTCAGTGCTCTCATCCTTCTCTTATCCATTCTCTGACACACCCTGTAACTTATTCCATTTTCTCATGACGCACCTCTTATGTAACCCTCTTTGTACCTGTGGCAGTACTGCCTTGCTTGGAATGAAATGATTATGAAAAAATATGTATATTCATGTAATTATAGCATATTTGTTCCTCTGCGTATGTGTCAGGTGAAATGTAGTATCAGGTTGTTATTTGTACTATATTACGTTATGTTCTGGGTATTTAAGTGTGTAGATTGTGCTCTTGAATTCATTTCTTGTTTTTTGCGGGGGTGCATATTTTTTTAATGAAGATTATTAAGCACGTCTCTGGTTTGCAAGGAGGTAGTCTTCTTTTGTCTGGTCGGTGGGTTGATTGAATCTCCGACGGCTGACTTTGAACTTCACATACACTGTGGGCGTAAAGTGGACCAACTGCAATGCACGTGTTCACTGTTCTTTTTATATTTACTTAACGCTTATGCATTTCTGATTTGATTTTGATGGGTGTTTTAGTCATTGGTTGACTTTGCATGACATCAGTTGACCAAATAAGCTAAGTCCGGGCTATATCTAGGTTATCAGAAATATGGAAGAATAGAAAAATGGAAAGAATGTATGCGTTGAGAGAGAGAAAGAGAGAGAGTTTCTCTGTCACCCTATTAGTAAAGAGGAAAGGGTATATTTCAATACACTTTAACTACTACGCATTCACTCACCACACAGTCATCCTCCAGTTTACGGAGTGAATAAAATTTTGGTATGATTATGTTATATACTACTACTATAATTGGTAGACCATTTTTATTTAATGAAAATAATAGTGCTAATTCTGCTTTTTTCAGATGACACGTCTATCTACTGTGTATCTGTACGATTTGGTATTACTGTTTGCAATATTTTTCATCGGACATACTGGTAGTAACATTTTTCTCACTGTCTGTGTATTCATTTGATTTTGCCTGTAATTCGGCACTATTTTTATTTTCTTGTACGCATGGTTCTATATACCAATTTAATCTATCGATTTATACTCGTGTATGTACTTCATTATTTAAATCTATTAGGAAACACTTCGGCAAACTTTATAATGGCCAGAATAAGGTGCTTCCAAAGGTTTTTGTACCTGATCTACTCGAAGCCATACTTTATCACAAGTAAGCAAAGAATTTGGTATGAAAGTGTTTGTTCATGTAATATGATGTTTTCTGTTGTCATTTAGCATGTCTAATTGGGACATAGATTTACACAATCTTTTATATATTCTTCTTGTACAGGGACATTGTTTCTAATATTTGCATTGTCAACTAACTGGTGAGGAATCAGTATGAGTGTTCCAGTAACTGCCGTGAATTGTGCAAAATTTGATTCAAATGGAGTACTACGTATACCTAAAAGTAGAATGGGTATGGTTGTTAACAACGATTCCTTTCGAGCCATTATTGCTGTTTTAGTGTGCGATGGGCCATTTCTATCAATTCTTTATATTGTGGTTGATATGCAGTTTTTACTAATTTATAGAATCCTACTACTTTAGCTAATTCTTGGAATAATTCGCTTTCAAATTGGCGACCACGATCGATAACAACGGTACGCCGAATCGTGATATCCACGCATCAATGAAATCTTGGGCTACTAACTTTGAAGTGATTTCTATCATAGGTTAGACTTCATTCCAACGTGTCGCATGATCTATGCAGATAAGTAAATATCAATTAGGGCTGATATATCGTTCTGATTATTTTCGTGTTGGCGGTAACGGCCCGGCAATGTTGGTATTTAGAGTTTGAAATCTTGCTGAAAGTAAACCAAAAGCCTGCACAGCAGACTGGGTGTGTCTATGAATCTTAGATTGTTGACAGACCACTTATTCTACGCAGATTTTCTTTATGTATTTATCTATTTTAGGCCAAAGATATCTTGATTTTTATAATTTCGAAGAGGCACCTACTTCAGGGTACGCTAAGCTAGTAAATATTGTTTTACGCATGCCCCTACGAACGAATGGCCCAGAATGTATAGTGGAAATATTGCATAGTATGGATCCGATTTTAGGGGAAATTATATATTCCTTTAAATTTTTATATGGCTTGATTTCGTCATCTTGCTTCTGTGCCTGTTCTATCTCTGACAAATCACAAGCTTGTATTTTAACTATGACCGCGTGTCTAGACAGACAGGCTGCAACAATGTTCCGTTTGTCTCTGATATATACGATATCAGAAAACACTGAAAGATGCTGCTGTTGATCTGATTTTGCTGGAGTCTGACTATGGATTGCACTTCACAACGGCTTATGATCCGTAAACAACACTACATTGCGACCCTCTGTGAGGTGACGAAAACGCAGTACGGAGCGTTAAGCTGCGAGAATCTCTCGATAGAATGTAGAATATTTTGCCTGCGCCTGTGAACATTTTTTGGAAAAGAATCCAATTGCTATAGTTTGCTTGTCTACTATTTGATGTAAGGGAACGCCAGCCCCATATTGACTGCTATTGGTTACTAACTGGTATTCTGTTATTGAAGACTGGGGAACTGCTAATGGTGTTATCTTTATGAACTTATTTTTTATAGCATCAAAGGCGTTAGATTCTTGTTCATTTAACTCAAACACTGGTTTAAGATTTAACCGCATGCGTTCAGATAACGGCAATATAATGCTTGCGTAATTTGGAATAATCTTTCAGCAAAAACCTGTCATGCCCAAAAATCACCTTAGGATTTTAGAATCTGTTAGTTTAGGAAAATTTTTAATAACTTTAATTTTCTTTTGTATGAGTAGTAAACTGTTTTTACTACTCATACAAAAGAAAATCTAGTTCCATTACGTTAAATATGCACTTATCTATCGAAACTTTGAGGTTATTGTCATTAAGTACTTGAAGCACCTTATCTAAGTCTTTTTTATGTTCGTTATCGCTAAAAACTAGGATATCATCCAGATATATGAATACACAATCCAGTTTTAAAAATATCCTATCCATGTAACGCTGAAATGTAGCAGAGACATTCTTCGTACTGAAAGGCATGTATAAAAATTCGAATAAACCCAAAGGGAGTAGCTACAGCGATTTTTACTAGGTTCTCAGGATGCATTTTAATTTGATGATAGGAAGACATCATATCTGTCTTGGAAAAACTAGGATTTATTTGTCACTCGTGCTATAAAATAATTATGTTGGGCACAGGTTATCTGTCTTCGTTATACAATTTAAGGCGGGATAATCACCTCAAGCTCAATAATTACAATCCGGCTTTTGTACCAAATGTAAAGGAGATGCTCATTCACTGTTTTAAGGTCTAATTACATCTTGGCAAAAACTGGTACGTGGCTTTCAGTATCTATTCTATGACAAACGCCGCCATATATTTTATTATAATAATTTTGTAGCGAAGTGATATTTAGGTATTTGCCTATAATTTCACTAATATGTGCGGTCATATCCATGCAATTCAATATTACATTATCTACGGTTCCGGTTACCGTTTTTACTGCCACTTTTATGTCTGTTACGCTGTCGATAAAACATTTGTTTTTACAGAACACAACTAAAAGTCTAAGCCTAGCAAAGTCCATCGACAAGCACGCCTTAATGAAGGTATTCTTATTTCCAAATTAGTTTGACCATAGCATTTAATATGGTTACCACTAGCAGGTTAAGGCTAAAAATGGCGTCGGCTCTAAAAGTATACCGACATCTGTTGAACGAGGCAAGATGGAAATGTTTGCGCTCACATCTATTTTAAATGGATTTTTGTAGCTTCTATTCTAACTGGTAATGTTAATAATGGCGAACCTGAGGTTCACCCCGTCAGTTTTCCAAGTCGCTAGGGCAAGGAGTCGAAGGATAAGAATTGGGCAACATTTGTACATTATTCTTTCTTTTATGCGACCATTTACACCATGGTTTGCATGTACGAGCCGCGTCTGCAAAGTACAAATGAGCTCTGCAGACTTTTAGTCTTTGCTTCGCGGAAAAAGGACGCAAACCTATGAGAATTGTACTGTTAACATGTTGTTTATATTTTGTATGTACTGCTTAGCAGATTGATGCCTCTTGAATTAGTGTCATCTAATTACCACATAGTCTACCTAGGTCTGTTAAAGGCATTTCTGTGCCTGCTGCTATGACCGGAGTTATTTGTTGAAGAAGTGCTCTAATAAATTTCTACCGTACTATTTTTTCACTAGCTCCAAATTGAAGAAGAGAATTAATCCTCCCTGACATAGCACCCACAGGAATGTTGACCACTCTTTTAATAAAACGGATATCTGAAGTAAAATAGATCAGATAATACAAATGTCTTATCTCCCGCGGTGAATATATGTCTGAATTTGATTGGGAAGCGCCCAGCAAGTGTTCTATGGTCAGTCACAATGTAAAAGGTGCGCCTCTCCAATAACTCAGATATCGAACTGTAGAATAAATTGCGAGTAAGTCTCGTCGGTAGGTGAAATTTTCCAAGAAAAGAAGGAAATTGGCTTCCATTAGTAGACGATCTTTTGCCACCACACAAATGGAAGAAACATCATTACTTTCTTGGCTCAATATGGGATTATTTTACTTCATAAGAAAATAGATTTACTTTTATGAAAATGTACTAGGACAGGATCTGACAAAACTATGTCGGATTTTTTTTCTTTTATATTTGTTAAAAAAGTCTGTCAAAGGTTTTAATATCTGGGTATAATTATTTGCAACAGACATTAATAATCCATAAGAATCGGTGTAGTTTTCTTATGTTAGACATAAGAAAATTAAATTAATATTACTTTTGAAGACAGAGTAATAACATCTGAACCAATATGACTTATGTGGTATTTGATTTATGACAAAGCTGTAATTTTTGTAATATTATTTACTTTTAGTTTTACAGTTTTGATTCTATGTGTATTAATGCGCTGGTTTGCTTACGTTCATTTCATGTATGAAAGTACTCCTAATATAATGCTATAATGTCCTAGACTGTAAGAAAAAATGATATCATATTTACGAAACTTACCTGATGTCGTGTCCATAAAGAAATACATGAATAAAGATAATTAATTATACTGTCACGGTGTCATGTCCATAAAAAATAAATAAAATTGAATTATAGTGTAAAAAATAATTATAAAAAGAATTATAACATTTATAATTATCATTAAGTCATTCATTCTAACCAGCGGTACTTGTCACCGAAAATCCAAAATGAATTCATTCATATCTTAGGAAACAAAGTAAAGGAAAATATATTGGATCCAAATCGAAAAGCCAATTATTTTGAGATCATAGTAGACAACACACTGGACATTTCTCATATTGATCAGATGAGTTTCATTTGTTGATATGTCGTTGTTGAAGTTGGCGCGGGAATTATATCTTGGTTTTATCACTGATCATGGGAAGACAGCTTATGATATCAAGATGATTTCGGATGGACAGGAGAAAGAGAAACTTTATTTAAAAAAATGAAGAGTGGTAGGATTTGACAATGCGTTTAGTAGGGCTGGAGTTTATGGTGATGTTTAACATCTACAAAATGGGAAATCTAAATTTGTGCCATGTTCTAATTATAGTCTAAATTTGTGTGGTGTTCATGCCTCAGCGATGAATGCCAGTACCATTAGATTTTTCGGAGTGATTGAGAGACTATAGTGGGTTACTTATCTATTATTTTTCTAGTTGTAGTGGGAGTCCGTTCTAGTGAATGGTAATTGTATACTGTTGCAGGTTAACAGAATTTGGCCTTGTGGTAGATAGCCCACTATAAGTCATAAAATGATTATAAAATCAAGAAAAGCAAATTGAGTTGAAAATAACATTTTTATATATACACATATCAATTAAGCACTGCAAAGTGGCTTGTGGTCCGTCAGCAACATTACATTTCTGCCTTCTATTAGATGTTTAAAGTAGAGTACTGCTAGATAGGCAGCTAATAGTTCTCTGTCGAAAGTAGAATATTTCTGTTGGGTCTGGGATAATTTCTTTGAAAAGAAGCCTATGGGGATGGGTTGTTTGTCAATCATTTGGTGAAGTAATGCACCCACCGCATAATTTGAACTGTCTGTTACTAGTTGATAGTTGTTAGCTTTCGAATTGGGGAAAGCTAGAACGGTTATATTTGATAAAGTGTTTTTTATGTTTTGTTTTGTTTTTGTTTTTGTTTTTTATTTTTTCTGTTGTTTTTCCGTTCTTTTCGTTCTTTTTGTTCATTTTGTTCTTTTCGTTCATTTTGTTCTTTTCGTTATTTTTTTTTCTTCATTATTAGTTGTTTGCGCCGGGGGCCTATTTACTTTTCGACCACGTGTCTGAAGCACATGGAGTTTTTAGTTGTGAGTCCGATGGACGTTAAGTTTTTCATTTTGGTGCCGACGGACGTTAAGTTTTTCATTGCCATGGGTGCTGAGAAGATGGGTAAGTGCGTGGGCCGGGAGAAGGTTGCGTTGTGCGTGTTCATATCACGTCGAGTAGTCAATACTTTATAGTGGAGTTATTCCGACGTGATCCGAACACGACTTTAAAATTTGTTTATGGCAATAATGGTGAAAAGATAATTAGTGCTTAAGGAATCGAAAATGGAGCGGAGGTATACGAGGAATGTTCATTTTGAACTTTCCACTCCTAGGGTCCGTAAGTCAGTAAGTGGTATGTGAGGAAACAGTCTTTGAATATGGGTACAGCGGCTGTTAAAATTTGTTACTAGCAATATATGCTCTAAGAGGGATTTAAGGTTTAGGAATGTGGGAGCATGTAAAATGAGGAATGTCTTTGATGTAGTCGCTCCTTAGGTCAGTAAGTAGTTTTGAGACAGAGAAGAAGGTAAGGAGAGGTGAAGGGAGGCGAACGTAGCCGCTTGACTTGGTCAAGGGAGATACTAATCGCGGTCGTCTGTCTCCGTCGGTCTGCCTCGGTCTGTCTGCTGGGTACTTTCTGTCTCGGCTTTTTATATCTGCTTTTCGGATCAAAGCAGCTCGTTTGAGATTTCACACTTGTATTTGATTCTGGGCTTCCCATTGGCTGATAAATAAAATTCGCGTAGGCTCGCGGAATGGAAATTTAATATTTGATTAATTTTTATTTTTCAACCGGAACATCTGCGCGAACCCGGATGCGCAGCGACGACTTTTGACCATTTGCTTTCTGGTCGTTATAGAGCAAACATCCGGTCCCTCGTTTTTGCTCGGTATCACCACAAGACTATACCTTTTTATCCTCTTCCAATCTCTGGGGGAAGTTTTATCTTTGCATTTGAAAGTCATAGTTTGGAAACTACCCATTGGTGTGCACATTACGAAGCTATTTGTACAGTGAAAACCGGGTTTCAAGGAGGGATTCATGCATTCAATTCATTAACCTCAGTTTCAGAAAATCTTCAAACGAGACGCGAGTGCACAAATCATTTTGCTTTCAATTTAAAACTTCTCTTTCATGTCACATTTATTTTACTGGGAAGAAATTCTGGGACAAATAAATCTCATCCAAAAGAAACTGCAATAACCTGTATTGGCTTAAACGTGTGTGTAATCCACATGGATGCAACCAAAATTTTCTTTAACTGCAACAAGGACAGCCTGAAAAGTGGATTAGAAGAGAGAGAAAACTACCTGGGGAAAAGGAAGATGATTTATGTCAAGCAACTGTGCAGGAAATAAAGAAAAATATTTACGGATGTCATGATCGACTTGTAAATGAACTGGAAGCACGATTTGACTCCATGTCTCATCTGCAAACTTTCTTCGCTGGATTATGATCGCAAGTAATCCTAGAAGATACTGAAAGCGAGTTGGAGCGAAACTTTAAAATTCTCGGTAGCGAATACGGTACTGACTAAGATGCATCTAGCCTGCATTTGGAAGTTCTTCGCGATTTTTAGCGACAGCTTCCAAAGTGGAACCTGACAAGACCATGATGACCAAATCATCGGCTATCGAATGGCTGAGATGGATTTATCTATGGCAAGTTTAAGAAACAGTGCCAAATATTGTGATTGCTCTACAGCTGTTTTTGACGTACACAACTTCTGTTGTTACTGCAGAGAGAAGTTTCTCAAAACTGAAACTCATTAAAAATCACTTGAGATCGAGTATGACGCAAGATCGCTTATCCAATTTGTTCCTCATCTCAATTGACCATGAAACTGTGAAGAAGACAGACTTTGACCAAGTTATTGGTAACTTTGCTTCTGCAAAAGCACGAAAGGTTAAAATATCATAACATTTGTTGTTTTCCAAATACAAATCAACTCCATTTAAGTTGTTTAAGTTATATTCTTCCTCCGAAAAGAGTGGGGTGCTATTATGAATACTAGCCCCAGGCGGCACTAGGTACGCCCATGGCGGACACCTTAGCTGTGTTACTAACCTACATCTAGGTTTTGTCCGGCAGTTTTGTGAATCAGCACACAATAGAAAGTTTGTATTAAGAATAAATTTGTGGTGCAGTGAATATCGTCTCCGAACGATAAATCAGAGAGCCGAGTCCGAATTTCAGTTGAATTCGTTGCATTCTCTTACGCTCAAATACCTTTGGGAAAGATATTAATCCGTCTCTTCTCCCTCCAGCTATGAAGTTAAATAGCAGGATAGATTGGGTTCTATAGCTTTAGTTGACAACCAGTCTACCGCAGAAAGAAATGGCAACCTACTGTGGAAAAACCTTTTGCCTAATCAGTCATGAATCGAAAGAGACATGATCGCCGAAATGTGTATCTCGTCTTGACTGACTGTTCGTACAATTAAAGGAAAGACATGTTCAGTGGGGAAGCAAAATGTTTAAATATTTGTCTTCTTGCAAGCACACTTATATAACTCTTCACCCTGGTGTCGGACTAAATACTAAATATTTAAGATATATATTTCCAGGCAAGTAACTTTTTCATCAGAAATGAAATGTAATGTTTTAATGAAGCACAGAAGAGAGCCGCAGAGGAAATGGAGAAAATAGGAAAATTTCCCAAATTAACACAGGTCAACGACAACCTCTCATATTCCCTCAGATATAGTATCAGCATCCACCCCTGCAATGTCAACCACTAGTTCAGTTTCTTCAATTATAACAACCACATCTACATCTACCCCTGCTTATCAATTATTCAGTTTCAGTAGACATATCATCATTGCCTTCTGCTGTTGCTAGTGACATTTTATTTTTTTAAAAAATCAAATCTGTAACACTTATAGAGTTTGCAATCCAAGCTATGATACTAATACAATTCCTGGATTCGTCGTGGATTGTCATCTTGTTAGAATCCTGATAGAACCTTTCAAACTCACGCAGTGTTTAAAAAAAGGTTGGAGTAGAGAATATGAAGGCAAGGTATAATCCATCTCGCCTCTTATGTAAAAACATTAAAATACTGTATAGCCGCAACCAGTTTTGGTGAAATGCCAATAAAATAAATATGTTTAATATTGTGAACCATTTGCTTTTTATTCCTGTCAGTGGTTGTCGTAGGAGCACACTGGTTTGACCTAGTGCCCATAATGCTCTTTAAGACGACCTCGAAAGACTCACCGATAACTGAAACAGTTCAGCTTCACCTAAATCAATATGCCTGTACAGACTTTCCAGTAAAAAAAAAAAAAATTAAAACAAAAAAATCAATTTACACACACCTTTACATACAAAAAAAACGAATACGTTTTTTTGCCCCTGTAATTAAAACAAAAAGTCGCCATTCACTGTTTTAAAAATGGTAACAAAATTCAGGAAATTAATAAGATTCAAACAAAATGTTCAGTATTTATTCATTAATGAATAAATTGCATACTGAATAGGTTATTTTATTAAAAAAAAAAAAAATTATGAAAATATTTTAGGAGTCTGTCCTCCTCCACCTCTTGCGACATATCGTGCCTTTTTGGGGTGGGTCTCGAAATCTTTTTACAGTTTAAAACTTGAGATAAAAAAATCTCTGAAGATGTTGTTTTAGTGAAACATACAATATCAAGAAGAGTGAACATACTGAAAATTCATTCCGAACTTTATCAAGAATACTTCCATAAAACACTAAAAATGTATTTTTTGAAAGTTGTATAATTTAAATAAAACATTATTATTATTATTATAGGAAGATCTGTTTGAAATAAAAAAAATGTAAAATTGAATATCAATTTCGAGTGTGAACGCTTTTTTAAAAGATTTTTTTTTCCATTTTAACAAGTTAAGTTAGATTATTTTTAATGGATGTTCAGAAAGGAAATAATTCTCAATTACTGCCTGTGAATAATAACTTTTACATTCAAAGAAAAATTAAAAAGACCACATTGGGTACAAATTTTCTGACAACAGACATGTAAGAAAATTATTAAAAACCAAAGTAATGTATTTAAACTCAAAAGTATTTTAACTTGTGAAACGAAGACGGAAATAAACAGAAAGACAGTCAAATATACCAATGACAAAAAATGGTTTTTGAGTTGGAGGATTTGTGCATCCTTCCGATTAAATAAATGTTTAACATTTTAATTTTTCAACAAACGCTATCCGTTCCTGCCGGAAAAAAAAAGAAACATGCTTCTTTGTGATCCTTTTGAAGAGTTCAAAGCTCTTTAGTAGAATACGGCTTTACGTCACATATCTTCATTGGAACGAGAAATCGGGGAGTCGAGTTCAAATTCCAGTTGAATTCATTGCATTCACTTACGCGCAAATACCCTTGGGAAAAGTATTAATCCGTCTCTTTCTTCCAGTTATGGGTTAAATAACAGGACAGATTGGGTTCTATAACCTTTGCTGGCAACCAATCTACCGCAGAAAGCGATGGCAACCTACTGCGGGATAATCTTCTGCCTAGTCAGTCATGTCTCTTTCGAGACATGATCGCCCAAGCGTTTACCACGTATGGCACTTAACTGACATCTTCATTTTATATAGCTTTGGTGAATAACAACAAACACACGGACAAACAATGAACGAAGAAAATTCCGGTTTTTGGTAACAACAAAACAAATATTTATATTCATAACATGTACAAAATATGAAGTTGAAATTATCTTGAGAGAGTAGAGAAAGTAATTAATTGTGACTTTAAAATTAATTAATTGTTCATGCATCAATCTAAGAATAGATTCTCTCTTTTTTATATTCAATAAAAAAAAGCAAATACAGAAAACACTGTGTCGCAAAAAAGGTTTCTTGAAAATGAGTTCAAACAAAGGTATGTAGAAAATGTTGAATGGTTGTTCTTTTGAGTAAATTAATAGAATTGTGTGAGTGGGTACTTGAATGAGTGAGTGCGTTGCAGTTTTGTTATGTGTATACTATTAAGGGTTACTTAACTTGGCAAAATTCAACTGTTCGTAGTTGCGTAGATTTCTGTGCCATTCGGTTGCCGTTCGAATTATAACTGAGGATTTAGTCGTGGGTATCCTCCTTTTATAGAAGTGAGGTGGATCAAAACGAAGGATGAAATTTTTGGCCTGATATAAAAGTTTTAAAAAGTCTAAACATGTTTTCTGACATGTTTTCACGTGCCTTCAATTTATTAACTAATCAGCGAAGACTAACGTGAGCTTCCAATTTTACGTTTTTCAATCCAGCGTCTATGCGAGTTATCGTTCTGAAGTAAATTTTGAACTAAATGTAATTTTTTTTATCTGAATTCATGACAAATGCGACATGTAAATTGTCGTAAGAACTTTGTAATTAAACTTTGTAAGGTGAATTCCACAGCTCCAAGACCAGACAAGCCAGTAAGAGGGTATATGCGACAAGTTTAAAAGGCGGCGGCTTAAAAAATCAGTACCAAATTTAAAAAACAAAATGTTTGTACATTTTTTTTCGTAAAAATGTAAATAATTTATTTTATACTATAGTTTTTAATTTCATATCACTTATTGGAAATTTATCTACTATAATTGTAGTTATAACGCTGCTAAAGCACCATTCAATTTACTACACTTGTAGCTAAAAAGAGTATGTTTGGTTGGTTGCTGTATCGAAGTTTAGTAATCACATTTCTTTTCATCTTTTACAACTACAAACAAGAATTCTAAGAACTTTAACACTCATATACGCTATAAAAAATTTAGTTGTAAAAACACGAAAATAAAAATATTTTTATTTAAAAACCTTTCTCGCCATTTTCTTTGCTGTGGATTGACTCAAATCTGCAACAAACTAAAAAAAATAAATAATAAATTTACTATGAAAAATAAAATTATTTTATTCATTCTACTAAGTTTCATAAAAGTGGATAGAATAAAATATTTTAAAACTATTGGTTAATTTTAAAGATTTTAGGACCCTACTATGCGACACTTTTTACATCGCACCTTGGCGGCAATTTAATAATCGCACATAGTGTTTTTTAAAGACTTTGCGCAAGTTAAACATAAAGGGGATCCAAGAAATTTTTAGAAATAACCAGCGCTGATTGGTTAATAATATATTTTAATGTTCTAAAAACGCCTACGCACACGTGTTTTAATTCTCAAATTGCGCTAGATTTCATGGAGTCTATAATTCTGTAGTGCACACTTACTTTTTAACACTCAAGAAGATAGCCTTTTAAATATTTCCACTGTTCACTATAAACAGTTAAAGTTATAGTTTAATACAATTTTGTACTTTTTTTTTTTTTTTACATTAAATTAAATAAAAATAGCAGTTTAGGTGTATTTCTCACCAGTATACTTGGCTAACTCCGCTACAAGATAATCTATTTTTAAACATAAATACTAATTTCTTGATTATTGCACTGCATGTATTCCGTAATTTTTGTTTCTTTTTCTCGTGCGCTTTTTAAGAGAGGGATAACATGAGAAATAGTGTTGTGACCTAACACATCACAGGTTACTGTGCGTAAATAAACTTTATTTTCATTGTTTTAAAGAAAAGGTAAGCGTTGGGCCTTTACAACATCTAGCTAAAATTAAAAATCCTTGTTAAATAAAATGACTTCAGAGAACAAATATTGGATTTTTACGAGATTTTTGTTTATATTTTTCGTCTAGTCTATAATGGCGATAACAAGTGAAACTTAATATTTTTAAAAAGCCTAAGAAAAATTGTATTTATTATATATACGGAAATTATTTTTCTTTTCATTCGGATTAGCTTAGGTTGGGCTATCTAATCACTAATCAAATCAAAATTTAATGACTAAAAAAACACATTTTTAAATTAAAATGCGCTTTTCGGTTTTTTAGAATTTTTTGTGACAGTGCCAAAAATTCAAAACAAAAAAAAAAGCGTGTACGATATTTTTTTTTTTTTTCGTAAAAATATAAATGATTTATATAGTTTTTATGATTTTATTACTAAAGTTATTGGAAGTTTAATTGTGACTATAAACGTTGCTATGATAAAGTACAAACCAATTTACTACATTTGTCACTTTAAAAAAAAAATTTGGTTGGTTGTTCATTTTTTTAATTTTTTAGTGTCTATCAAGTTTCTGCAAATTCAAAATATTTACTTTTCCTATCGCTTAAAAATATTTTCATTTGGCATTTAGCTTCAAACATTTTAAGGCAAAAATAAAACTAAAAAAAGGTATAACAATCAGCAGCAGTCAACTTAAGAAAAAGAACAATTAGCGCTTAATTTTTTCATTTCTTCTCTAAAAAAAGGTTTTGTTTTCTTTTTACTTAGTTGTTTTTTACTTTCTTTATTTATTCGAATCAAACTTTTTCTTTTAAAACTTTATTTGACCAGTATGTAAATTTCATCGTATTTTTTATTTATAATATAAGTAATTATAATCTTTAGAATCTTCCATACCTCGAAAAAGGTCAGTTATATTGAGAAATTTTCTATTTAAGAGTACTTGAAATATTGACACTGTGTACAGTGTTTTTCTGCAAGTTGTTGTGTAATTCTTGTGCTATATCAGACACAAAAAGCGGTTTCATTGTGCGATGGCAGCCACGTTGTTTATCATAAAAATTCCCAACGAAAAAACAGAAATTGCACCAGATGTGTTTAAAGATGATAACAAGGATAGCTCTGAAGTTATAAACAGAATTTTCTCTGAGGAACCTGCTTCTTGTTCCAACGATTCCGACCTTGAAACTGATGCTTCAAAAATAGAAAAAGAAAATGATATAACTCAAACAGTCTTATCAAAAGTTTCTTCTGAAAATATCATCAAAACTAATGATACAAACAATGAAGATATTTTTTCTGAGCCAATGACAACTTCAGAAAATGTCATAAACGAACAACAAAATGGGAAAGAATGTCCAAACAATGAAAGCTCCGAAGAAATTAACAGTTCAACTGTAGAAACATTGATCCCCACGTCACCTGAAGTAACTATGTTAGATTTCATAACAAAGGAACCTCTTGAAACAGTGAGTATTTAAGTTCCGAAGTTAATCTGAATTATGCTGTTTTTTTTTAATTACTCTACATTAATTTTACGATACTACACACTACAGTACACAGTAATTTTTTTGATTTTTTTAGTCTGTTTTTAATTCCTGTAAGTGTTCCAGTGTTTAGTAGTGTTAACTGTTCCTTAAAACAGTCAA
This sequence comes from Ascarosepion bandense, assembly GCA_037127315.1. NCBI lineage: Eukaryota > Metazoa > Mollusca > Cephalopoda > Sepiida > Sepiidae > Ascarosepion > Ascarosepion bandense. Next base: position 2,520,498 of record JBBBDQ010001260.1, on the reverse strand, counting down.
CAACAAATGTTGTATAAGAAAAAATACAACAATTTTTTCACTAATTGGCAGTAACTGAAGGAAGCAAACAAATTTATTATCCTCGAAATTAAAATAGCATTCACCATAGTATTTTTTTTCTTACTATTTTTAAGTTTTTGGGGTTTGAACACGACAAATTTACCGACTTCTTTTTAAAACTAATAAAAAAAAAAAGAACTACTACAATGATTCCCCTGAAAGTCGTGCAGCAAGCGCATAAAACTTAAAAACAAAAGAAAGAAAAATAAAATACTAGTAATTCTAGTATGACTCCGTTAATTCACAATCCCACGGCAGTTTGGGCGTCAATTCTAGCACCCACAATAAGTTCGATAAAATTTTCGATGGCTTCCGCATGGCTTTTTTCTTTTACTTTTTTATCCTTTAGTTTCAGTACAGTTTTAATTTTTTTCAGTTTATACTTGGTTTAATTTTTAAAATTCATAGAATTATGTTTTTCATAATTCACCAGTCCTTGAAAAACTTATAAGGACTGGTGAATTAAAGAGAAAAAAAAAAGGAATACTGATCATCACCATCATAGCTTTTTACTTTTTAAACATAGACGTATGCTTACCTTTGTTTTTAACTGCTTTTTGCTTACTTTTTATAATTATACATAATAGTATATAGTGACGTAAATATATATGGGGAGAGTGTACATGTGTCAGGTGTTAAAACAGTGCTCACAATGTATGAGCAGAGCTGTACATTATTATACATATAATTTTAATTTTAAATTTTTATCCACATCTAACCGTACGGCATAGAATATTAAAACTTTTAATCTTTAAAAAAAGCAGTAACTTAACTAACTTTAAGATTTAATTCCCATGAACTTAAATACAACTGAACTCTATTAAACTGTATGTACCTGATGATTGCATAACACAGGAAACTCCAAGTCATGCCATAAACGTAAGATAATATGTATATTTATTAATATTCATATTATAATAATATATATTCATTGTATAATGGGAACGAATATTTAAAAAATATATACTTTAACTAGAATGTGTGTATACTTCTTATTTGACAAAAAAACCATATTCTCTATATTTGAACAATGTTGAAAGTGATGAAAGATTTGTCTGTGTAATGATGGCAGTATATTAGGTTAGGAGATGACCCTTAACCATATCACTAAAAATAGTCTTATCTCCAAAAGGTGCCAGTAATTTACATAACCAAAGTGACGTATCATTTTGAATGTTTAATAAAGTAGAATCTTTCTTTTGTTCTTCAACAATTCCCTTGTAACTTAACACATTTGAATCAACTGTTGCAATTGTTGATTGTTGGCTACAATATATTCATTGCCTGTGATGTAATGAGGTGAATTGTGAAATATAATCAAGGTGATGTATCTCATGTAATGAATAGTTGTCTGAGTTACTATGCAAGGTATATGTGAGTGGCCTGTGGTCAGTGTATATGGCAAAATGTCACACTTCTAAGATATGCCAAAAGTATTTTTAATGACAGGTAAATTGCCAGAAGTTCACTTGAAAAAGTACTGAATTTCTTTTGCATTGTATTCAGCTTCACAGAATAAAAAGAGATGGGTTGAGCTTCACTTTTTCTAATTTGATGTACATCATCCTAAACAGATTCTGACAATACATCTGTTGTGAGTTGAGTATCTGGTTCCTCAAAAAAATCAAAATTTGCTAGAGCATTTTTAGCATTGTTGAAGGTGTCTAGGTAAGACATTGGAATATGATTTTTGCATTTTTACTCTTGTAGTTTTTTAATAAATTGGTAAAAGAGAGTAACATTGATAACACTGATGATAATAATCAAGCCAAGAAATTGACATACTTGCCTGAGTGATGTCAGCTGTAGAAAATTGTGTAAGGTCACATAAAGGTCACATAAGGTTATAATTTTTAGTTTTTAAGTTGTGATATATTTGTTTGGTTTTCTAATTATTCCGTGCCAAAATCTATGTGCCACTAATAGGCCAGCAAATAAAGTACTTACTTTGAAAAGTTCACATTTAAAAATGCTCAAGGTCAAAGAGGGACGACAAAAGAAAAACCTACCTCAAGTGATGCTGCTTTTCTGGGCCATTTAGACAAATATTCGGATTTTTTTCAAATAGGCATTTATAAATATGAGATAAACTCTCACTGATTTAGAAAAGGCATTTAAATGAGATAAATATGTTTTAAGAAAAGAATTTCTTCATAAGAATTCTAGTAGGTTTTTAAGTATTGTTCTTTCTTTGTTTTTCATTTTCTTTAGAAATGATAGCAGCAGTTGTAGTATCCTTTATCATCTCAGCTAAACACTTTTTAACATGAAGGCATCCTTTCCCACAGATGACTGCCTTTCACACCAGACAATCAAGCTATTCAGCAGGAGCAGCAGACTTTACATGCTTAAGATGGTTAGATTTTTCTTCTTAGATTACAGCTTTCTTGCCCTGGTGGCTGAATCCTTGACATAGTATTATTACTAGGAGGAGGAGCAAACTTTACACATCTGAAATGAATTCTCTCTCCTAATTATCAGCCTTTTTGCTCAAGTGATTGAATATTTGTGTACATTGCAATCAAAATTTCTCTTAGCAAACAGATAGCTCTAATCAGATAAAAAAACCAACACTTAAAAGGGGACATATGTACTTTATTCCCATTGGTTAAATAATTGAAAATTACGATCCAATCAAACCACACCTTGATGTTTTCTCTTTTTTCATTTTCTTTTCCTTGCCAGATTGAAAGTTTCATTTGTGAAACAGATTTCTTCAGTTCTCCTTCCTTCTTTATCTTTTTCTCTTCTCTTTGTTAAATAGAAAGTTGTATTGGTTAAATAAATAACATTTTAATTTTCTTTTCTTTCTTCTTTTCTCTTCATCTTGCCTAGGAGTTGCATCTTATTTCCTTTTTTGGTTTTCAATATGACATTTTCTTTTATTTTACTGTGAATATCACTGACAGTGTATTAAAGTTGATTTCTTTGAATCAAATTTTTAATTCCCAAATCTCATTAGATTTCTACAGGATTTATGCATATAAATCTATATCAAAACCATCATGGTTATAACAAATCGTCTGTTCACATTGAATTCTGAGCTAAGACTCATTTCGTACATCCAGATTTTTTTTGCCAAGGTTTTGACACATGACTTCTTACTTCTAAATGTGGATTTCTATCTGTGTGGGCAAAATCAGATCACTGACCTTGGTTTCAAAGTCCTTGGGGTATCTGGAAGACATCCAGTCAGATCACCAAGCTATCACATGATCTAGGAGGGGGTTGTACACAATTTGTAAGGCACACAATTTAATTACATGCATGCATGTTGAAATAAAACGGTTTTATCTCATTGGTATCAATTTCTACACTTTCTAAATGTACTGACTCTTTATTTAGAGTACTTCTAAAATCTGGAGGTTTATTTTCATAAAATAAGATGGAGGTTCATAACAATATATAAAAACAAACACCATGATAAACATTAATGTGCTAAAGATTGATAAAATATATTTCATACAACAAATTCATAAATTGGTTGCAACTTTAAAATATTATTTGTTTATTTACAAAAATCAACAGGTTTATATATATATATATATATATATATATATATATATATATATATATAAATTTGTGTAAATATTTTGTGTGTATATATATATATATATATATATATATATTCACTGCTCTATACACCATATATCGAGCACTGTTTTAAATTAATGTTTTGGACGGAAAAAATTTTTCTTTTTTCTCTCCTCATTCTATACTCACTCAGATATATATATATATATATATATATATATATATATATATAAATTTGTCCCTATTTGTCAATAGGGACAAATTTATACATTTCACTGATGAGAAAAAAAGATTCCAGTTAATTTAAATTTGGATTTAAAAACATAAGTATTTTGCTTATTAGTAATATTAAATTTAATCTATTGGTTTGAAAATTAATTTATTTGGTCAAGCTTGGTCAAACATTCATGAGCGTATCATGCCAACCATCCTGGTCCTGCATCAAGGATGGAAGGTCTTTAGGGTGGCATTATGTGTTATAACTTAGCTGGTCAGTGTAAGTGGCTGCTGGGCCACCAGTCTGTCTTACTCCATGGTTAAGTGTCCAGAGCAGTAGGTCACTCAGAAGTTCTTGTTTTGCTCACCAGCAGTGTCCTGCAAAACACATTCTGTGTTCAAGTAAGATTCTAGAAATATGATGTCCAAGCAGTGGCACATCTATAGTGGCTTGAAACAATCAGTTTGAGGTTGTTTGGCAAATAAGATTTCTCAATTAAATCCATTTTATTCAAGGCTGGTTAAGTAAAATCTAGATAATGTTTGTCAGAAGTTCTCAATATGTAGTCAAGTGTGATAACAAACAGAAAATGTGTAACAGTATCACTCTAAAGGATCCCTGCTTTGATGTCAAAGAAGCTTATTTTTCCATCTGGAGATCTAATTAAAGATTTGGTATTTTTGTGTAGCATCATTATGGCAACTACTGTCAGAGGGATGGTAGTCATATGCCAGAAGGATTTTCTCCATTTTTTACCTATGTACAGAATCAAAGGCTTTGGAGAAATCTAAAAAAAATTGAGGCTGTCTGTAGATTCTTTGCCCTGACCCGTCAATAATCCACTAAACAATAAAGATTTGTCCAGTAATTGATTTGTTTTTCCTAAAGCCATTTTGATTTTTTTTCAGAGCATCTTCTGTACTTTAGGTTGTATTTTGTTGAGAAGCATTGAGTTGTAACTTTTGCTGTAATGAGAGTAAGTTTGATTCCTCTATAATTTTTTGCCCCTCCTAAATCTCTTTTCTTCAAGAAAGGAAGTATGCAGCCTTCTGTCCATCTTTCTATGACTTCTCCATTATATGTGGCATTACAGAGTTGGAGTAGAATATCATTAAAATCCTGAGCCTTCCAAACCCCTGAAGGAATGTTATCAAGTTCTACTGCTTTTCTATTTTTAGTGTTTTTCAGAACTGTTTCAAGTTCTGCATCTGTATTGTTTCCAGGTTAAATGTCAAGATGTTCAGTGATCTGCTCAACCTTAGTATCTAAAATGTCAGATACATTTTCCAAGAGATTTTTAAAATGGTTTTGCCAGTTATTCAGCTTTCAACCTGGTTATTGGCCTTTAACTTGGATTTAATTTTCTGTCACTGATCTTATTAACAGTTTTCAAAACAAGAGTAAATTATTTGTTGGCAGCAGCAGATGAGCATATTTTTTTCCTGGATATATTCAGCTATTTGATCTTCATAAGAGTTCTTGAGTTGAGTAAGCACTTCATTGAAGTCTTAGATAGATTTAAGGGATAGATTTAAATACTTAATGGCTTTTTTTTTCATATTAACCCTTTCTGATTCAATACTATTTGATTCCCAAGGAATATGTTCCTGATGTTTAGCTTTTAAGGGTATGACTCTTTTTTTTACCTTTTTTTTTTTTTTTAAACAAGTAACCCAATTATTGTATGTTATATTAGGAGATAGTTCCTCAACATCTGTTTGTAGTGTTACAAACTTATTCCCAACGGTAATGGTGTACATGTCTTTGAGATTACTGTTTGTTGTTAGAAGAGATCAGTCATACAGTGGGAAGGCAGACTACTTTTTCTTATTGGCTCTAAGGCCAAGTTGAATGATTAAAGAGACAATCTAGCAGACACTGTATCATCTGCGTACCTTAGGTTGTTTAAATTGTGGCCTCCGATGACAAATCCAGGCATAACTTCTAGGGTCCTCAAAATACTCTCGCTGTACAAGTTGAACAGATCTGGTGAAAAGACACATCCTTGTCTTACACTCCTTTCTATCTTTGTATATCTGCTGAATTCATTACCTGTCTGTATACAAGCAGTTTGCTGCCAGTAAAAATTCTTGATTACTCTTAAGTCTTTCCCAAATATGTCAAGGCTGCCAAGCATCTCCATCAATTCTTTGTGGCATATTTTGTCAAACACCTTCGAATAATCAATAAAACACAGGTATAAGTCCTTCTTCATTTGTATTGCCCTTTCAGAGAGCATCCTAATCATAAATATGGCATTTCTTGTTCCAGTGTCTTTGATGAAACCGCACTATTCTTGTCCTATCTCTGGCCTGATTCTGCTTCTCGCTTTATTCATCAGGATTCAGACGATCAGTTTTGTTATATCGCTCATTAAACTGATGGTTCTGTTGAGTTTGCACTTGTTTGCTTCTGGCTTCTTAGGTAGTGCTATGAAGATCAACTTGCTGAGGTCATCTGGTATTACACCACTATTAAAAATTTCATTTATTATTTCTGTAATTTTCTCTATACCAAATTCTTCCAAGGCTATCAGCAGCTCTATGACTATGCCATCTGGTTCAGCTGCTTTGTTTCTATTCAGTTTGGCTATTGTAGATGCCACTTCACACTTTAATATTTCCAGTTCGTCCTCATCTTTGCGTATTATTGGTGGCTCTCTCTTGTCGTGGAAAAGATCTTTTATATATTCTTTCCATCATTGCAGTATTTCCTCTTTCTCCAATATGATTATTCCATTCTTGGATTTTATACATCCTGTTGAAGAGCAGGTTTTTTGTTCTGATACCCTTCCAAATGTGTTGAGGGCTTGACAATTCATTGCACTGTTCTTTCACTTCTTGTTTATCAAAATGCAATTCAATTGGGTCTTTGTGCAATTGGCATGGGGGAATGGCCATCATTTAGAGCTCTTCTCTTGAAATTTGGTGGTTAGGCATACAAAATTATTTTTCTGTATATAATCTTTGAGAAAGATCCCATTTCTGTTAGAGGACACATGATATACAAATGGGTGTACCTCATCAACACAAAACTGAGCATTCATATCCCCACTAATAATCAGGACTTACAGGATTACAGCTTACTAATTGACAATAGCAGAATTTGACTAAGAACAATAATACCTATTTGTAATTTGGTAATTTTCCCCTATTAGCATACAGTATATCATAGTATGCAGCCCTGGCAAAGCACATACAATACAGCTAAGGAATAGATTATTCACATTGACTCAATGATTTTGACTAAGGTCAACCCTTACACTCTTACGACATAAGGATTACACATAGGCATATAGATAACTTAGACATTTCCTATGATAGTACAATAAATGAAAAAGTTTCAAAATTATTTGCAAAACACATTCTTAACTTGGTGCATGTTGATTGATCATATGAGTACATTTACAGCCCTCTTACTTACCTTTCTTACTCTCCCATGCTCTGCCTAGCTCTCTTTCATAGATTAGCTGACAATGGCTGACTACTCAGTTTGCAAAATCCAAAATATTAGCACAATTAGCAGTGGGCAAATATTGATAAAATTAATAAAAAGATAAAACAAAGCTACATAATTACTAATATAATGCACACATTTGAACAGGAATAAATAATAATAATTATAATTTTTTTTTAATTATTTCATCCCAAGCAAGGTAGTACTGCTACTGGTGCACAGGGGGTTACAGTGAGAGGAGAGGAAAGAGAGAAAAAAAATAAACAGTACAGTACATGTTGAAGAAAGGATAAGAGAGAGGTGGGAGTCAAGGAGATAAAACATGGCAACTGATGTTGTATTTAATGTTTTGGAGATTGTAGCTATCAGAGAAGTAAGCATGGGAAAGGAAGATTCACGGGCAAGAAGTGCAAAAAAACAACTGATAGAGAAAAGGTGACAGTTACATTTTCCTATTTTGATGGTAAAAGGGAAGAACCTAGTTACCAATCCAGTTGCATGAGTAAATTTATGAGGGCAGGGCACCAGGGAATGAAGCTCATCAGAGCAGAAGCTGTGAAAATACTTGTAGAAAAGACAGAAGGAAGCCACATCCTGTCGGTGAGAAAGTTACTGAAGGGGAGCTACAAAATCGGAACCAATTATATTGCAGATCCTTCTTTAGATTTTTTTCAAGAACCCTGAGATGAATAGCAGGAGCAGCCAACCAAATATGGCAACTGAATTCAATGCACAGATGACTGGTAGATTTATAAGTGTGCAAAATGGATTCTGACAAGAAAAACTTCCTGGCTCAGCACAATAACCAACCTTCTTAGTAGATATAGCTATTGATTTGATGTATTCATTCTACTTGAGATCAGCTGAGAGAGTGAGACCAAGGAGTCACAGTGTGTTGCTTTCAGGGAAACTAGCATGATCCATACTGATGGAAGGTAGGAAAGCTTCTCTATGGTTCTTAAAGAAGAGCAGCTTCGTTTTTGCAGCATTAAACTTTACAAACTAAATCTTACCCCAATCCATCACAGATTGAAGATGCTTTCCAAGAGCAGAATCAAGATTTACTTTGTCAGCCCTGGAAGATTTTATATTGAGATGGAGGGTAAATGGTGGTGTCATCTGAATAAATGCCTACTTTGGAACTGATTACATCAGGAAGATCAGAAACAACCATTCAGAACAACCATTATTTTACGATTTGACAGGAACGATTGGATTAAATCAAACAATCATGAAGTTATGCTATAGCCCTGTAGCTTGCACAGAAGGCTAGCATGGTAAACCCTGTCAAATGGTTTTGAGTTATAGGTAGGTACTCCAGATATGTCATGTGTTGAGAAAGAATTTGCAAGCAAAGCACTTGTAGATGTGAGGACCACTGTAGATGTGAGGGCCTCAAAATTATTGAGTAGTGGAAGGATCGAGAGTTTGCTGTTGTTTAGCACACTTTTGCAGAGTTGCCAGTAGTCTTTGGAGCCAAACTTGTGGGATGCTATATGCTGCTTCATTCTATATGCTTACATTCATTGCAAATAGAGACAAAAAGGCAATTATTATAGCCAGACATGTCACTCCAGTAAAACTAGAAGAAGTGATTCCTGTAAGCAATGGCAGCCAAGCAAGCAGGAGAGAACCAAGAGGAAGAATGAAGCTTAAGTTTGAACTTCCTGGTTGGGATGAAAGCATTCATGCCAGCTTTCACCCAGGAGGAGACCTCAAAGGTGCAGTCTTCAAAAGAGAGACTAAAACTTTGTTCCAAGTAACATCACACAGGAAGTTGGAGAACACCTCCCAGTTTGTTCTTTAATAGCAGTAAGATATTCTGTTAGAAGGAGGATGAATGGAAAGAGATATTAACAGAGACCACAGCATGGTCAGAATTGCCAAGATTAGAAAGATCTGTGACAGTTTTTCAGCCACTTGGCATGGTGAGCATTAAAGTCACCAAACACAAATATATTAATGAACAGATAAGAGAAAATGGCCTTGTCTATATTGTCAGAAATGCTGTCTCGCCCAGAAGAGTCAGGAGAGGAAGGGGAGCAGTAGAGAAAGAAAAGATAGCTAACCGAGTTTAGTAGAAAGAGAGAGAGAGAGAGAGAGATACATGTAAGAATGGTCTGGAGATTCAAGAGAAATCACCCTAGCTAAAGGGATATTTTTACTGACATAAACACCAAGGCCATGCATATAAACACTGCACTCCTTCCTAAAGAGATAACCAGGGATAGAGAAATCAGAGAAATTGATTGAAGGGTTAAGGTTAGTTTCACAGAGAGCTAGGATGTCTGGGGACCTTTCATGGAGGAAAGATTGCACACTGCAAAAGTTAGTAAGATGTACCGCAAATGTTTGAGTAAGTAATGTTCAAGTGCCCAAGTATATATAATATACTACAACTACTACTCGAGAGAGAGAAATCAAAAAGGAATTGTAAATTAATAATTAAAAGAAAAACAGCAAACCTATACAAAACAGCGACTTTCAACCTGTTCAAAAGCAAAAAGCATACCACTGTCAATGCGAATTAATCTTGAAGCAGCTCAGCAATCTTCTCCTTGTTTCACATCTGCCTGTTCAGCCACTATAGCCCACAGGAATCACTTTTCTATCTATACCAATGGAATAATTCTGATCACAATAGATGCCACTTTGTATCCATTCATAATAATTGTAAATGTCTTCAATGAGACTAAGTTTTCATTCTTTGACACAATGAGGCTCCTAACAAATTTGTTTTTCATGACTACTGGTGGATCTGTAATGGTGTGTTTAATATCTCTATCTCACCTCTCTTCTCTCAATTTAAGGTTTTATGATTTGCTCGTAAATTCTCTTCCAATGCTACTCTTAACACATCTGGTGTATCTTCACCTACACTCCAATTAGAACTGCATGATATGCATATAACTCCCGCCATGATTTCTGCTATCATCTCTAAACTGGATCCACACCAAGTATTCAAACTTAATGGTATCCATGTAATATTCCTAAAAACTTTGCTTCTCTTCTCTCTAAACTTTACAATAAATGCCTTAATGCTTCTTGTTTCCCTGCTTGTTGAAAATCTTCTGCTGTAATTCCTGTTTTTGAAAACTTGGTTGGACCAATTGATTCTTCTATCAATCTATTAGTTTTCTACCTTTTTGTGCAAGGTTGTAATCAACTCCAAATTGTTTATGCAACTCACTTTGCAAGATATTCTATCGGCCAAACAATATGGTTTTCACTTCTCTAAGTCAACTGCTGATGTTTTAATGGTTATTATTACCAAAAGTCTATCAGGCTTTAGATAAGAATGAATTTGTTGCTTTAGATATCTTGATCATAATGCTTTTGACAAAGTTTTGAATTTTAGTCTTCCCAAGTTGGAGTGTTATATTTTGGATAAAATTTGAACTGATTCACTCTTTCTTATCCAATCACAAAATAAAAGTGACTTTGAACAGCCACTCTTCAAGATCTTTTGCATTAATATGGATGTCTCCTAAGACACTATCCTTGGACCTACTTAGTTCCTAATTTTCTTCAACAACCTTCCCACTGTCATCAGTTCTTGGTTAGGTATATATGCTGATGACACAGCTATTTACCTCTGTCTTAGAGTTAAGTCTGATTGGTTCAATAACATCAAATTGGCAGCTGATATCAAAAATTAATTTCAATCTGTTGTTAACTGGAGTAAGAAATGGCTTGTTAATTTTAATGTCTCCACCATGTAACTACTCTTTTAATCCTCTTGGAGAAACTTTTTTGCCATCCATCTGCATGGCTGATGCTAACCTCCAGGAGTGTGACTCATTACCTTCTTAGACTAATGTGTTCCATTGACATAGATAGAACAATTATATTGAATCAATTGATAGGTCTGGTGCTAGGAAAGCTGGTCACTGCATTGTTCTAGAATTTATTTTTTGCAGAATCTATCTTATACATTTATAAATCTATCATTTGACCAGGTAGTGAATGTTGTTGCTATATCTGGTCCACAGCTTTTGCTATGTATTTAGGTATTCTTGACAAAATCCAAAGAATAATCTGCAATGCTATCAGCCCTGATGTAGCATCTTCACTTCAGTCATTTTCCCACTTCTGTAATATAGCTTCCTAGTACCATTTCTATAAATATTTTCATCATAATCGTTAAGGTAAACTTTCCTATTTGGTACCTCAACTTTACAAATTTAAACACAGTACCAAATTGGCAGCTAGGTCTCATCATTTTACAGTTAAAATTGCTAAACATAACTATGAATTCTATGCTAATATAGCTGCTTAGGCATGTTAAAACAATTTTCAAATATGGCTCTACAAATTTAAGTAATTTTATTGAGTATTTGTTTTCTTTCAAATTGAGAGAAATGAATTGTAAAGAATCTTTGTGAATCGACTTCACACAAAAATATTTTTGTCTTCTTTACAATACAACTTAATCAATTTTGTTAGTACGATAGAAGAAACAGAATGTATCTACATAAGGAGAGTCACATATTTATGTTGTTTTATGAGGAATGTAATTTTCTAGCAGTAAGCAGTCCCTAAATGACAGCTGTATTATACTACTACTTGCAAACTCAGTACATGTGTTTCAAGTGTGCTTAATTTAACATCGCTAAGCTTTTGTAATAAAGTATACTCAAATAAAATATACAAAATGTTTTAAGAATTCATCTTGTTCATAATAACAAACAAACAACCCTGGTTTAAGGTTTACAGAAAAACTGAAAACTTAATAACCATGATGTGAAGTGAAGTTTAGCACTAATCAGTCACTAAGTTTGTCCCTACTTATTCTCAGTGATGAATTATATAGGCTCTCTCTTGCACTTATGCAAATTAGGTATATTAATTTGCCAGTGTCACTACATCTCCCTGAAACGTATAGGTTTTATACCTCTAGTAGTTCTTGTATTTCTTCTCATGATAGTTTCATTACTTTGCTCTACTTCTCTCCCGTATTTCTTTCTCTGGGAGACCTCGATCTGTCCCATGCCCAGCTATAATCATCTGCATTGTCTTGCATTATTTGATCTTCGTCCAAACTTTCCAACTCATTCTGGCCAACATGATCCTGCATTACTTTGTCTTCTGTTTCATTCTGCAACGGTTATTCTAATGAATCATTAACGGATGGAATCATATTCATTTCTTCCTCATTTTGCTCTTCATATTCACCCTGGGTTCTTATTTGATCTGCATGGGCTAATATACTGTTGCTGTTTTCTCTATTTATTATAGCTGTATTGTGGCCTTTTTGCATGATAAATTCTGTCCTTTCCAGATTAGCTTCTTTGTTCTTTTTGTATCACATTTTTTCATTTGTGGAATGCAACATCATTAGCAGAGCTCTAATTTGCCTTTCCATCATTGTGGGATAGCTTAAAAGCAACCTCGGTAGAAAAACTTCTACTTTTTTCTTTTTGCTGAAAGCATGCTTTCAGTCCCTTTTTTACGGTCTGCACCATTCTTTCCGCTAACCCGTTCAACTGAGGGTGGTATGGGGGTGTCTTATATGGTTTGCATCCTATTTTTTCTAACCATAAATTAAGATCATCATCACAAAATTCTGGTGCATTGTCAAATACAAGGGATTTTGGTATGCCATTTCTGAAAAATATGACCCCTAGAATCTGTTTTATCATAGAACTCCTCTTGTCTGGCACCAAGATTATTTCAGGCCAGCCTGAAAAAGAAACTACTAGAATTAATAAGAGTCCCACTCCATTAATATACACATGATCCATATGCACCCTACTCCATGACTCCACTTCTCTGGGCCACGAATGTAGTCTGTGTAAAATTTCTTTACATTTTTTGCACCTTTTTATATATTCTTCGACATCTCTTGAATATCCGGGCCACCCTGCATCTAATTTTACCCTTTTCTGTGTGGCCACTACTCCGCAATGTACATCATCATGTACACTTTTTATTATTAATTTTCTTTGTGTTTCTGAGCAAACTACCAGATCCCCATTACAAACCACTCCATGTTCTATCGTTAATTTCTGTCTTATTTCTTTGTAGGATCTTTCTGCCCTAGAACAATTTCCCCATGAGTTTTTTCTTATTCTCGATAATATCCTACTTAGTACTGGATCATGTCTAGTTTCCGTAGCCATTCTATTTAAAGACAAAACATCAGTCTCTACCCAATGTAAGAATGCATCTTCAAATTCTTCTTCTGTTTTATCTTTTGCCTCCTTGTAAAATCACAATCTTGAAAGTGCGTCTGCGTGTGGAATTGAATTTCCTTTGACATATTCTATATCAAATTCAAATGCCATTAATTTTATTGCCCATCTTAGTATCCTCAATGTTGTGACTTTAGATAACTCTTTCCTTGGATTAAATATAAACTCTAATGGTCTATGGTCTTAACAGAAATTTTTTTCCAATTAAAAATTTTTGGGCTCTAGTAGTTGTCCACACGATAGCTCTCTTGCACTTATGCAAATTAGGTATATTAATTTGCCAGTATCATTACAAACTAATTTAACATCATGAATATTTATAAGAAGAAACAACAGTCTCCAGAAATCTCAAAGTAAGATTTTACTAAAGTTTATTGGTTAATCAATATTTTTCCCCATTTTTAAGAGAGAAAATATTGTTGGTTATTTTGTGGAGTGATCCTACAAATTTTGTAGTAGACAATAAACACAATCATTTGGCTTTTCAAAGACTTCAGCATGTTTCCAATAACATTACCGATTGGTTAATATATATGAATGTGCAAATTCAAATCAAAGCTGACTTGTGCACAAAAATTAATCCATTTCTGCATGAGCCCATGTTAGTACAAAATTGGGAGTTTTAACGATATCACTTAAATCTATAACTTTTTTCTACAGTTCTTTAATGGGGTTCCATACTAACAATTTCTTCTCTAGCATTTCTTGTTTGTGGAACTAATGTTTGTCTTGCTTTCCAGTCAACTTTGATCATCAAAAATTTAAATGCAATTCCAATCATCATCATCTGTTTCTTTGAATCCTGTTCTGTTATTTTACTTAATGTTTTTTTCACACTCTTTCTTTCTTTCTTTCTTTCTTTCACTCTCAGTAACCGTTTGCATCTTCATAGCTTTATTGTCTTACTTGTTGTGAAATGATAAAATTAAATCATATAAAATGCATATTAAACCAAGGTACTGATTCTTTTTTTTAGGTACCTTGCTTGATTCATAATGTTATGCACACCCACACCCACACCCACTAAGCTTAGACCCCTCTAGACAACAGAGAGATAGTCATATGTGAGCATATAATCAGTTTGGGAGTAGCAGGGCAGAGGTTAAACTGACCTAAATATCCACTTAGTAACAACTGTCTAGACAAAAGCCAGACATGAAAGGTCAAGAATCAGCAGTAGCTAAAATTCATGCCTAAAATGCAAATCACGAGGTAATCAGAAAATCCAGTCAGTTGCAGGCTAGATTTCAACTGATCAGGTCATGATATTTCTACACTGAATCTCAGACAGCCTGAGGAGGCACATTTTTATAATGATGTAACTCAACAAAGTCAGTCATAGCAACGCTGGATAAAAATAATAAGAGTATATGATTTATTCGTTAAATTGATAAGAAGAAGATTTGAATGAGAGATTGCAGAATTCTAAGAAAATAAAATCCAGTTACTTCAAGAGGAAAGGAAGAAGTTGTAATAGACCAAATCGATCATCAAATAAGAAAGATATGGACACAGATGTGCAGAGAATATAACATTCAGTTGAAGAAACAAAAGTGAAGAAAATTACAGAGAAGTTTGCTACAGTTGGGCAGCATTTGAAACCAAGTATATGTAGAAAAGAAAGAAGAGAAAAAGAAAAAAAGAGAGAAAAGAAAAAAAGGAGAAAAAGAGAACCAAATAGATAAAGATAATCATTATACTTTTGGCTCCATGTTATAATTAAATGCATACATCCACCAACAATATGTTATTGAAAACATCTTGTCACATGCTCAATAATATTGTGTATATCCTATCCCATATTTTTGTATTATGTGTTGATTTTCTGCATTTGTCTTAATTTGTCGTAATTCATTATAATTCGACAAGTTTTGGTATCCCAGCAGAGGTTTTGAGTTTTCATCCAAGTTGTTTGTTCATTGGACATTCTCACTCAGACTTTGTTTTTTATTATTTTATATTCAATCATTGAATTGTTCCTTTTATGTATTAAAATTTATATCAAAACCATTTTGCCTTCTGTTCATCCCTTGGATTGTTGGTCATTTCAAGTGTTCTTAAAGAAGTGACCCGGGAAAGAATATATTCGATCATACCGACCGAATAATAATCTTATCTACTATTTTTGTTTTATTTTTATTGTCCATTCTATACGATCTAAGAGGGATAACTCGTATCTGTCCAATGATGTGTGGAATGTAAATAGCCCCAAATCGGCGTATAATCATAATAGTGATTGTCGACGAGGAGGGCATACGACACATGTTTAATTCATATTTTTTATTAATTTGATTTAAAAGTAGCTTAAAGAAATTACTGAATGAATCACTTTATTTGCTGATTTTGTTTAATTGGTCTTTAAATTTTGAATCAGCAAATATCTAATTTCAATAAAGCATGGACTCCATGACTTCTAATATTCTTGCTTGATTAGTTTGATTAAATAGAAGTCAAATTTATACTTGAGGATGATTTTTCCCTCTAAACTTGATTATGTAGTGAACACAAAATTGAAAATAACTCTCTTCTCTTCTTCACTTTTTACAAAATTCACAATTACATGTGAAATCCTGATTTTGACAAATTGGAAAAGGAGTGACTCCGTATTGAAAGAAAAAGACAAAGCCAGATTTCACAATTCAATGTTAAATTAATTTTCTAACCAATGAAAGGAAGCAATTTGCAAAATTGAGAGAAAACTTAGTAATCCAGTGTGAAAAACTAAATGGCTTTAAAAACATAAAGAAAGTCAGAATCAGTCAGCGAGATGGAAGCAGCAATATGATACACCCACAAGATGTGAATAAACAAATTTTATTCTGCTGACCTGGACATAAAGTTTCATCATACATTTGTTCTCTTTCTATTTCTCGTGTGCTATTTTCTTTTACCTCTTCTTCTCCACATTCCCACAGTCATTGAAGAAGAACACAACAACAACAACAAGATACTTCAACTGACTCCTAAAATTAACATCTGATAAGTACAATTTCTTTTATTGCTTTACCTTCCTTTTCATTTTCTCACTGGCCACTAAAAAAGGAAAGAAGCACAAACTTTATTAGTAACCTGTTAATCTTTCTACATGCACACATTCTGCTACTTACAACTACAAGCTCTGAATACACTTAACTTCTTACTACTATTTCTATTTGAACATTTAACTCCTACAAATTCATGTTATTCTGTTCTGTTAATAAAATTCTACTTTAAACGTACTAACAAAACAATTTTTTTTTCCACATTTCAACCTTCTGATAATTCTGATGATGATATCCAATAATCTTTACTTGTGAGGATTGTCAGCTAGGTTTGTGAATTGGCCTTGTACCAGACATGGCTGACCATTCCCACTTCAATTATTCATTATATAAAACACCCATTTTAATAGTAAAACCCATTTCATGATTATATTCATTATAAAGGCATTCTTAATTGGAAATAACAATCATTATGGGTCTGATCTCTATATTTCAGCTAACTAAAGATCTATGTTGTCATTACGTTTGTTACAATGTATTTGGCTTTGACATTCATGATAATTGAACAATAAGACTTGTAAATCAAATTATATTGATGATATAGTTAAAACTGAGAAAGACATAACTTCAAAATATATTAGCTGATAAAGAGCTGAGAGTGAATTGAGCTAAATATTACAAACCTGAAACACATTCCACGAACTTGGTCAAATGCCAGATAAAATCTCAGTGTCATTATCGTTATGAGGATGCATTTATATAAAAATTATATTAATAATGTCTAAAAAGTTGTAGTAAGGGATTCTATTGAGTCCTACTTGTTATTCCAAAAAGATTTTAATTCAGGAAGTAGTTAAATAAAGAAATTAGGAATAAAACGTTTTGGAAGATTGTAGATTCAAGAGAATTCGAAAGGTTCTAGAAATATGCAAATTAGGTGTTAGCCCCTATAAAAATAGGTTTTGGGCACGGAGCAGTTGATAACAGGATGGGCTGACCTTATCAGCTCCGGTTTTGATTCAAGGATTTATATCCAGCCGAAAAGAACCTCATAGAAAAGTTCAACCAACTAAAACCTGAAAGAGAACCTCCTAGAACAAAAAAGGTAAATACATATTTTTGACTCTTTCACTTACCGAACTAATAATTATTCTTTACTAGCAGTATAGCCCAGCATTGCTCGGGTGTAATGAAAGCTTTTATATATATATATATATTATCAATTTTCTGCACTGTTGTAAGAACTGCAACCTTGAAACTTCTGAATATTGTTTCTTATGTCTTTATCTATGAGTGTATCAAATTTGATTAAAATCGGACCACTCCTTCTATAACATGATTTTTTTCAATTATCGATTTTCGATATTTATCAGGGGTACCTCGACACAAAACCTAGCTAAGAACACTCGCAGATGCTTATAGTACAATTGTGTAAATTTTCAAGAAAATTGGTTCAGCCATTTCGGAGTCTATAGGTAAGAGATACACACAGACACACACACACACACAAAGTTCCATTTTATAAATAAGTTTAGATAGATTTAGATATACTCATTTAAGGATTTCCAAAAAGTATAGCACTTAACTTCCTTGCCAACTTAACTGGGTAAAGATATTTGACACCTTACCTTCCCCTTCTCTCCTCGTAACACTTGCCAGTAGTAAACTCTATGTCTTTTGTTTTGAATGCAACAAAAATTGTATATTTGTAAATATTTTATTTGGTGTGTTTTGTGAATTAAATATTTGTCTATGATTTTTATTTCGGAATTATGGTCAATAAATTTTTTTCTTTTGTTACACTTAACACGTAACATTATTTAGTGTGATACTATAACCCCCATCTAGTAAAGGAAGATGTAGTTTTATCTTGATATCAAGATTTTCTGTTTTATAACCAGCAGATGGTTCCTTTTAAAATCTGGTCTTCTAATCGACACCCACTTTGACCAATGGGAAATGAGAAGTAAGGAGTGGATGAAGATTTTTTGGAGACCAAATGTCAACAAACTGGGAATTGATTACTTCCAAGTCTTGTTTTTGTTAAGTTGTGCTTGTGATCAGAGAGTCAATTTTGGTCTGCCCTTAGTGAAAGATAGACACCTTCATTTCCAATGCCACTCCTTTGCATTATCAGCCACACATCATGGTGTGTAGATGGGCAAGGAATTGGTAGGGGAAAGAGCTGATCTATGAGATTAACATAAAAGCTGCACAAAGGTGAGCAGGCAAAGACTGAATAAAACATCTATATATAATATGGGAAACAGGGTTCACATTCCTATTTCTTGACACAGCATTTGTCATTCATTTTATCTTGAGCATGCACCAGGTTTCTTTCACAGCTTTGGGGCACACCCTTGATATTGAGAACTGAAAGGCAACATGAAATAATCATTGACAGGTCAGTGAAAAGCTTCGACCAGAATTGAATTGTATGTTTACATTAGGTTCTTTCTGGATAACAAAATGTTTATTTTGAATTTTGAAATAGAATATAATAATATTAATAGAATATTAATGTGAGTGGCTTTAATATTCCAATTTCATGCCCACTTTAAACTAAAATGACCCTTATTGAAACTTATAATAATCATGTTCTAAATTAAATTACGCTATTGATATTAATTTTGTTTTGTTTTATAGTCATGTGATAAAAGTGTAAATACATTAAAAATAAGCAAAAGATTTCTTTTGCAATATTTATTATACAAAGATTAGTAAATTCAAAATGTGAAATTTTTTTTTTTTGTTGTTATATCGTTCTCATCTATGATTTATTTGCATTCTTAATGTTTTTGCATTTTTTATTGTTAAATCTTGTACTTCTTTTATTTGCAGCAACTACAAAATCTACTGGAATCAATGTCAGTAACAAATGTTAATTGGTCTAATGTAGAAGGATATAAGCAGGTTAGTGATTTGGCTGTTGGTCTTGCTTATTTTATACATTTATTTTTTTTTTAAAAATCAATATTGCTTCTTTGATTTTCATTTTAAGAATGTATTCAAGTGTATAAGATGGAATAGATTTTTGTTGAATTTTTGTCTGTTTACTTCCCTCTTGAAGGTTCTGTATGTTTTTTAAAGAAAATTATATATTTTGATTTATATTATGATTATATCTTGTAAATGAACATATTTTCTTTCTTCGTCTTCACGTGCCATGTCCCTTTAGAATGTAGGCGATCATGGACTTCCACTTGGCTCTGTCTCTTGTTGCTCTCAAAATTTTTCCTCTTGGTATCTCTCCCAAACCCCACTCTGCCATCCATTTGCTCAGGCCTATCAAGTAGGTCTTGTGATGCTTTCTCTTGCCTCTCTTTCTCTCTATTTGCCAAGGGCAAATAGAGAGAAAGGCCCTCCTTCCTCATTACCTGTCCCAGAAACCTTATCTGTCTCTTCCTTAGGTTAAATATTAGTTTTCTCCTTGTTTCCATCCTCTCCAACACCTCATTGTTAGTCACGGGCTCAGTCCATGGTATCCTCAGCATCCTTCTATAAAATTACATTTCTGCTGGCTCAAGTCTCTCCTTCATCCTTGAGGAGATTGCCCAACATTCACTGCCATACAGAAGGTTAGACATCACATAGCAATCCAGCACTCTCTTCTTTGTTTCCAATGAGATTTTCCTATCTTTAAGTACTATGGTTAGCTTTTGTAATACATCCTTGGGCATGCCAATGCATCTTTGGATCTCAACATCACACTTTCCATCCTCTGTCAGCACACTTCCCAAGTATTTGAATTTCTTTACTTGTTTTATTTTAGTTTCTCTGACCTGTAGTTGGCATTTTGGGGTCTTCTTTTTGCGAATGACCATATATTCAGTTTTCTTGAAGTTTATGCTTAGTCTTTTTTTCTCGCTTTCTGTTGCTACCTTCTACAGATGGTTTTGCTTTCTCCTTTTTGTGTCTGCTATCAGCACTGTGTCATCTGCATATATAACATTGGTGAGATTATGGCCACCAATGACAAACCCTGCCAAAGGTTTTAATTCTCTCAGAATTGCTTTGCTGTATAAGTTGAACAGTCAGAAAACACATCCTTGTCTTATGCCCCTTTCTATTTTTGTATACCTGCTTAATTCACTTCCTATCCATATGCAGGCAGTTTGCTGCCAATATATATTCTTGATTATCCTAAAGTCTTTTCCAAAAATGTCAAAGTCGTCAAGCATCTCTGTCAGGTCTTTGGGGCATACTTTGTCAAATGCCTTTGTGTAATCTATAAAGCACAGAGGCCACGTCTATTGAACAGGTTAAGAGGCTCATCCCTTGTTCCCTGTTTAGGATGTGGTTTCCGGCTTTCTCTTTTCTAATCTTCTCACTTTGTTTTTTTTTTTTTTTTCAATTGAAGTAGATAGATCCATCTATCGCCCAGTTCACACTCCACCCACGTCTATTGAACAGGTTAAGAGGCTCATCCCTTGTTCCCTGTTTAGGATGTGGTTTCCGGCTTTCTCTTTTCCAATCTTTTCACTATTACATAGCCCCCTGCACATCAGTGGCGTTACCGCTTTGCTAGGGGTGATATGATTAAAAAAAAAAAAAGTCTTTCTGCCTTTCTATTGCTCTTTCAGACAGCATTCTGAGCATGAATATCGCATCCCTTGTTCCTGTATCTTTAACAAAGCCACACTGTTTTTGTCCTATCTCTGGGCCAATTCTGCTACATGCTCTGTTCATCAAAATCTGGATGATGAGTTTTGTTATGTGGCTCATTAAGCTGATTGTTCAGTGGAGTTCACATTCCTTTGCACCTGGTTTCTTAGGTAATGCTATGAAAATTGATCTACTTAGGTCCTCCAGTATGTTGCCACTGTTGTAGATTTTATTTATTATTTCTGTGAGCCTGTCTATGCCAAAGCCTTCTAAGAGCATCAACATCTCTGTAAATTCCATCAGATCCTGTTGCTTTATTTTTGTTAAATTTGGCAATTGCTGATTCCATTTCGTTTTTTAATATTTCTGGTCCATCTGTATTTTTGTGTATTGTTGGTTGCTCTCTCTTGTCACATAAGAGATTGCCAATATACACATCCCATCTCTGAAGTATTTTTCCTTTTTCTAGTATGAGTGTACCATCCTTTGCTTTTATACACTTTGCTTTTGTCATATTAGTTCCTTTATTTTTTTATGCATATCATCATTATTTGTAGTGCTCAGTCTCTCTACTTTGGTACATTTGTCATTGAGCCATCTTTTTTAGCCTGTCTGCATTTTATCCTTATTTCCTTGTGTAGTTTCTTGTATTCCATTCTGTATCTTGGCATCATTTTGTCTATTTTGCATCAGGTCAAGAATCTCTTAAGTGATCCACTCATTTTTCTTCCTATGTGCTTTTACCTTTGGGATGTTGTCATTCGCTGATGTCACTAGAGCTACTCTTAGTGCGTCCAATTTTGAGCTTGTTTTAAATTTGTCCTTCATATTTTGTTTTCACACTGTCCATGTACATTTCCTGCAGGTTCAGGTCATTCACACGTCTATTGTACTGCATTCTTAGAGCTGTGTTAGGTTTCTTTAATTGCCTTAGTTTTATCCTTATTTTGCATAAAACTGGTATGTGGTCACTTCCACAGTCAATAGGCTTTGCAGTGTCGGACTGCATTTCTGAATCTCTTGTTGAAAGTAACATAATCAATTTGGTTCTTAAATTCTCCGCCTAGACTTCTCTATGTCGATAGTCTTCTTGGGTGCTTTTGGAACCAGGTGTTAGTTATTATCTGGTCATTCACTGTGCAATATTGAACTCATTTCTTACCTTGGCCATTGCAGTGTCCAAGTCCAAAATTGCTGATCGTTTCACCTTCTCTCCCTTGGCCGATTTTGGCATTGAGATGATTCCAATATCTTGTCATTTGCATTGGCATAATCAAGCATGGAGTAGAAGGACTCTATTTTTTCTTTTGTACTTTGTGTTATCAGTGCACTAGCAGTATAGCCCGGCATTGCTCGGGTGTAATGAAAGCTTTAAAACTAATCCATGGTCTTGGAGCTCAGACTCTTTGGACGTTGGCACGAAAGACTAAAAAGCAATAGTTGTTTCTAGTTAAAGCGAAACCGTAGACTGAAAGAAAAATGAATGGATGTAAGTCAAATTTTGATTTCCTCGTATCGATATCAAATTTTCTGCACTACTGTAAGAACTGCAACCTTGAAACTTCTGAATATCGTTTCTTATGTCTTTGTCTATGAGTGTATCAAATTTGATTAAAACTCCTTCTATAACCCAATTTTTTCGATTATCGATTTTTGATATTTATCGGGGGTACCTTGACACAAAACCTAGCTAAGAACACTCGCAGATGCTTATAGTACAACTGTGTAAATTTTCAAGAAAATCGGTTCAGCCGTTTCAGAGTCTATAGGTAACGGATACACACACACACACACACACACACACACAGACAAAGTTCCATTTATAAATAAATTTGGATAGATTAGATATGACACTATTACTGATATATTGAGCGGCTTCTCTTTCAGTTTAACCACTAAAATTTGTTCAGATATCTGGCAATATCCCATAATGCATTTCTTTGGGCCTTTATCCAGTATAATGCAGATTCCTTTTTCATTATTTTCACCTCCTGTGTATATAATTCTGTAGTCGTCACTGATGAAGTCTCCATTGTTTGACCATCTCGTTTCACATATGCCTAAAATGTTTACATTTAATCTAGTCATCTCCTGCTTCACCTTTTCCAGCTGTCCACAATTGTTCATAATTCTGACATTCCATGTCTCAAGAGTTATTTTTGTTTGTTGCAAACAGTCGCAGGATAACAGTCCGATGACACCTATCACTCATGTCATTCCATTCCGGGTGATGGATAAATTCTGAGGAAATTTGTCCTCTTTATGCCATTAATACTAACAGTTGCAAAATGACTGTCCAGTGACACCTGTAGCGCGTGACCTTTCTTACCAGGTGAGGAGTCAGGGTCCTTAGACTTAACCCCTTTCATGCTGTTAGGGTTTGTCATATTGCTGTGCAAGTCAATGAATATATGCAGCAGGAATAGTGAAGTGGTTTCCCATTGCTTTCTCCACAGTGTTTTATCAAGACTCCACCTTTAGTTAGCTGGCCGTTGACCTCTTAAGATTTAATCTTCTTTTTGTAGGCCTAATTTTTTGTCCTACCAGATTGCTAACATCCTGTGAGATAGATAGACAGAGAGAGAAAAAGAAAAATTCTTAACAGGCAGAAACAGGGAGCAATGAAAGAATCTAAATATTAAGTACGTACTTAGTATAAGTCCAAATAATCACTCTTATCGAGAGAGCTAATGCAGATTCCCCAAATGTTGCCAAAAATAATGTGTTATAAAATACTTATTAATTGAATTGATTCTAAACTTTATTAAAGTTAAAATTATATAGAAATAAGACAGCAGTTACTTTTTAAAGCCAAAAAATTATAAAATTTTAAATATTAAATATTTTTTGCAACTATATTGCTATACATTCTTATCTAGCAAAACTGAGTATATCCAGTTGTATGACTTTCTTCATTCACAGGTAAGGATTATTCAACTGTTATGTAGCTCTATAATGTTAACTGATGCTAAGTAAGACTGTTCATGTTAAGAGAATAGAAAATCAGTATTGTTTTAGCTTGGGAAAAAAAGATGACTTCAAGCCATAACTATATATATATATATATGTATATATATCCGAGTGAATACAGAACAAAGAATTCTTTCCACATCCAAAACATTAATTTAAAACAGTGCTCAATATATAATTTTCTATATAGAGCTGTTAATATTTATTATAAATTATATTTTAGAACATGTACATAACTTCTCTATATATAATCGCTACGAAGACGCATCCGTTTCAGCATCGGAGTACCAATGCTTCATCAGGTGATGTGGTCCCGGAAACCCTTTTCCTTTATATTTATTTAGTTTTGTTAGGGGTATTGGCTGGGGTTTTTGATATTGTGATATTTTGTTGACAGTTGGAATTTTTTGTGGAGAGTGTTTGTGGGTGTTGGTGGGTGTTAGCGAGATAATGGAGTCAGTTTGTGACCGTTGGAATTTATTTGGGGTGTTTCTAAAGTGATTAATGGGAGTCTTTGGTTCTAGACATTTGTAAATTCTAATTATCAGTTGGCTGGACTATATCTTAATGGTTTTCTTAGATGAGCCGATAATAGTTGGCGTGAATATTTTTTTATTTATTTTTATTTTAGCAGAGTCTTTTAAATTGGTGTAAGTTTGCATGTTTAATCTTAACTTTGGGTTTAGGGAATGTGTTTTTTGTCTTACATTTTTGATTTTTTATATCATTGTTTGGGAATCGCTTTCTCTATTAAATTTTTAATTTTAAATCTTTGATTTTTAATTAGATCATTTTTTGGAAATCCTTTTCACTATTAAATTTGTAAGTTTTAATTTTCTATTCTCATATAAATTTCTATTCTCATATCTAGTCAATATATGATTCGTCTTATGGTTATGGTTATGGTTATTAACTTTACTCTAATTATATTTATGGTTATAAATCTTACTTTAATTATGGTTATGGTTATTAATCTCGCTCTAATTATGGTTATCGTTATTGACCTTCCTAATTATGGCCATTAACCTTACTTTATAATTAATATTGATCAACATCAATTATGGTTATTAACCATACTTTATTAGTTAAAACTAATAATGGTTCTACACCTTGTTTTAATTCTTAACTTCTATTTTCATATCTAGTCAATATATGATTCATCTTATTATGGTTATGGTTATGGTTATTAACGTTAATTGATTCTATTCTAATACTGATTATTAACCTTAATCTAATTATGATTATTAACTTTACTAATTTTAGCTATTAACCTTACTTTATAATTAATATTAATTAATACCGATTATGGTTACCAACCTTACTCTTTTAGTCAATACTAATTATGGTTATACACCTTATTTGTAGTTAATATTAAAACTTATAAAAATTTTTTATACACATATGTATATATACGCCTATATCTTTATCTTTACATATATATATATATATACACACATATGTATGGGTTCTATTTTTGGCTCTTGTAGTGTTATTTTAGCATGATTGTAATGTTAGCTCTCTGATGTGCTTGCAGTTTACTGTGGTTTCATGCCTCTGGTTTAAAAGCTTGTTACTGTTCATATATTTAAGTATCTCAATTTTTTCTTGAAGACAGAGGGAACATAGTTCCTTTATAGATTTAGGTGTTCTTGCTTGTTTAAGGATTTTCCATTTAACTTTAGGTGTTTTATTTTCGTTTTTTAATTTCCAAAAATATTTGGAGAGATGTCATGTTTTGTTTTTCTTTGTTATTGAAGGATGACAGGTGATTATAAAATTGCTTTTTAAATACGTTCAGGGTATTTCCGATATACATTTTTTCATCCTTAGGATTCTCCATGGATGAGATCGAACACATATATATCAGGGATTTTGTTAGACATTTATTGTTCATAGGGCATTGGTTAGGGTTTCTACAGTTACAGGGGTTGTAATTATGGGTCGGATCGGTATTAGTGTTGGAGTTATTTTTGTTGTGTGCTTTTAATATTTTGTTGTTATGTACTTTAATTATTTTTTCTAGATTATTGGAGCAGCTATAACTTAGTTTAATTGTATTTTTATTGAATATTTTATTTAGAGGGTTATTTTTGGGGAAATGCTTATCTATTGAAAAAATTTATGTCCTAGTTTGAAGTTAATTGATTGATTAAAAGGAGGGTTATACCATATGATTTTTCGGTTCCTATTTTTGCTCTTTGAACTTCTGAATTCTTCTGTAAAATTGATTTTTGATGATTGATATCCGCTATCCTTTTTTGGGGGGCTCATTGCAAGAGAGTCATTGGCCTACCCCAGTATGCTCCATATGTATCTCATGCTCACACTGGATCTAACAACTGTTAAGATCCTTTTCACATTAGGGAAGTTTCTGGGATCTTTGATATCCTTGTCCTGAATTTTTTTAAATTTCAGGAGAGGCTTCAGCCTATTTGAATGGCTTACAGCCTTGATGCCTGTCGATTCAGAGACACAGCAGACATCCTCACCAAGGTTATGCAAGTATTTGTGTGCTCTTGTTTTCACAGATCTGGTGGGCAGACTTTGCATGCTGGATGTTACCATAAAGGATAAAGCTCTTTGTCTCATTGGAATTTATGCACCAAATGTCCATGCTGAGCAGCCTGATTTGTTTCAGCAGATCGAGCCATTTTTGACAACATCTTATTTGGTAGTTTTAGTGGGGGATTGGAACACCACCTTTGACCCCAACTTAAATCATATAGGTTCCAGTACAGGTACTAAGACCTGGGACCTGAAACCATTTTGAGACTTTATCGGCATGTTTAATCTTGCCAATAAGTAACATAATGAGCACCCCCAGGAAATAGTGTAGACTTGGAGAAATAGGGGCGGCTAACTTTCAGTGGTGCGTTCTAGTTACTGCAACTGAATTCTAGCTAAAAGAGTCGACGTCGGGCTCTTAGAATGTCCAAGTTTTCATTCTGTAGTTTACACAGATCATAAGTTCATCTAGGTTAGCATAAACTTAGATAAACCTAAACCTAGGCTACTGGAAATTGAACGCATCATTATTTGGTGAGCGAGATTTCCAGCATCAACTCCTACTAATGCTACAGCAAGAGTTGACAGGGGCTGTGATTGGGAATAGGTGGTGGGATAAACTAAAATAAAAAATTAGGTTGTTTGCTTCTGACTATAGCCGTCAGCTCAATCTAGCTAGTTTAGCAGTGCAAATGGCAGTTGAGAAAAAGTTGATCAGGCCATCAAATCCCATTTTATAGTGGATGTAACCATAGCTAGGGCAGAGCTGGCTTCCCTACTTAGCAGGAAGGATCAAGCTCTGGTAGTTAGGGCTAGGTTAAAAAAATGTCTTGAGAGGTGACGAATATGGCTGCTGAAATGTGTGTGGAGGAAGTCAGAAAAACATCATGACATATCGCAAACGTCACATTGCCGGATAATCGGACCATGAAAACAAACATGGGTATATGTGAGGCATTTTGTGATTACTTCCAGGAACTGTTCACCAGGGAGTCAAGTCTGAGCTCTTCTCAGTTTGATACCTATTTGGCTGACTTTCCTTGCCTAGAGGTGCCTGAAGCAGCTGAGTGTGAAGGTCTCATTACAGAGTCAGAATTCTGGGAAATGCTAAAGATAAATCTCCGGGTTTAGATGGTCTACCCTACAAACTGTACTTGAGGTAGTCACCTGTCTTTGTCCCTCTGCTGTAATTGATTTTCAACAACTGAATGAAGCAGGGGTCTATACCTCAACAGGGGTGTGATCAGGTTACTACACAAGGACAAGAAGAGTGGGATGGGTTAGGTAACTTTTGGCCTTTAATGATGTTAAACACAGAGTTAAAGATTTTAGTCAGGGTCTTAGCCAGCCGTTTGCATGCTGTCCTGTCTAGTCTGATTGGCTCCAAACAGACTTGTACTGTGAGGGGCAGGACTATTCAGGACAACCTTCATATGGTACACTTGATCATTGAGAAAGTCAACAGTGAAGCTGCACTGATGAATTTAGGCATTCGATAGGGTCAACCATCAATTTCTGGAGGCTGTCCTTTCAGCCACTGGTTCTAGGCCGTACTTTCACTTCTGGATCTGTCTTTTGTATGTAGCTCTCAGTGCACTGATGGAAGTGAATGGATTTTGATCAAAGTCTTTCAGATTTGCTTTCACCTTTGCTGTACGTTCTTGCGTTACAGCCTTTCCTTCACAATTTAAAGGTAAATCTTGTCCTGCATGGAATTTCACTACCTGGTGCTACCATCTCGGCCTGGTACTCCGCCTATGCTGATGACGTTTCAGTTCTTGTACCGAGCAGGGCCAACATTGACAAAGTCAGAAAAGAAATCAGAGTGTATGAGATGGTGACAGAGGCCAAGATCAACCGCAATAAGTATGTGGGCTTGCAGTTTGGTGCATGGAAGGGAGTTTATCTTCCCTGGCCTTACCTCTGGATGAGCGGGCCAATCAAGATACTTGGTGTCTGGTTCAGTCCTGATCTCCAGTTGGAGATGAATTGGTCAGTAGTGCAGAAGAAGACCAAGGCCGCAATTGCTTTGTGGTCCTGGAAGTATCTTTCCTTAAAGGGGAGGGCAGAATATGTGCCTCACACATCTACCTGATTCTATCAACTTTCTGTGCTGCCTCTTCTGTCTACCATGCTAATACAATTAGTCAGGCTCTTTTTCTCCTTCTTGTGGGGAGGAAAGTCCTCTAAGGTACCTCAGAAGATCTGTTGCTGCCACTCTTGTGAGGGCAGTTTGGGTATTGAGATTTGTCAACATACACTTCACATAATGTTCCTGGATAAAATGTGTCTGCAAACGAATGGTGAAGGCAATTCTGGAAGGAAGACAGCCACAAGAACATTCAATTCCTGAAAAGTGTGCACTCATTCAAGGAGGTAGCCTGCTGTTTACTTCGGGGTGAGTGATCTTTCTATTGCAAATGTCGGATCACTCTGAAACAACTTCAACATCCAGGTGTTGTCTCATAGAGTATTATATGTCAGTTAGGAGATCCGCTCAGGATGATTTGATATGGCCTTGAGCACCTGGGTTGAAATGTCTCACTAACAATTAGGCATCACTCACCTGGCTGGTGATTCGTATGGCTCTCTGGGTCAGCAAAAGGCTTTGTGTGGTGGGCTTGGAGAAGTCTCCAAACTGTGTGCGCTGTACTGAGGAGATGAGATCCTGGATCATTCTTTCTTTTGGTGCAGTGTCATATCCCACTATGCAAGTTTCTTGAAGGTATTATGGCCTGCATACTTTGCAGAAAGTTCTTTACCCTCAAGGACAATTCTGTCTGTGGCAATGTGGTGCCATCATTGACGAAGGCTGAACACTATGTGTTCTTTTGCTTCCTGGGTTTTATGAGAGTCATGATTTGGAGGATGCATCAGAAGGAGCTCTATGGGGAGAGGTATTCTCAACTAATGTACTTTAAGCATCAGCTTAAAGTCAAGATTAGGATAGAAAGGCAGCAGAGTTCGGCAAAACCTGGGTGAGTCTTTCAAATTTGTGCCAAGTGAGAGGCGCTGACTTGGAGTGGCATATCGGTTAGGCATTAGCACATTGTTCTAGCTGCATTGAACATTGCCCCTCTCCATCCCAGATATAGACTAGATTAGGTATGTTTTTTATCTTTAGTTTTTTCTGAATTACCTTAGCTAGAGTTTGTGTGCACATCGGCCTCTATTTTCTTTAGTTTAATTCCCCCTCCCTTCCCACCTTTTAAGTAACCAGATATGTCAGTGCTCTGGTAGGTGCGGGACGCCTTTCGTATTTTGGATATGAATTTCATATTTGTTTTTGTGTTTGGATGTGTGTATGCTTGCATTAGTGGTTGGATGAATGAATGAATGGTTTATATTATTAAAATCACGCATTGATTTTGCCCAGTTAACTAATATTTCTAACACAAGTTAGAATTTGTATGGGGGTTCATTGAGAGGAGGCAAAAAGCCATTATGGCAGAGTCTCCACAGCCATATGCTTCAATGGATGCACTGATAGTGACACCTTCACCGTCAGTATGGAACAAAACTCTGTTTAAAAAGAACTCAGTTTTTTACAACCAGATGCATGAATGATATAAGGAATATATAAACGGGAATGAGCTCATAGCCATTTCTGAAGTAGAAAATGGTATATCATCAAAGACATCCTTGTTGACATCGGATGTTAAAACAAAAAATTTATAGGTGTCAGCAGGGAGAGCATGGAGAAGGCTCTCAAAAGCCTCAACATTGTACCCAAGATTTTAGCAAGACGGTTCAGGGTAATGTGGGACATGCTGCTAGGATCAAAGGAGGAGGCAAAAGTGTTGGCATGATGACAAAGAATGTCAGGCTCCAAACAGAGTATATAGGTACTCACTGGACCAGGATTGTTATACATGGAGTGCCAATAGAGATCTCCTGTGATCATGTAGGGGGTTATTTTGCACAGTATTGCACTGTAGAAGAAGTCTCTCGAGTGGTGAGTAAGGCAGGTGTTCCTACAAAGGAGGTTTCACTGCACATAACCCTGGACTGGCCAAGTATTTTAAAAGTCCTTAATATTTTAATGTGCTGTTGTTATGGTGAACTCACCTGTCTAAGGATAGTGGACTCTTCCTCCTAATATAAGTAACAGTGTAGCAAGTAGCCAGGGAGAAATACGAGTCAGCGTATTGGTAATACAGAGCTCCTACCAGTACGTCAAACTTAAGGGACCAACATTTGTACTTACATTCAACACACTATCTTCTATGTTGTACTCCACAACAGCTGTGAAAAGAAGTTGTTCACCATGGTGGAGGGTCAAAGACCACATTGATTAACTTGTGCTGAAGCAGAGCACTTATCAAAAATGTGCCCCCAGAAGAAATCCTCTGGTGGAACAAGTGCCACCACTGAGACCGATAGCACCGGCAGTGCAAAAAGCAAAGGAAAAGTGTCAGAAAAGTCTTGCCAGTCTACAAGTCAAGGGAAATGGACTGAAGTTTTGAGGGAAAATGGTGCTGCTGCAACTTCCTCCTCAGCAGAATGTCCCTACAAGGAAGGCATCATCTCCTGCAAAGAAGATATCACTCCCACAATAGATATTCATCAGCAGTCAAAAAATCAGCAGAAAGTTCAAATAAAGAAAACTAGGTTGAATGTGAAGAAATGCCTCCACCTCGTTCATCATCTTTAAAAAGAGGTGGGAGGAAGACAAAGAAATCAAAACAAAAACTTGGAAAAAAAGATTTGAAAGCAGATTGAGGCAGGGCGGAATAGGTCCTGGTTGCCACCAAGTCTCAATCTGCTCCTGCATTGCCTGTTAAAACTGAACATTTTAAGGGGAGGAGTTAATCCTCTTCCCCTGTAAAAATTATTTAATCTCCCTCTCCTAAACCTTCCTCTAAACCAAATAAACCCTCTCCTAAACCAGATAAACTCTCCCCGAAACCAGAGCATAAAAAGAAAAAGAAAAAATTCATCTACAAGACGGAAAAATTTCCAAATGGACAGGCAAGCCCTGGAAATGGACCTCTTCTCCCAAAGAAAGGCCCTCCTAAGGCCATTGTTTAAAATGTCCTCAATAGATGGCAAAAACATTGGGGACCCTAATAATTTTCCTAACACCCCCAGGGTGCTAACTCTGATAAAATGTACCAGGGGCAACCTGAGAGTTTGGAATTTCAAAGGGGGCTACACAAGCATTTCCCAAACTATGGCTGTCACAATAGGAACACCCAAACTTAAAAAACTTTCATTGCTTTGTACTGAGAGGGTTCAGGTAATCCTCTATCCCTCTTTATATAGAGACCTAAAACTTACATTCCATATGAACGTCGACTGTATTGTCTCAGATTGGCAAATTATGTCTGAAATTGGTACCAGCAGTTTGGGATAATCTGTTGGGGTCCTGACTCCTGCAGATTTCTGTCCAGTATGTGAATAAGGAGTCACACTCTAAAAAATGTCTGTCAAGCTAGACAGCTTGAATGCGAGGGGCCTGAGAGATCAGGGTAAGGCTGCACATCTGTTTCTTGATCTTTTGTTCTTCAGGGTAGATGTGGTTGCGATCCAGGAGACACATTTTGCAAAGTTGATGCTCATGTACTGTCTAGTGACTTTGTTGTCTATTCAGTATAT
Organism: Ascarosepion bandense; assembly: GCA_037127315.1. NCBI lineage: Eukaryota > Metazoa > Mollusca > Cephalopoda > Sepiida > Sepiidae > Ascarosepion > Ascarosepion bandense. The sequence goes on along the minus strand of JBBBDQ010001260.1, from coordinate 2,488,378 downwards.
AGGGCCCATCAGGTCAGAGGTGTTTCCTTGTTGGTTAAATGTACCCTGAGTGCAAGAGGGGACCTTATCTATGTAGGTGCTCTATGTAAGGGGTTGTGACCAATATTGTTGTGAACAGTAGGTCGTTTCGGATAATTGTGGTTTATGTGTCCAATGTCTGAGAGAAACATGTCTCATTTTTTTTGTCAGTTGGGGCCATTCCTGGTAGATTCTTAATGCCTAATCTTAGTGGGAGACTGGAATGCCATCCTTGACCTCAAGCTAGATAGGGGGCATGGAGCTAGTGGGAGGTCAAGCATTCATAGCCTGATTGATCTGATCAGTGAGTTAGATTTCATTGATAGATACCGGATCAATTACCCTGGGAGGAAGATGTGAAGGTGGGCTCTCAATTGGCTATCTAACCTGGTAGTTAGCTACCTGGATAGAATGTTAGTGAGAAGGGTCGGTCTTAATTTGCTAGATTGTCCCACGTTCTACTGGTGGGGCTTTTCAGACCACAAACTCAGAGGCCGATATTGGCTGGACACTGGAAGTTCTATGTGTCTTTACTGGACTTCCAGCAACAGCTAATTAAACTAGTGCTTCAGGAAATAGTGGGGGTGGTTATCGGAAATAGGTGGTGGGAGAGGCTTAAAGATAGCATTAGGTCTTTCATCGCTGACTATAGCTGTCAACATGCCCTAGCTAAGTCTATTCTGGGCAGAGGTAGTGGGGGATACCTTAGAAATAGCATTAGCTAGGCGAGCCTTGGACCGTTTGGCTAGCAAGCATTACCTGGGTCAAATAATTAGGGATAGGTTAAACAAGATACTCTGAGGTTGACTGATGATATATGCAAGGCATTTCAGTATTTTGAGAGCTGCTTTACCAAGGAAGCTGGTCTCTGTGAAAACAAGTTTTGCAGCTATTTGGCTGACTTTCATCGACTTGTGCCAACTGAACCAGCTAGCCGTGAGGGAGAGATCACAGAAGGCAAAGTTCACTTGACTTTGAAGAGGGTCAGCATTGACAAGTCTTCTGGACTTGATGGTCTACTCTATGAATTGTACATGAGGCTGTCACACATCTTTGTACCAATTTTGATGGTGGTGTTCAACAAATTGTTTTGGCAAGGGTCTGTCGATGACTGGATCTCTAAGGGTGTGATCACACTGTTAAAAAGTGTGTCATGAGAGACCTAGATGATTACAGGCCTGCTAAACACAAAGTTAAAGATTTTGGCTAAGATCCTGGCAGAACGTTTGCAGTCAGTTGCCGAGATTCTGTTGGGACCTGAGCAGACTTTTGCTGTGAAGGGCCAAACAATTCAGAGCAACCTGCATCTGATCTGCATGATCATAGAGGGTGTAAAAGATGATGAGCAGGCCACACTGATCAATTTAGATCAGTCCAAGGCATTTGATAGGGTTAAACATTGGTATCTGGCTGTTGTCCCAAAGGCCATTAGATTCAAACCTAATTTCTGCAAGTGCTGTATCACTCCCCCAGTGCTGTGGCACAGGTCAATGGAAAGCAGTCAGGTGCTTTTACACTGTCTTGGTCGGTTCATCAGGGCTGCCTGCTGCTGCCCCTACTTTATACTTTGGCATTGGGGTTTCGCCTTCACTGGCTGTATCACCCCATGCATGATCGCTGTTCCTGTAGGGCTCAAGCCAGGGTTTCTGCATACATTAATGACTGTGCTTTGGGCCAGATCTCCAGCTGGACAAGAATTGGTCAAAGGTACTGGCAAACATCGAAGTGTCAGTCAAAGCTTGGCTTCAACGGCAGTTGTCCGTCAAGGAGAGGGCTGAGGCATGTGTTACATACATATTTCCCCTAATCCTTTATCAGCTGTTGGTACTCCTTCTCTGTGATAACCACAGGAAGACAATCGAGTGCTTGTTGTCCACCCTCTTGTGGAGTGGATGCAAGCCTCTGTGTCATGGGGATGGGGGATGCCACACACGGTGAGTCATAGACATGCCTCGAGATTGGCTTTCCTATGCCATGTGTTGACAGAGAATTCAGTTTTGTAGAGGAGTGTTAGAGAAGCTTTCTCTAGCCTTACTCTCACACCTCCAATTTTGAAAGCTGAGCACCAACATTAGCCTCAAAAATCCACCCACGTCTATTGAACAGGTGAAGAGGCTCATCCCTTGTTCCCTGTTTAGGATGTGGTTTCCGGCTTTCTCTTTTCCAATCTTTTCACTCTTTTCTTTTTTATTTTTTCAATTGGAGTAGATAGGCTAAACTATCGCCCGGTTTGACACTCCACCCACGTCTATTGAACAGGTGTAGAGGCTCATCTCTTATTCCCTGTTTAGGATGTGGTTTCCAGCTTTCTCTTTTCCAATCTTTTCACTCTTTTCTTTTTTTTTTTCAATTGGAGTAGATAGACTAAAGTATCGCCCAGTTCACACTCCACCCACGTCTATTGAACAGGTGAAGAGGCTCATCCCTTGTTCCCTGTTTAGGATGTGGTTTCTGGCTTTCTCTTTTCCAATCTTTTCACTCTTACGTAGCCCCCTGCACATCAGTGGCGTTACCGCCTTGCTTGGGGTGATACAATTAAAAAAAAATAAAAATAAATCAGAATTTTTACTCAAGTGTCAAGAGGTTTTGCAGGCCATTCCACTGACCTTTATTGGCCTTGTAGGCACTTGTATCTTTTATTAGTAGATGGGGTCAAACGAAGGACTCTCTATATGATCGGCTCAGCTTGTCAGCAGCCAAGTCATACTCCTTTTGGTCCTGGGTGCCAGTAGCGAATTACCTCGGTAACCCTGAGTTTTCACTTACCTGGTGATTGATTCAGAACAAGCTATCTCTCAAAGGCTTTCAGATAGAGCAGGGCCACATTTGCTGTATTTTTACAGTAATAAAGATTCTTGCTTATGGATTGAGTCACATGATCATTCTTGATCAGGCTCTCTCTTGTTAAGCTCCCTCTTGCTAAACTCTCTGCTTCCAAGCAGAGAGGGACCCAAACAGAGCTCAGCTAAAGGGTAGAGTCTTGTTTAGGGTGAAAAAACAAAAGTCTGATATTTTTGGCTGAGCTTAAGAGCTCAGAATCCCCACATTAATTGACCTTGTGTCACATCTACAGTGGAAAATACTGTTTTGCTTACAGATTAGAACCTGGTAGTACTAATTTCGTGTGTAATAATTCTTATGCTGAATAAACCTTTTATTCTATTACACCTGGCTTGGTAATCTTTCCACTCAGATTTACTCTTTGTTAAATTGTATCCTTGTCCAGGATATAACAGCTAATAAATTAAATATATTTTAAAATAAAATTAAATGTAATTATAACTTCTGTACTTAAAATGCTATATAATCAGAACATTTATTGAGATAATTTCATAAGATTTAAAACATTAGTAACCAACTGAACAAAACAAAAAATCAATTCTTCAAAAGGAAAAGGTTAATACTCATTAACTTGAAATCAAAAATAATATTTTTTATCAAATTTTCAGATTTTGTTTTACGTCTACATTTCTGCATATAACATAGTTATAAGCATTGACAACATTTTATCACATGATTTAAAAAAACCAATGCAATTAAAATCACTTAAACATAAATTATAATGCTTTTTATTTTACATTTTTGTAGGCATTGTTCATAGATTGTGGAGATCCTATCAGAGTAGAAGAAATTCTGGAAAATTTAATTTACATTGGGATTGGACAGAAAATCATTGGGAGTTCTATTAGGTAAATATTTCACAATTTATACAAATGGGTACTTAATTCAACTAAAAAAGACTGCTTTGAATTTAAAGCTTAGCAGAAACTATGATTAATTCAATTATTTGTATTATTATTATTATATGACAAGATTTCTTATATAAGAAAGTATTTTCATAACCCAACCACATGGTCATAACAAAATTGTTCTTACCTGACGTTGCCAGTGCAAGACAGTTGACTATAGTTACCTTCCTTGCCTACCAACATGTAGTTACAGGCAACAAATATACAAATATACTTGGCATATTTTGTAAAACTATATCTAAGACTTCAAATTAAACACTATTTCTTTAGTTTGAATTTAATTCATATATTTCACAAAGATGTCATAATTTTTTAAGACAATGAATCTTTGCTAAATATAAACTTCTTTAGACCAATTTTCTTGTGATAAGAAATAATTTGAAAATTTATTAAGAGGGCAAAATAAATCATCTAAATATTTGTCTTGAAAATATAATAGCAGAATGAGGTTCAATTATTAAGCTAATGTTGTCTTTGTTCAAAATAGTGGAGAATTAAAAAAGCCATAGTTAATGAGAATATTGAAGGAACAAAAGACTAGGTTGAGAAAACAAAGAAGAGCTTTATTACATACTCATTTGTAGAATGGAAAGGCTTGAGTAAATCAAATATTTCTAAAATCCTACTTTAATATGGCTACATGCAATATTTATAAGTAGGAGCAGTTCATTTTCACAGTAGTAGGGAAGAGCAGAAAGTATGCTGAGTCCTACTCTACAACACTAATATTACTTTCTTTAGTGAAGGAAAACTGGTTTATGCCCTATTTAAACAAGTTTTCTTTTTTTCAATTCTATACTTATGTTTGACAAAGTTTAAGTTTCATGATAATGACACCTTAACAAACTATTAATAAATTAGCTTACAAGAGTGGGTTAATAAGTCTGCAGCCTAAATGTACTTATTAACTGAATTATGACCCAAAATTTTTGTTCTACAACATTTTATGTGATTAATCTTCACTAGAGAATTGATGAAAGAGGAGATTATGTTGAAAAATAGGTATTTCTTGTATAAAATAAATGCTTTGTTCCTCATCAAACTGCAGATTTTTTAATATCTCTACATAGACCTGTCAGTTGAGTTTCAGAATATGTTGACTGCACCTCTGCAGGGGATAAAAGTCATCCAAGGGGGTCACCTGTTTGCTGTGGGTGGCAACCCGGGATGCTTGAGGATGGGATCCTGGTGGTTGAAGGTTTTAGGAATTGGGCTGTACATATACTCCTAAATACCAACACTTTGGTCCCTACTTGAGCTAGACAGGTGGTTGGAAAGTTTTGATTCAATCAACCAGCTGTTCACATCAAGCCCTAAGTCAGACTAACAAAACAAATAAAATTCACTTACATTTACCATATTGAACTCTAAATTGATTTAGTAAGTGGTAGTTGTAGGGTCAGTTAGACTTGGAACAAAGGAATCTGACATAGCTGTTTCAAACTGTAACTTCAACCAGTGTGGACAATCTCAGATATTACAGGTGTTTAGAACCTGCCCCACATTTGAGTATACCAGTCCTGTAGCCTTGGAGGAATGAGTCAAACGGGATTTCACCCCTTACTATCTCCCCCCACACACACATGGGGGCTACTAGGTGGGTGAGGAGCATGACTGATGAATAATAATAATAATAATAATAATAAAGTATGAGCAAAAAAATAACACATTGATATAGACACAGAAAGTGATACAGAAAATCAATCAAAGGAAAAAATTTTGAAATTCATAGTAACAGAACCAACAAGACAAACTAATAACGAAGTTGTCACTTTTTGTAACAGAAAAAATCTTAGCATCTCAGATAACTCCAAAAATAATTTTTAAAAATCTAGAAATAATATGTTACTGATAGAAGTCAAAGAAACACTTGATGCTGAAACTCTACTAGGATGACCAAATCTTATGATATAAAGGTAAGAGTCTACCTACACCTATTTTCAAATTCTTCCAATTCCACTGTGTATACAGGAGGAAATTAAGAACAACACTTCTATCAAAAAACAAAACATTACAGACAAAAAGAATGTCCATTAAAAAAAATGATAGAATTATAGATATCAACACATATATCATTACTTTTGATCCAGCAGAACCACTATGGGAATTAAAAATTGGATATACAGTTTCCAAAGTAGAAACATATATTCCAAATCCATTAAGATATTATTAACTGCCAAAGATATGGACATGGTAAGAAGGAAGTTATGTGGAAAACATGGTGAGAGTACAGAGATCACATGCCTAGATGAAAGCAAGCACCCTAATTGTAATAAAATCATGTGGCAAATTCCAGGGACTGCAAAACCTGAAAAAAGAAAGATATATTAAAAACTAAACACACCAAAAAAATTCTCTATTCCAAAGCAAGGAAAACATCAAAACAAACTTTAATACACCATCATATGCAAAAATGACCTTAGCAACGTCAAGTTATATCTATGAAAATCTAATATCAAACAAATTACATGAAACACAAGAATTGATATTTTTAATTCAAGAATGAAAAACATATTGAAAATATTAAAACCAATTTTAAACTTGGAAACAATCCATACCACTGAAGCAAAATCATCCACAATGTAAATCGAACACAAAATCCACTGACAACAAGCTCTCAATGACAAAACACTCAAAACTTTTCAAATCAAAAATTCCACAAACAGAAAATTGACAGAACAAAAACCAATGAAACCTCAATATAAAACAAAATCCAAAACCAAAAACGCAAGAAACCATTAAAAGCAATTAAACAGAATGACAAACTACATAAAGATAATAAAAAGAAAATGAAAAGAATCCAAATAATCAAGAAAATACAAATACTCAGTGAAGAACAAGTTCACAAACAAGATGAACAAACAGTATAGAACATATGGAATATATGGAAATGTATAACGAAAAACATAGTTATCTTTAAGATCCACTCACTGAAATAAAATAATTACTACACTCAAATAAACAAACAGAACACAAGTATCATACAATGGAACTGTAGAGGGCTTAAACTGAATTATGTAGAAATCAAATAACTCCTTGTAGATTACAGTCCACAAATAGTATGCTTGCAGGAGATCTGTCTCAAAGAAAATGACAACATCTCCTTTAAAGGATATCACAAAATAAATGTATCAATAGGCCAAGTGGAGGTAATTCAATATTGGTTGAAAAATCAATACCCCATGAAAAACTACAATTAAACACAAATCTACAGACCCTGGCAGTAAAAGCTTCAATTCATTGAACAATAACTATATGTTCAAGTTATATTCCTCCAAAACACAGACTGAATAAGAGAAATAGAAAAGCTAATTCACCAAATTCCCATTACCTTTCTATTAATGGGAACTTTTAATGTCCACAGCAAAATGTGAGGCTGTAGGAATCCCAATTAAATTGATAAAATTATAGAATTTGTACTAGAATCATCTGATCTATATATCCTTAATAACCAAAGCACGCATACCTACACACAGGTACTGGATCAACATCAGTTATTGACCTAGCCATATGCTCCCCATCAATTATTATGGACTTTCAATGGAAAGTTCATGACGAACAATGTGGTACCGACCATTTACCCATTTTCTTAAATATAAAGAAGCCTATGCCAGAAGAAATTAATCCAAAATAGCAACAACAGAAAGCTAACTGGCTAAAACTTAACAAACTTTGCTCATTTCAAATGAACATGGAAATTTTCAATGAACCAGAACCAATAGTCTCCTTTACAAACACAAATAGCAAGATAAACAATACCCAAATCTTCTTTTAAACCTCATACCAAAATCAAAACCCTGGTTCATAATGACCAATGTGGTAATGGCCATTCATCTATTTTTCTAAATATTTTAATAATATTGGGGTTTCTTGTAGTGCCATGTTGTGCATGGATAGGTGTGCCTGCAAGTGTCTTAAGTGGCCAACCCTGAGGCCACATTATGCTGCAGTCTATACCAGTTTCCTTTATACACATGTTGCATCTGACACATCAACTGATACTACTACTATAGGTCTCACCTTACCAAAAAATTTCTAATTATGACATCTCACAAAATAGGAATTATAATTAAACCAGCTAAACATAAATCACCTAAACCTGTTAACATCTTTTTCTCGAACATCCATGGTATCCAAACCAATTTTTGCAGCATTGAATCCTTCCTCCAAGTAAAGTCAGCTGACATCTTAGCTCTCTGTGAAACTAACCTTGACCTATTTCTTCCTCTGATTTCTATATCCCTGGTTACCTTCCCATCTTTAAGAATGCATGGAACTGGCATTTATGTCAGCAAACATCTCTTTCTAGCTAGGGTGATTTCTCTTGAATCTCCAGATCATTCCTACATGTGTCTCTCTCCAGTAAGCTTGGTTTGCTATCTTTTCTTTCTCTACCGCTTCCCTTCATCTGACTGTTTCATACTTGACAGCATCTCAAACAAGATAGATAAGGCTATTTCCTCTCATTCATTTGCTCATAAATTTATGTGTGGAGACTTTAATGCCCACCACACCTAATGGCTGGAAAACTCTGTCACAAATCTTGCTAGTATCCATACTATGAACTTTTCCATCACTCAATCCCTTATGCAAGTGATTGATTTCACCATGCATTTCACTAATAACCGTAATGGAACTAATACATTGCTAAATTCCTGTTTCACTTCTATCCCTGACTCTTGCCATGTCATGCAGCTCTGCCCTATTAGCAACTTTAATATCTCCTTCTCCTTCTTCTCCCAACAGGAATCTTTGACCAGTACAGTATGTTACTACTACCAAAGAGAGGACTGGGAGTTGTTTCACAATTTCCTGTGTGACATCCCTTAGAACAAAGTTTTTAGTCTTCCAATTGAAGACTGTGTATCCAAGGTATTTGCTTGGATTAAAGATGGCATCAATGTTTTCATCCCAGCCAGGAAGTTATGACTTAAACCCCATTCATCCCCCTGGTTCTCCCTTGTTTGCTCAGGTGCTATTGCTCACAGGAATCACTTCTTCCAGCTTTATCAGCCATGCATCTGACCATAATAGTCACTGTTTTGCCTCTGCTTGTAATGAGTCCTAAATGATGCTAAGCTGTTGTTTGCTGAAATATTAAAGCAGTATATAGCATCCTGCACGTTCAGCTTGAAAGACTACTGGTGACTCTGTAAAAATGTGTTAAATAACAGCAAATCCTCAATCCCCTTTTAATCAATAAATTTGAGGTTCTCACATCTTCAGCAGAAAAGGCCAAATGCTTTGCTCACAGATTCTCCACCAACTCAACATTTGATTCAGCTGGGGTATCCACACCTGACTTCCCTCCTAGAACTGAGGCTCAACTGAGTGACAGCCACATTACCTCCTCACTGGTCTCTAACATAATTTCAGTGTTTGACTTTATCAGATGAATGGAGGTGACGGAATCCCAACTATTGTCCTGAAGAAATGTGCCCTTGAACTCTCTTATCCAAATTCTACAACTACTGTCTCTCTACTCCTTGCTTTCCAGCCTGCTGGAAGTTCTCCTCTGTGGTTCTTGTATTTAAGAACTCTGGAGAACTCTCGGATCCCTCTAATTTTTGCCCTAACAGCTCCTTATTAATTTTTGGCAAAGTGTTTGAGACTATTATCAATGCTGAAGTGGTTCAATATCTCACAGCCCACAGCCTCTTCTCCAATAAATAGTATGGTTTCTGTTTCACCAGGTCTACTGCTGATATGCTAACAACCATCACAGGCTCTTGATAAAAACAGCAAAGCTTGATCTGTTTCACTAGATATCTCCAAAGCATTTGACAGAGTCTGGCATGCTGGCTTTCTGCACAGGGTAAGGACTGTGGTATAACTGAACACTTGTTTGATCTAATCCAGTTATTTCTTTCAAATTGTTTAATCAAGTTAGTATTGAATTGGCATGCTTCCAGATACTATCATATGAACGGGTGTCCTTCAGGGCTCTATTCTAGGTCCTACTCTTTTTCTAATATTCATCAACAATCTCCCTGATGTAATCAGATCCCAAGTAGGTATCCACACTGACAACACTACCATTTACTTCCACCTCAATAAGAAATCTACTGAGGCTGACAAAGCAAACCTCACTGCTGATCTTGAAAAGGATCTCCAATTTGTTGTGGACTGGGGTAACAAATGGCTCATAAATTTTAATATTTCCAAAATAAATTTGCTATCCTTTAACCACCATTGAGAATCGCTCCTCTCTCCCATCAAAGTAGATCAGGTTAGTCTACCTGAAAGCAAAACACTGCACCTCCTCAGCCTAACTCTCTCAGCTGACCTCAAGTGGTGGAATTATTCCATTGAATTCATTGTTAAATCTGCTGCTAGGAAGGTTGGTTTACTTTGTATGGCCAGGAAGTTTTTCTTGTATGAATCCATCTTGCACACATATAAATCTACCATCTGCCCGTGCATTAAATACTGCTGTCACATCTGGTCAGGTATCCCTGCTATTTATCTTGGGGTTCTTGACAAAATCCAACAGAGATTCTGAAATGTAATTGATCCTGACCTGGTAGCTCAACTTCAGACACCGACTTAATGTGGCTTCCCTCTGTCTCTTCTACAAATATTTTCATGGCTTCTGTTCTGATAAGCTTAGCTTCCTGGTGCCCCATCTGCATGAATTTAACTGAGTTACTAGACTAGTGAAGAGGTCCCACGCTTTTACAGTGAAACCAATCAAATGTAACTGCAACATCTACTCTTCAGCTTCTTTTCTCGCACATACTGCTTGTGGAATTCCCTTCTATATATTTGCTCCCTGACAGCTACAATCTCCAAGAATTTAAATGCAATGTCAATTGCCATCTCTTATCTCTTTGACATACATTCTTTCCCTGACAACCCTTATATCATGTTCTTCTTCCTTTCCACTCTACTCTCATGCAGCCCTTTTCACACCAGTTTTCTCATCCTTCTCTTATCCATTCTCAGATACCCCCTGTAACTTGTTCCTCTTTCTCATCTTTTATGTAACCCTCTGCACAATAGTGGAAGTAATGCCTTGCTTAGGGTGAAATAATTATAAAAATTAAATATATAATCAAGTCTATGCCAAAAGAAAGGAATCTAAAATGGCAACTACAGAAAGCTAACTGGTTAAAATTCGATGAACTCTGCACATTCCAAACAACATGAAAATTCTCAATGAACCAGAACCAATTCTTCTATGTGCCATGTCTCTTCAGGATGTAGGTGATCATGGCCTTTTCTGTCTCCCTGTCCCTGGTAACTCTTAGCATGCTTTCTCCTGTTACCCCACCCAAACCCTGCTCTGCCATCCACTTACTCAAACCTGTCAAGTATGTTACCCACTGATTTCCCCTGTCTCTTTCCATCTATCTGACTTGAGAGCACCAGATTCTCCAAACCCTCCTATCTCATTACATGTCCCAGGAACTTCTTGATGCTCAGTATTATTTTCCTTTTCATCTCCATTCTTTCCAAAACCTCATCATTGTTCACATGTTCAATCCATGATATCTGAAGCATCCTTCTGTAGAACCACATTTCAGTTTCTTCAAGTTTTTCCTTCATCTTCAATGATATTGTCCAGCATTAACTGCCATACTGAAGAACAGACATCGCACAGCAGTCCAGCACTCTCTTCTTTGTTTCTAGCGAAATTTCTCTATCTCTCAATACTCTACTCATCTTCTGGACTACATCCTTCACCATGCCAATTTGCCTTCACATCTCAGTGTCACACTTTCTGTCTTCTGTTGGATACTTGCTTCGTATTTAAATTTTGTACCTGCTTAATTTTAGTACCCTCCACCTGTAATTGGCATTTTGGGCTCCTCTGTTTGGTGATGACCATGCATTCGGTTTTCTTGTAATTTACTTGTAGTTTACTTGTAGTCCTTTCTTTCGACTTTCTTCAGCTACCTTCTTTAGGAGGTCATGTAGTTTCCTTTCCATACCTGCTATTAGTACTGTATCATCTGCATATTTTATGTTGTTCAGATTGTGTCCAATGATGATGAATTCTGGCATAACGTCCTCATAATAGTCTCGCTGTACAAGTTGAATAGATCCAGTGAAAAGACATCCTTGTCTTACACCTCTTTGTATATTTGTGTATCTGCTGAATTCATTTCCTATCCATATGAAGGCAGTTTGCTACCAGTAGAGGTTCTTGATTACTCTAATGTTTTTCCCAAATATGTCAAGGTTGCTAAGCATTTCTAATAATTCTTTGTGGTGTACTTTGTTGAATGCCTCTGCATAGTCTCCTTTAAAAACATACTAGCACAAATAGCAAGACAAATGATACCCCAATCTTCTTTTAAACCACATACCAAATCAAAACCCTGGTTTACAACAGAATGCAGAAAAGCTGTTAAAACCAGTAAAAAATGCTAAAGATATTGCACAATCCAACCAAAATCAACTTACAAAACTACAAACTTGAGCAAAAGCATGCTGCATAATTAAAAATATCCCAATGAGAATCTTAGCAAAACTATATCTCCAGACTAAACAAAAAAAATCCCAATAAATAAAACATGGGAAATAATAAGGAAAATTAATAGAAAAACATCACAAACTGAAACAGTCCACTTAACCAAAACAAATGCATTGGAAAAGAATAGCTAACCTAATAGAAGCAGAATTTCAAAGAATCTCCTCAGCAAATCACTACACTCTTACATATAAAAAATATAAAAACATTATAGAACAAGAAAAACTTACATTCAATTTAAACAATAAAGAAGAATAGAATATTCTCTTTACTATGGTAGAACAAAAAATCTCATTAAACAAAAGTAAAAACTCTGCAACTGATCCAGATGAAATTCATTACCAATTTTTTAAAACACCTGCCAGAAAAGTCTATTGTAATACTTCTCCAGATCTTCAATGATATAGTTTTCAAACAAAATACCAGTCCATTGCACTAATAGGCTACATTTGTAAAATGATGGAGAGAATGGTAAATGATCAACTAATGTGGTACCTGGAAAGAAACAATTTCTTATCTATTTACCAAAGTGGGTTCCAGAAAAAACACAAGGAGCCAATGATCAACTTGAACAGCTAGAATCTTTTATTTGTGATAGCTTTGTTCAAGGTCATCATGCGTTATCTATATTCTTCAATCTTGAAAAGGCTGATAACACAACATGAAAGTATTGTATCCTAAAAAACATGCACAAGATGCAAATAAAAGGAAGAATAGAACAAGTTCATCTAAGATGTTCTCTCAAACCAAACATTCAAAGTACAAAGTGGAAACAATAACATGCACACAAGCAAAAGGCAGGAGAACCTTAAGGTAGCATTTTATCAGTTACATTATTTATTTTCAAAATAAATAGTATTATTAAAACAATTAATATAAGAATTGAAAAATCCCTATATGTAGATGATCTCATATACTCATCACCAAACATGCCTTCCCTTAAAAGATATGTACAAACATGTTTAAAAAAGATAGAAAAATTGTCAAATAAAAAGGGATTCTTTTTCTCCAAAACAAAAACAGTTTGTATATCTGAAAAAAAAAGTTACTACCTCATTCCAAAATTAAAATTAAATGGACACTTAATTCCGATAGTCCAACAAATAAAATATCTAGAATCATACTAGATAGCAAACTTAACTTCAAAAGCTTATTGATTACATTAAACAAAAATGCCAAAGTGCTTTGTGTGACATGTTCGTCCAGGGCTGGCTCATTAATTGTGACGTTTGTCCTCGCCGACCATCATAACGGCACCAGCTGTGACATTGCCACTTGGCTTAACTGACTTTTTCTCGTCAAGTCTCTATTTTCATAACCCTCTTCAATCCTCTCGGGGGATCTAGCGACTCAAAGCCTTCGGCCAATGAAATCATTTTCCACCCACTCGATTTACGGAAGTTGGTAGCTCGACGAATGAGATATCACCAGCTCACGTCATATTCAGATTTTCCAATTTCCCACAAATTTTCTGTTCTCAGGGAACATCTGTTGAGGGACTTTAACCCCGTCTGACCCCATCAAACCAATCCTGACACTTTGTTTTGGCTACTAAAATTTTAGCTTTACCCCAAAATATCCGCTTCAAACACGAAAGAAGAAAATTATGTTTTTAATTTTTCTATTCCCCAGATTTTACAAGTACATGATATTTTTTTACATAAGCTCACATCGCGAATTACAATAAAGTATAACTAATAATACCACTAATATTAATTTCTCTCTCTCCGCTGTATTAAACCAAACAAAAGAAAGTACACCCGCGGGAGATAATGTCACATCCCTCCGTTAATAATCCTGTCATTTTAATGCTTAAAATGACATCACAAAAGCAAGACACTATCTCAACACACAACTTTACAAGTTCCCTTCTTTTTTTTTTTTACAGCCATGCATATTCAACAAGGAAAAAGTCTTTTACTAAAAAAAAAAGTCTCTTCAAGCAATTGGAAAAGTTTGTTTTTCACCATTGGTTCATTCTCCACCTTTAGTTCCATCTACATTGTATCCAACCCAACCATGCAATTTCAATAACACATTTTATTAACTAACAATGCAAATTTAATAAAAAAAAATTCCTATATGAAAAAGTCTCTGCAGGCAACTGGAAAAAGTTCCTCTTTTTCATTCTCGGTCCTGTGTAAATTTTGTTCAAAGCTAAACATGCAATTTTAATAAAAATTCTTCATTAAAATGTCTCTGCAGACAACTGGAAAAGAAAAGTTCCTTTATTTTTCATTCTCGGTACTGTCTAAATTTTATTCAAAGCTAAACATGCAATTTCAACAAAAAGTTCTTTATCAAAAAGTCCCTACTGTCAACCTGAAAAAAATAAGAAAAAAAAACATGGTGTGTGTGTGTGTGTGTGTGAATGGAGATATATATATATATATTTTTTTTTTCATCATGTCTTGTCCTTGGATACTGTTCTTTTCTGTTCCGCTGAGGTTAGAGATTTGTTCTCTATGGGTGTTGGCTGCATCCCCCTCTCATACATCGAAGCCAACGTAACCTCTTCTTGGTCTGGGATCGTTTCATCGGAAATATGGACACTGTTTGGCAACTTCCCTTGTTCTGTGCCACTTACCAGACCACTTTCAACCAATTTCCTCTGTAATCCTTAAATTTCTATATTGCTGCTACTACTGCAGCTAAAAATATCAATGTGCACATTACGGTCAACCAATTTATTAGGATTCTCTTACTCTTCCTCCAGACTATGCTTTCCTCTTACAATGCCTCCAGTTGATCCTTTAATTGATTCATATTCATCTTCTCTATGGGTTCTAATAGAGCTGGCATCTGCCTTAACATAATGTTGGGGAATCCTTCACTATGGGATTCCACAATTCTGTATAATTATCTAAATTCCTGCTAATTAATTCTTAATTCTAGAACCAGATCCTTTTTCTAATATTTCTCCTCTCTTTGGTAATAGCAGGGTAAGGATATGGATACTCCGAATGCTGAGCACCCCAGGGGTAAATCCACTAAGGACAGCGGCAGTCTCACTTCTATTGTCCCAGTGTGGACCCTACCTCATACCTTGGACTGCTTCTGCTCATACACCATCTGACACACTAATAGCCTGTGGTAACATTGTTTTTGTTAACACTTCTACCTG
This sequence comes from Ascarosepion bandense, assembly GCA_037127315.1. Lineage (NCBI taxonomy): Eukaryota > Metazoa > Mollusca > Cephalopoda > Sepiida > Sepiidae > Ascarosepion > Ascarosepion bandense. The sequence continues at coordinate 2,473,011 of JBBBDQ010001260.1, read as the reverse complement.
ACAATTACTCTTAATTCCCTCTTCCTTATCTTCAAATAGTTCTAGCACACACATTCTGTGATTACCAGCTACATAAATGGGACTCAGTGAAGTACAGGTCCTTAAGGTGTTATTTTTACATTTCTCTGCTTCATCTACTGACAGTATCATAAATTTCGTCCTGCTAAATTTAAAGCTATATACTCGGTTTCGATTCTGTACCTCGCTATCACTCCTGACCCTTGATCTACGTGTGGGTAGGGAATGAGCAAGTGTATAACTTGGTATATTTCAAAAATACTCTCTGTATCCAACAACAGAAGGGACATCAAAACCAACACTTTGTTACACTCTGATAAGGTTATACAACCTAGAGCATTATAATACTTCCATAGTTTCCTGGTGGGTTCTACCAGTAATCTAAGGTGATAGAGTAATTTGCTCTGTATTTCTAACAAAAACTCCCTTAAACATGCTGGAGTTACTATACTAGGGGTCAAGTGTCCCAAGGATAACATGTCCATCTGAGCTCTCACATGTTCAATATATAGTCAATGACTGACTAGTTCTTCATACCCTATTAGCAATGGCGTTCAACTGAAAGAACTGTTGGACGAATCTACTTAATCCTTGTACCTCAGTTGCCATGGCCTCTGTATTATTAGCTATTTCCTGTTGAAGTTCATTCAGGCTACTTATTATTTCATTGATATTGGCTCTATTTGTCGTCAATTCTATCCTTGTGACATTCAATATCGCTACACTTCGCTGTGCACACTGGGCCAGAATTTTCTGGTTTTTCTCTATCTTTCTCAGGCTTTCCCTTATGGCCTCCAAGTCATTCTCTGTTATTGTTCCAAAGAGCACATTTAGGGCCTTCCCAACTATGAGAACTAATGCTCATTTTTCTCTAGTCTGTAGTAGTTCGACCTCCCTCATATAATTCCTCATGTTATTCCACTGGTCCTCCATTACAGCCTTTTCTACCTCCAAGGGATACAATAATCTGAGATAATTTCCCTGTCCTGGATTATTTTGGGCGATCTTTATTCTAGCTATTACCAGCTTGCTTATCTCATCCTTCAGTCTGTTGAGTAACACCTCATACGGGTTTAAATATATTACAAAAGTAATCACCCATTTCGATCTTGTTATTTTCACTTCACTGGTCTTCTTAAATACTGTACTTCTGCTGTGTTTCCAGGATTCTATTCTCATCGTCATCATCATTACCATCATCAGCAGCAGCACTGGTCCTTTCAACTGGGACATTCCTGTAAGGATAACAGATCCTCTGTTTTATTCCTTAATAATTCATTAGTCAATCTTAATTTTTTCACTTAATTGTTGCCCCACTTTTTGTTTTTCGCTATTTTTGTCTCTCTCCAGTCACTCTTATCGCTAATTATTCATTAGTAGGATATTTGTTTCAGACAAGTGGGCATCGCCCATGCCACAGCAGTTGCGCCCCCTGGCGGCACCACTGCTGGCCAGTCAGTGGCATAGCCGAATGATCTCATTCTCACCATGTCATGCTGTCCACCCACACATCCTCTCCAAACACGGCCTTCCTCTCTTCCCCTACCCTACTGAGATTTGGGTGTTTTTGCCTTTTTCAGTCGTTGTTTATGGGGTAATTCTGGCTCTATCCCTGACTCCCCTTCAGTTCCTAATTGTCTCGAGGTCTGGGAAGAGGGAGTTTCTTCTCTTTTTTCTTCAGGCAATTGTGCTCCCTTTTTTTCGGGCAGATCTGACTGTGAATTTTAGGCCCCCTTGTTCTCTGTCAGTTAGAAATCTAATACCTTTTTATTTCTCCATTTCTCTCGGAGCTGGGAGAGGGGTATTTCATCCTCCCCCTCCCATTCACTTGATTTGCCTTCTGATTCTTTTTCCTCTTCCCATTTCTCTCGGAGCTGGGAGAGGGGTACCTCATCATTCTCTTCCCACTCACTCTCAGGGTTATTATCTGACTAATGCTTCTGGTTGCTTTCCTTGGTTTTCTCTTGGCTTTTGGCTCACTCATTTCCGAATTAGCAATCTCAGCTGACTTTAAAGCATTGGCATGAGCTCTCTTTGTTCGGCCAGCCACCTGATACCAAATTACATAACACTAGACTAATTTGCTCTACCACTCTGTAGTATGGTTCCCATTTCCTGTCAAGCTTTCCTCCCCTCAAATGAAGCTTTTAGTACTATGAGGCTTTAATAGGTTATCTATTGGCAAGATTACATCCCTGCCAAACAGCTTATGATATGGTGAGTATTTAGTCATATCAGTGACTGTGAACTTTACCACCTCGAGAGCCTGGCTCAGATACAGGTCCCAATTCTCAACATTGTCTCTCGCTAATTTTGCTAGAACATCCCCCAAGGTCCTATGGAACCTCTCTAACTTGGCATTGCTCTGGGGGTAGTAGAAGGAGGTTGTTATATGTGTCATATTCAGACCCTCTGCTACCTCTCTCATCACATAATTTACATTTTCAGGCCCATTGTCTGTTACCAGTCACACAGGGGCACCATACCTGGGAAAAATTTCACCTATGATTAAGTCGGCTATAGTTTTAGCTTTCTTATTGGTTATGGGGAAGGCCTCTACCCAATTCGTCAACCAATCTACAAAACACTATGTAGAGGTTGCCTCTAGGTGTCTGTTTGTATGGTCCTGAGACATCCATACTGATTTTTTTTTTTTTTTTGGTACATCCATCCCTTCCAACAGTGCCAACTCCTGTTTTCTACTCTGCATCTGGCACACTGCACAGCTATTAACGTAGCCAGTAACTTCCTGGTATAGTCTGGGCCAGTAGTAGTTTATGCTTATCAATTTATGGGTCTTATTGATTCCCATGTGGCCCAGCTTCTCATGACAGTGTTCCAATATTTTTGGTCTCAGATCTTTGGGTATATACAACCTAGATCGGCTTTCCTCATCCCTATCCGAAAGATAATATAGTTTTCCCTCCTGTATCATATATCTAGAGGTCTCACCTGCTTCTACTTTTTTTCTAAGAGCTGCTATTTCCTTGTCCATCTGTTCTTCCTCAACCTGTTCTATCCACTGGGGATCTATTCTTGGCTATAAAGTTTCTTCTTTCTCAGTTTCTAACACAAGGTGGTCTTTTAGCTTATGGGAGTTAATCACTCTGATTTGGTATGCCTTATCATCTACCCCTGGCTATGGACTCCTCTTCCAGCTTCTTGGGTATTCTGGAGAGCAAATCTGCACAGGTGTTATCTTTCCCTGCTAGCTACTCGATTTTACAGTTGTACACGCTTAATTTTAGCACCCACTGCTGGATTTTCTTTTTTGCTCAATCTGTTTCCAGCAGATACTGAAGAGGCTTATGGCCGGTTTTTATAGTAAACACCACCCTGCTTAGATAGTAATCTAGCTTTTGGAGGGCATATACAATGGCATACGCCTCTCTTTCTATCACCGCCCATCTCTGCTGTGTTTCTGAGAGTTTATGAAACAAGTACTTCTTCTGGTATGCCAGGTACTGGACCCTCCTTATCAGGACAGGGTTGGGTGAGGACTACTCCCACACATTGCTCACTAGCATCTGTGTATAGTACCATGGGCTTGCTCAGATCAGGGTATGTCAGCAGGGTTATAGCCGTCAGCTGTTCTTTTTACGCATTAAAGGCCCTTCTACAGTCTTCTGTCCACTTAAATCTTGCATACTTTTTGGTCAACGCTATCAAGGGAGTCGCTATCTGAGAAAATGCCAGTATAAAGTGCCTGTAATATCCTATAGCCCCTATAAATCCTCTCACCTGCCTTACTGTCTGGAGCTCTGGCATTTCTCTTATCACTTTTACCGTATCCATATCAGGTTTGATTCCCTTATCACTTATTAAAATCCTAAGTACTTGGTCTCATTAAGAATTGGCACTTTGACAGTTTTAACTTCAACTCGTGCCCTCTCAATCAACCAAAAACTTGTCTCAAGTGATCAAAATGTTGTTCTGGGGTCTCTGAGAACACCAGAATATTGTTCAGGTAAGTCATAACAAAATTTGCCATTTCCCCTAGCACTATTGACATTAGTTGCTGCAAATTCCAGGTGCATTGGCCAGGCCAAATGGCATGACTTTGAATTGAAACAGGCCCGCATGGCACGCAAATGCAGCCTTTTCTTTATCAGCCTCGTCAAGGGCCACCTGCCAATACCCTGATCTCAAATCTAATTTGGAAAAGAATTTAGCTTTTCCCAGCAGAGACAATATGTCATCTATCAATGGCAAGGGTACTGTTAATGGCCTGGAAATGGCGTTCGGTTTCCTAAAATCTACGCAAAATCCAAACTTTTTTTTTTTAATCATTTCACCCCGAGCAAGGCGGAAGTGCCACTGATGTGCAGGGGGCTACATAAGTGTAAAAAGATTAATTAGAAGAGAGTGAAGAGGAATACGAAGCAGTTAGAAAGGAGCAGAATGCAGCTGTGATGAGAGTTTCAAGGTGGAGAGGAAGGAAAGGATTTACGGGGTGGGGAAAGAGCTAGAGTTAAGTGGTTAACAGATGAGTATTGACATTGCATTTAAATTCCTGGAGGTTGTAGCCGTCAGGAAAGCAAGAATATGGGAGCGAGTTCCACAGGTGGGAAGTGCGAGAGAAGAAGCTGCAGGAGTAGAATTGTCGTCTGCAATTGGCTAACCTAACTGAGAATGGGTGGGACCCGGTTGCCAATCTGGTTGCACGAGTAAACACCTATTTAGGAGGCACCAGTGACTTAAGTTCGTCCGAGCAGAAGCCATGAAAATATTTATAGAACAGACAAACGGAGGCCACATTTTGTCGGTAGGGAAGTGGCTATAGTGGAGCCGCCAGGTCAGAACCTATTACATTACTGATTCTTCTTTGGAGCCTGTCGAAAACACTGAGTTGAACGGCGGGGGCGCCTGACCTTATATGGCAGCAGTACTCCATGCATGAACGAATGGTTGACTTCTATATATGCAGGATGGATTCAGGCGGAAAAAACATCCTGGACCGACACAGTGACCCAACCTTCTAAGGAGTGGATTTAGCTACAGACTCAATGTAGTGGTTCCATTTGAGATCAGAAGAGAGGGTTAGGCCTAGGAGGCGCAGTGTATTGCTCTCAGGGAGAATCGCTTGGTCCATGCTTATGGGAGGCCGGAGAGGTTGCCTGTGATGATTGACAGACAACAGCTTGGTCTTAGATGCATTGAAATTGACAAGCCACTTCTTGCCCCAGTTCACCACAGAGTGTAGATCCCATTCAAGGTCAGGAGCGAGATTATGTTTGTCTGCCTCTACAGGTTTCTTACTGATGCGGGAGTATATTGTGGTGTCATCTGCGTAGATGCCTACTTGGCACTTGATCTCATCGGGGGGTTGATGAAAATAAGGAAGAGCGTCGGGCACAGGATAGAGCCCTGTGGGACACCAGCATTCGTGTTGTAGGATGAAGAGGCATGCCCATTCAAAACAACCTTCATTTTGTGGTTATTTAAAAAAGATTGGATTAGATCGAGCAAGCATCCGGTAATACCGTAACCCCGTAGCTTGCATAGAAGGCCAGAGTGCCAAACCCTGTCAGAAGCCTTGGAGATGTCCAGAGCAACAGTACAAGCCTTGCCTGACTCACCAAGGGTCTGGAGCATGTACTCCGTAACGGTTGTTAGCATGTTGGCTGTGGATCTGGCAGAGCGGAAGCCATATTGCCTGTCAGAGAAGAGTTTGTGGGCAGTAAGATGTTGAACTAATTCAGCATTGATTATGGCCTCGAACACTTTCCTGAATATTGGTAGGAGACTAATAGGGTGATAGTTGGATGGGTTCGAGGGTTCACCGCAGTTCTTAAATACAGGAATGACTGAAGAGAACTTCCAGCATGCAGGAAAACAGGAAGCAGAAAGGCAGTAGTTAAACAGTTTAGAGAGGACAGGGGAGAGTTAAGGGGCACACCTCTTAAGGACTATCACAGGGATTCCATCACCACCACTCGCCTTGTGGGGGTCAAGTTTTGAAATTACTCAGGATACTACTGTCAGGGTAATATATGCATTGTGCAGTTTGGCCTCAGTTCTAATAGGGAAGTCAGGTGAGTGTACTCCAGATGAGTCAAATTTGGAGTTGGATGAGAATCTGCGGGCAAAGCACTCAGCTTTGTCCGCAGATGATGTGAGAAATTCATTGATTAAAGGAGGTATTGAGGATTTGCTATTGTTTAGCACCTGTTTGCATAACCGCCAGTAGTCCTTGGAGCTGAACTTGCAGTCAGCTATGCACTGTCGCATTCTCTCAGCAAACAACCATTTCGCGTCATTCTCTTGCACTCATTATGAGCAGACGTGAATAGGCACCTATTGTGATCAGATGACTGTTTCCAGAATAGCTGGAAGTAATGGTTCCTGTGGGCAATGGCAGTCGAACAGGCAGGAGAGAACCACGGAGAGGAATGAGGTTTTAGGCAATACTTCCTGGTAGGTATGAAGGCATCAATGCCAGCTTTCACCCATGACGAAACCTCAGAGGCACAGTCATCAACTGGGAGATCGAACACTTTTCCCCAAGGGACGTCACAGAGGAAATCGCGAAAGGCATCCCAGTCAGCTTTTTGGTAGCAGTAGGAGGTCCTATAGGTAGGAGGCTCCTGGGGGGAGTGAGAGTGGAAAGAAATATTGAGAGAGACAACATCATGGTCAGAGTTGCCGAGAGGGCAAAGCTGCGAGACTTGACAGGCATCAGGTGCAGAGGTAAAACATATATCTAGTAGTGAGGAGTGTCCAGAGGGAGTGCTTGGAAAGCGAGTGGGGAAGTCCACCACTTGCGTAAGGGATTGGGAAATAGCGAAGTTCATGGCATTGATGCCCGCTGGATCAGTAATAGAGTCTTTAAGCCACTCAGAGTGATGGGCATTAAGATCTCCAAATACAAATATGTTGGCAAATGGGTGGAAGGAAATAACCTTATCTATGTTGTCAGCAATGCTATCTAGAAGGGAGCAACCAGGAGAGGAGGGAGAATGGTAAAGAAAGAATAGGTAACTAACCGAACTGAGGAGAGACAGACGGAGACATACATATTGGTGGTCAGTAGATTCGAGTGAAGTCACCCTAGCTATGGGGAGGTATCTTTCTTATCTACTATTACTATGGGGAAGCTCCAGGGAGACTTTGATCTCTCTATTATGCCTGTCTCCAGCATATCTCTCACTGCTTCCTCCACCAGAGGTCTTTTATGGATAGGAGTTCTATAAGGCCTTAATTTAATGGTAGGGTGATCACCTGTGTCTATTTTCATCTTTACCATATCAGTTTGGCCTAATTCCTTGTCTGAGGTGGCCACCACATCACAATTGGCTTGCAACAGATTCTTTACTCTAGTCTTAAATTCTTTGGGCGCCAATACTTCTTTGTCTGATATGTCAGCTACCCTCTTTGGACCCTCTCTCTCCTTTTTGTCTAGCTTTATTTGCTGTCTGGTCCTTAGGGGTAAGGCTCTACCTACCTCCTCCACTTTCCTTACTTTAATGGTCTTAGAGGCTTCATTCACTAATAACATGGGAACTATTTCTGCCGCATTTACCACTGTCTCACACATGACTGCCTCACTCTCTTGAGATCTACTTTCCTATATAGGAATTAACTGTATGATCCCCTTCTTCACCTTTTTCTTTTTCATTAATCTCCCTCTGCCTGTTATTGCAGTTCTGGGGGGTAACTCTATATTCTCTTCTGCCACTACTGTTATACCTCTGTTGGGGAAGCCTCCTAATGTCATCTTTTCACCGTACACCACCAACACAGCAGGGTTAAACTCAGTTCTAGCCTTATTTCTATGTAGCTAATCTTCTCCCAAGATCATTTCTGCACACAGTCCGAAAGTGATATAAAATTTCTGGAGGCTCTGCATCCCTCCTTCCTTCATCAGAAGAATCACCATACCCATTATTTTCATGGAACCACCATCAGCCTGTGTGATTTCTATATCGGGCCTTCTCATTCTACCTTGATTTTTCAATTTTCTGTATTCTTCCTCCCTCAATAACGATATAAACACCCCCGTGTCTACAATGGCCTTCACCACTGAACCTCCTACCACTACCTCACAAGAGAACTCTATTTTCTGCATCAACAAGGAAAATGCCTTTGCTCTTTTTTTTCTGCGTGGTTGTCTCTCTGTCCACCCAGCTATGGTGCTGGCAGTAGCAGTCCTTCATTAATGTCTCTACAAGGACCCACCTGACCTCTATTCCCATATCGAGATCTTTTATTTCTGCCCCCTTTTCTGTCTCCAGATGGGCAGCTTCTCTTCAGGTGTCCTGGTTTCCCACAAAACCAACACCTTCTTGGACATTTCTTCGCAAAATGACCAATCTGCTTGCAGCTCTAAAAATGCAATGAGTTTTTATTCACACAGGCCACCCTGCCTCTTTTTACTCAGGCCAATCCTTTTGCATTTTCCTGGTTCAATTCTCAAAGTTTCATCTTGCCCCGCACTTTTTGGCCATATGCCATCTACCACCGCACCTTTCTTGCTTGTGAACCAGGAGCAACCCCCACCCTGTGAAACATTTTGTCACACAGTGACCTCTATCCTGGCACTTCCAACACACTAGGCCATATCTACCTAATATGGGTTAATGAAAACTATCTCTTTGAGGCCATTCTTCTCTATAATTTTCTCTTCGCTCCCTTCTAAATTTTCTGGACCACCTAGGGTACTTTTCTAGGTCTTGCATTCTCCTGCTCTCCACCTTACTCCAGACCCCCTGGCTCTGTTTTGCCAGTGCCACTGCCACCGCCAGCCTTACCAAGCCCTCTTTCAGCACATCATGTCTGACACGCTCGTCTTGAAGCACACCAACATATAGATCTGCCAATTGGACCTGGATGGCTGCATGCTTTCTGACTTCCACCGGGTAGGCCAGAGAAGCTAATTTTTCCACCCTTTTACCTAATCCTTCCACCCCCTTATCCCTTCCTTGAGCCAGCTCCATGAGGCCTCACATGGCTTCCACGGCTGTGCCTTTTTGGCGTATCCCTCAACTAGTAGCACCTTAAGTCTTTCCCAGGTTAATTGAGAGCACCCTTCCAGGAGTTGACTGATAAATTTCAACAGTTCTCCTGTCATGGTGTGGAATGCCATGCACACCATTTCTTTTTCCATCAGCTCATATATCCGCTAACTTTTCTCTACGGCCGCTAACCAATTTCCTAACTCTTTCACATTTCCCCGATAACTTGGCATCCTTGGTTCCCCCAACAGACTCCTCAAGTCCTTGAATGGTCTGTGTTCTCTATCATCTACCTCTGACCCTGCCATTCTCTGTTCCTCCCTGTGGTCAGACATTTAAACAATACAATTAGTGATTAATAAGAATTGAGAAGAAAATCGGTTTACGGTGAAATGGCAGCAACAAGAATTTCAGGAAGAAACCAAAGAATGTCCTACCTGTTACAGGTTGATTTCCGATGAAATCTGCCAGGGTCTTCAACTCGTTCGGTAGTTATTCAGGGTCAATCCTCGGTCACGGCAACAAATTGTGTGACAAATTCACCCGGGGCTGGCTTGTTAATTGTAACGTTTGTCCTCGTCAATCATCGTAACAGCACCAGTTGTGACACTGCCACCCAGCTTAACTGACTTTTTCTCATCGAGTCTCTATTTTTATAAACCTCTTCAATCCTCTCGGGGGATATAGCCACTCGAAGCTTTTGCCCAATGAAATCATTTTCCACCCACTCGATTTGCAGAAATGGGTAGCTCGACGAATGAGATATTACCAGCTCATGTCATATTCAGATTTTCCAATTTCCCACAAATTTTCTGTTCTCAGGGAACATCTGTTGAGGGAATTTAACCCCACCTGACCCCATCAAACCAATCCTGACACTTTGTTTTGGCTACTAAAATTTTAGCTTTACCCAAAAATATCTGCTTTGAACACAAAAGATTATATTTTTACCTTTTCTTTCCCAAAAATAATTAATTTTTCTATTCCCCGGATTTTACAAGTACGTGATAGTTTTTTTACATAAGCTCACATCGCAAATTTTAACCCATCAGAATTTAAAAAAATAAAAAGCATGAAATCAGCAATCTTCAAAAAACCATTGTATTTACTAGTTGTTACCTATCCTGGCATCCACTCTCAACAAATAAGAAAAAAAGAAAACTAGAAAAATTGAAAGAGAGAACAAACAGGGGGAAGAAGGGGAGTAGACCCCGGTATAAGAGAAACTCAGATATAAGAGAAACTCTGATATAAGAGAGAATTTCTATGGTCCCGTCCTTCCTGATATAAGAGAGTTCGTTTTGAGTGACAGTGTGATGTCATAAATCAGTCAAACAGAGTGAAGTGAAGTTCAATGACTTAATCTTGATCAGTCTAGAGACACGGTGTGTCCAGTCTGTTTCTGTAGGAGACACCCTCTACCTTATGATTTTGCTTTGTGTGTCTAAGGGTAGCGCCACCCGCTTTTTTGCCGACTTTGCTTGTTGCATTTATCTGGACAGCACTTTCACTTTACCCACTGTTCTGTTGAGTCAGAAGTTTGTTTGTTTGTTAATTTTGCCACTGAAAACCGTTTGCTTGCGATCATTACGATTAGTGATGTCGGCGTCAGCGTCTCAACAAAAAACTCTGAGTATTTCTGAACAGTTGGAGCTCATCGACGATGTCAAAGTGAAGAAACACAAACTGGCTGCTGCGGCCAAAAAGTACAGAATCAGTTATTCAACAGCAGCAAAAATTCTCAAGAAAGAAGATGATCTCAGATCTTGCATGCAAATGAACATAAACGCTAATCGCAAACGAAAGCGCCAATCCATGCACAAGGACATTAACGAAGCACTTACACAATGGTTTACGCAAGCATTTGCTCATGGAACTACCGTCACTGATCACGTCATTAGTCAGAAAGCATCACAACTGGCCATAAATCTTGAAGTTGATTTTGAACCTGCATTGGAAGCAGGCCAATAACGTTTCGTTCAAAAAATTTCACAGTGAATCAACATCAGCAGATCACAGTTCTGCCAATGAATGGGTGACAAACGTTTTGCTGCAATTTTTTCGTGAATATGATTCAAAAGATGTTTGGAACTGTGATGAAACGGGACTTTTCTACAAAGCCATGCCGTCTGGATCTTTGCAATTTGCCGGCAACGAACAGTCAAATGGGACAAAAGTTCCCAAAGACAGACTCACGATGCTTCAGTTTACAAACATGGACGGCAGTGAAAAGCAAGCTGTAGTTGTTGGTCAGTTGGCAAAACCACGCTGCTTTAAAAATGTCAAAACTCTGCTGTTTTCTTACTTCGCTAATCGTAAAGCCTGGATGACTAGTCAGCTATTTACTGACATTACAAAAATGCTTGATCGAAAAATGATTGCTCAAAATCAAAAGATTATTCTGTTTTTGGACAATGCAACTTGTCATAACTTACTGCCAGGTACAAATCTGCCAAATATCAAATTGTCATTTATGCCACCAAACACCACCAGTCTCATTCAACCTTTGAATCAAGGTATCATTCGTTCATTCAATGCGTATTATCGTCAGGAACTTGTTTGAATGTAAATTGCAGCGATCAATGCTACACCGCCAGTGCCACTGTCCGAAGTGACCAAGCAGATCACTGTTTTGAAGGCCATGCACGTGATGAAACAAGCACTTTTCATGGTCAAACCATCAACAATTCAAAATTGTTTTTAAAAGGCCGGCTTTGTCATTGAATCACAGGCTGAAGTGGAAGAAATACTCGACGAAAATGATCAAGTTTCTCCACTATTGGGCATGGAGCAAACAGATTTTGACAAATTTATCAGCTTCGACGACAGTACACAGTGTTATGGAGAACTCACTGACACAGACATCACACGTGGTATAAAATCGAATGATCAAGATTTTGACGAAGATCATGATGCTGAAAGCGTAAGTTCTGAAGTTTCTGAAAGTGACAAACCAGTTCCAAATTCTCTGGCTGCATTGAATGCACTTGAAACTCTGACAGCCTACTTTGAAGCAAAAAGCAGTAATCCTGATGGCACATTGAAAATGATTTACGGACTGTATAAAAGTGTTCATGATGTTAACAAAGAAATTTCTGTACAATCAAAAATGACTGACTTTTTTAAGAAAGAGTAATTTTTGACGGAATTATTTGTGAAAACTGATTGAAAATGTATTTTTGTCTGTGTTTTTGTGTTTTTTATGTCTGTTGAATAAACTAGTGTTCTGTACGTAAAGAGCGTTATATGACGTGTTCCCATACTTACCTAAACAAAATATACCAAACCCGGATATAAGAGAAATCCGGATATAGAAGAACTTTTATCCGGTCCCAACAACTCTCTTATATCCGGGTTACACTGTATTATTGATAAATGAATAAAGAGTTTGATTTTTCATTGGCAGAGTACAATGGAAATCTTCCGTAATTCTAGTTACCTCAAATGGGCACTGAGTTTTTGTATATGCATGAAAAACCTATCTATGTTTTACATATATAGGTAACTGAAAAACATTGAAAGATGATCAAATTTAGCTAATCATCTTGTGGTCCTTAAATATTCTGGTTGTTCTCCAATTATGCTGAGAGCAGATAAACTCTTTTTGCTAATCGATCAACTTTTATTAATCTTCCCCAAACCCTTTCTCTATCTTACAAATATATAGAGACAAACAATACTTAACCTAAATAACATTAATTTTTTTCCTATTAACATACTTTATAATGATAGGCCTTTCCAAACTTTAGCAGTTTCATATAGATAAAGAAATTGGTCCATGTCATAAATGCAACCACATAATATGGAACCTTTCATACTACCTAGTAAAAGTACTACTGTAATTTGTAGTTTAAATCTCCAGCTCAATCTCTAATGATTAACTCTCAAACTTCAATTTTATTTTGTTTTATTATTTCGTATTGTTCTAATGTCTATTAAATTACTCCAAGTACTTCTAACATTGTTATATATTGAGGTATCTATTAATATTATTGTAAAAATAATATAAATTTAATTTCAATCAGCAAAAATATAATGCAAAATGCAACTTTCATATGCTCAATAGGATGATGTACTTTTAAATATTAATATCTTAAGTTTATATCCAACTTTCATTTAAAAATATGTCAGGAACTAATCAATACTGAAGTTCATTTCTCAAATATCAAAAGCTAGAGCATCCTTTCGAAAATATATAAAATTTGCTTTAGTATCAATCCTGTGTTATAATTCACTAAAAAAAGAATTAATTACTTAAGTAACTCATGTAACATAAGACTATTAGATCATGAATGGAACACTGATAATAGAGAAAGAAAAATTACTTCAAAGATTGGAACAAATATATCAAAGAACTCTTCCATGACAAAAGAGGGTAATCTGCAATACACAGAAATATCAAAGGATGAGAAATATTAAAAGCTGAAGTAAAATCAGTACTGGTTAAACTGAACTGGAACAAAGCAGCAGGACTAGATGGAATTGTAATATGGATACTGGCAGCTTTTGATGGTTTTGGCATTGGCAAAATTACAGACTTATTAAATGGAATATACAACTATGATGATATGCCTGAAAACCTAAGAAGATCTATTTTCATAGCACTGCCTATAAAGCCAGGTGCTAATAAATGTAATTAGCTTAATGAGCCACATAACAAAACTTATCATCCAAATTCTGATGAATAGAGCATGTAGCAGAAGTAAATCAGAAATAGGACAAGAACAGTAAGGTTTTGATGAAAGACACTAGAACAAGGAATGAAATATTTATGTACCATATAGAGCAATACTAAATATTTATGTACCATATACAGCAATACTAAAGGATGTGTACCTATGCTTTATAGATTATGCAAAGAACTGCTGGAGCTGCTAGCTAAGTATGATTTAGCTGAGAAGGATATTAGAATTATCTAGAACCCATAATAAAAGCAAATTATCTGCATACAGATAGAAAATGAATTGAGAAATATGCCCAAATTTGGTTACACTATTGAAAACATTCTTTTCATCACTTTTCAACCAGTGTTTGGCCTTGCTTGTTTGTAAAATCCATATGGAAAGAAGTGGGTGACTTATTTATTTATTTTTATTTTTTTATTTTTGGATGGTGTCCATGAAAAGAATGATAAACAGTAATTAGAGAACATAACTTCAAAAATACCTAAATCTCAGACAAATGAATTTGGAGAATAACATCACTTATTACCAAGAAAAAGATATGTTCTCAGATTTCTATAAAGAGATAAAAATCTAATTGCAGCAGTTAAAATAATGCCACTGCCATTCTAATCAACAAACAAAATGTATATAAAGAAAACCTAGCAAACATAAAAGTTACAAAATGTTATAAAGACCTTATCTTGTCTACGGAAAGAACAAAAGTCACTTCACAAGATTACAAACAATTGATATAGCATTATGAGATGTTGTAAAGTTCTGGGACTTACCAAAAAGCCTATCAAAATTTGTAAAAAAATCCTTTTATTTTTACTTAATAAATCTGACAAATATTTTACATTACCCAATACATAAATCAATGATAAAAAACATATTAATACAAGAACACTTCAAAAGTAATACTCCTATTTCTACAGAAATTAAAACTGATACTATTGAATAGAGCAAGTATTTGGCTACAAAATACTATTTTTCTACATAGTCACCATCATAAGCTATACATTTTTGTTAGCAATGAACAAAGGCATGTGATCTACCCAAAATGTGACCTGTCATACATGTTGCTGCTTCCACTACTGGAACACCTTACCCACTGCTTGACTGAGATGACATCCATTATTTTGGTCAATGGGCACAGTTTTCTTTCTCCATACCACACCATATCAGATGCTTTTTGCCATTCAGCTGTTAAAAAAGAGAAAGAGTAAATGAGTATAGATTATTGATGGTAAGGTTACATACACTTAAGACATCTTGTGGACTGTCATAATAAAATAAGAGGCATTACTTTCAGAGTATGATTTGTATAAGCTGCCAAATATTTTTTTTTGTCATCATTTAACTTAAGGGCAATTTAAGCTCTAGCCACTAAATTTTCTACATTTACTAATTGAACCCCAGAGTATGTTTTTGTTATATGAGTTTTAAAATTCTAAAAATTCAATTTTTAGTTAGATTTGACTCCCATTGGCCATCTTGGTGTGACCAAAATTCAGACACTCGTGTTGTGTTGGAGTTCTGTTTTGTTTGAAATATTCTTAAAGTAAGGCTTTTTTTTTTCTGCCTAATTTTAAATTTTAAGCTTTTCATGTTTAATTGGTTTTCTTTAATTTAATTCTTGATTTTAGCAGATATCTCTTGACAGTTCTTTTACTAAGTTAAAACTTAGTAATCCACTGCCATGTTTTTTTTGTTTTTTTTTTTCAATTGGAGTAGATAGATCTATCTATCGCCCAGTTCACACTCCACCCATGTCTATTGAACAGGTTAAGAGGCTCATCCCTTGTTCCCTGTTTATGATGTGGTTTCCGGCTTTCTCTTTTCCAATATTCTCACTTTGTTTTCTTGTTTTGTTTTTTTATTTTTTTTCAATTGGAGTAGATAGATCTATCTATCGCCCGGTTCACACTCCACCCATGTCTATTGAACAGGTTAAGAGGCTCATCCCTTGTTCCCTGTTTAGGACATGGTTTCCGGCTTTCTCTTTTCCGATCTTCTCACTTTGTTTTCTTGTTTTGTTTAGTTTTTTTTTTCAATTGGAGTAGATAGATCTATCTATCGCCCGGTTCACACTCCACCCATGTCTATTGAACAGGTTAAGAGGCTCATCCCTTGTTCCCTGTTTATGATGTGGTTTCCGGCTTTCTCTTTTCCAATCTTCTCACTTTGTTTTCTTGTTTTGTTTTTTTATTTTTTTCAATTGGAGTAGATAGATCTATCTATCGCCCGGTTCACACTCCACCCATGTCTATTGAACAGGTTAAGAGGCTCATCCCTTGTTCCCTGTTTAGGACATGGTTTCCGGCTTTCTCTTTTCCGATCTTCTCACTTTGTTTTCTTGTTTTGTTTAGTTTTTTTTTTCAATTGGAGTAGATAGATCTATCTATCACCCGGTTCACACTCCACCCACGTCTATTGAACAGGTTAAGAGGCTCATCCCTTGTTCCCTGTTTAGGATGTGGTATCCGGCTTTCTCTTTTCCGATCTTTTCACTATTACATAGCCCCCTGCACATCAGTGGCGTTACCGCCTTGCTCGGGGTGATACGATTAAAAAAAAAAAGTTCTATTTATAGTGTAAATATAATACCCAACTAAACCCTTATTTTGTGTCCATCATATTACCTAAACAGAATTTTTATTTTCATATTAAATAGATATCTAGGTAAAGATTTCCTACTTAGAAAGCAAAATTATGACTTTTTTTATTACATTTCCATTAAGCTTTCCACAAGTCAGTCAGTTAAGTGCCATATGTGATAAATGCTTAGGTGATCATGTCTTGAAAGACATGACTGATTGGGCAGAAGATTTTTCTGCAGTAACTGGTTGCCAATCAAGCTTATAGAACCCAATCTGTCCTGTTATTTGACCCATAGCTGGAGGGAAGAGATGGATTAATACCTTTCCCAAGGGTATTTGTACAGAAGTGAATGCAATGAATTTGACTGGGATTCAAACTTGTTGGTAGAGAATATGCTAGCAAAGCATTTGGCCTTGTCTGCTAAAGATGTGATTAAAGTGAGGATTGAGGGTTTGCTGTTATTTAACACATTTTTACAGATCCACTAGTAGTCTTAGGAACTGAACTTGTGGTCTGCTATATGCCGCTTCATTCTTTCAGCAAACAACAGCTTAGCATCATTTAGAATCCTCCTGCACTAATTACAAGCAGGGGCAAAATTATGGTCAGATGCACGCCGGAAGAAGTGATTCTTGTGGGCAATAGCACCCAAGCAAGCAGGGTAGAACCAGGAGGATGAATGGGGTTTAAGTCATAACTTTCTGGCTAGGATGAAAGCATTGATGCCAGTCACAGGAAATTGTGGAACAACTCCCAGTCTGCTCATTGGCAGCAGTAAGATATTTTGCTGGGGTCCAGGGAGTGAAAGGAGATATTAATGGAAACCACAGCATGATCAGAGTTGCCAAGAGGGCAAAGCTGCATCACATGGCAGGAGTCCGAGATAGAAGATCTAGCAGTGAATCATTTCCATTAGAGTTATTAGAGAAACATGTAGGGAAATCCACTTGTATAAGGGATTAAGTGATTGAAAAGGTCATGGTATGGACACCAGCAAACTCTGTGACAGATTTTTCCAGCCACTTGGCGTGGTGATCATGAATAAATGAGCAAACAGATGAGAGGAAATGGCCTTATCTATATTGTTTGAGATGCTGTCAAGTACAGAACAGTCAGGAGATGAAGAGGAGTGATAGAAAAAGAAAAAGATGACTAAAAGAGCTAACTGTCAGGCTTAGTAGAGAGAGCTGGAGACACATGTAGGAATGATTTGGAGATTCAAGAGAAATCACCCTAGCTAGAGGGAGATGTACACTGACATAAATGCCAATTTCATGCATATGGACATTGCAGCCCTTTTAAAGTGGGGAAGGTAACCAGAGATATAGAAATCAGAAGAAGGAATAGAATGGTCAAGGTTAGTTTTACAGTGAGCTAAGCTGTCAGCTGAGTTTATTTGGAAGATGGATTCAATGCCACAAAAGTTGGTATGGATGCCACGGATGTTCGAAGAAGAGATGTTTAGCTGGTTTAGTTTTAATTCTTACTTTGTGTGATGCCATAATTAGATATTTTTTGGTTAGGAGAGGCCTAGAGTAGTAATATCAGTTGGTCATCTAATGCAACTTGTGTAGGAAAGAAACTGGTGCAGACTGCAGCATAATGTGGCCTCAGGATTGGCCACTGGAAGCACTTGCAAGAGCATCCATCCATGTGTGTCATGGCACTACAAGAAACCCTGATATTATTCAACTCTTGACCAAAGCAGTCTCTCAAGGCACTACGCAAGAGTTCAGGCTCCTAACTACCAGGAAACTGCCAACCCAGTACCCTCAAAATGAAGAGATGCTACCACTATCCAAACACATTACAAAAAGCTTGCAACAGAACTACTATTAAGACCTGAGGAGAGGAAAGATACCAGGAGCCCCTTCCTCAACAGGAAACAAGGGATGAGTCTCTACTCTTGTTCAAAAGAAGAGGGAGGAGTATGAACCTGGCGATAGCAGGGTCTATCTACTCCAATTTAAAAAATAAATAAATAAATAAAAATAAAAAATTGGAAAAAAATAAATAAATAAATTTAAATTTTGAAAATTAAACACTCAGAAAAAGTGTCAATCAAGCTTACTAGAGACAAAATCTGCTGCCAATCAGAATATTAACTAAGTTGAGTGAAACTTAAAATTCATCATGGTGAATTCCATTTCACTTTTTATTCAGTTGTTATTAATTCAGTTGGCTTGTAGCTTCATTGACTGTAGCATATGAGAAAGAGAGTGAGAGAGGGTGTCAGAAAGCCAAAACTACCCTTAACAGGAATTCAAATTCCTACAACTTCAAAAGGAACTTTAAAATCAGCCCTTGCTGTAAGGACAACTAAAAGAACTAACTTAAATCTTATCTGACACAAGTATATTTTTAAATTTATCCAATGCTATGTGCCAGAAAAAAAAATGGAAAAAAATAAATGCATAGACAGAGTATTGAGAGACAGGAATATTTGTTGAAAACAAAGAAAAGAATACTGAACTGGATGTGATATCTGTCCTTGTATATGGTCACAAATGCTGGGCGATCTCTTCAAAGAGGAAGGAGAGACTCGAAGTAACAGAAATGTGGTTCTATAGAAGGATGCTGAGGGTACCATGGACTGAATGTGTGAGCAACAGTAAGGTTTTGAAGAGGATACAAATTAAAAGGAAACTCACGCTTATCACCAAGAAGAGACAGCTGAAGTTTCTGGGACACGTGATGAGGAAGAAGGGCTTGGAGAATCTAATACTCACAGGACAAATAGAGGGAAAAAGAAACAAGGGAAAACAATGCAAGACAATGTGCCTGAGCAATTAAATGGTAAAGCAGGGTTTGGGAGAGATACCAAGAGGAAAAATGTTAAGGGTGACAAGGGTAGGGATAAGTGGATGCCCATGATTGCCAATGTCCTGAAAGGACACGGCACATAAAGAAGATTGGTAATTTAATCAATGATCTCAATAGAAATGCAGTTGTTAGTGTGACAATAATCATATAAATTAAGCTTTTATCAATAAATTTAACACTGCTGAAAAAAAAAATTCTTGGATAAGTAAAAATGGCTTATATTTACTTTTTTGACTATGTCCATATACATAAAAATATTAATACTTGAATAACTGAAACTTTTTCAGAATTACTGTTTTATTCTGAAGGAAATTACAGCAAGATAAGAAATTGTGAAAACTTTGAACTTTAAAAAAAATAGCAATTTTTTAAACTTTCAAAACTAACAGAAACCAAGTGAAAAGCAAAAAGTTCCCCTATTGTTTAAAAATATTTTATGATAACTTCAATTAAAATTCTCTCATTATTAAATAGTGATGATACAGCAGAAACCATTACTTTCATTGAGGAACTTTTTTATGTTTTGGAAAATTGTCAACACAAGTGTTCGGACAAATGATTTTTTGAAAATTGTATAAATGATGAAAATTTAACATTTTGTAACTAATTTTGTAAAAAGGAGTAGACAAAGGAAAAAACTGAAATCATTTACAACACAAAACACTAGTGAGCATACATACAATGGTTTAACATTTGTACATATTTATTCAACAATGCTTTTAATTCCCCTAGTATAATAAATGCTAGGTTAATTTACAACAGACTATTTGGAAAAAGAATTTTGCTAAGTTCTCACAAGTTGTACAATTACTATTTATGCATGACAGAGTTCATAACATAAACAGAGTTTTTACACACACTTTGTCCTTATAAAAGAAAAACTGTAAGAATACTAGATAAACTGAACAAAATTTTTATAAATTTTCCTTGTCCATTCCATTCAATGAAATATGTTTATCATAGAACAATTACACACATGATTTCTAGCTTATAACTTTGCTTTCATTCCATTTACCACTGACAATGATAGACCATCAAAATGGTGTAGAAATAATTTTTTTAACCTTCAACTTAGTAAAGTATACATTTTCCACAGTCAATTTTCAAATTCTGAATAATCAAATTCTGTTGCATTTATCTCTGCCTTAAAATATATAAAACATTTTTTACTTGAAAAACTGATGAATGGCTTCAACTGCCATGGAAAAGTCAGAATATTATTTTATCAGTTTATTAGATTCTACACTTAATGAGAAACTAATATTATGAGTTTTTCATTAGTCATTTCAAGTGATTAACTAATTGAAGGTGAAGTATATTTTTTTTCTTTTTTGTACTAGAATATTCCAGTTGATGTATTAAAAGGTGTAAAGTAGACTAACTTGATAAGGGGGGAAAAAAGAATCAATAAAGATAACAAGCTGGATAAGCAAGCAAATGACTCAGGATTTTGCTCAATCTTTTCTTAATCTTACTCTAGTTTTTTATTATAACTTTTGCCATATTTTATAAAAAAGAAAGCAATAGTATTCTCCAAATATTTTCAAATATCCAATTACTTAAACTAAAGTTTTTGTATCAATATATGATTTATGAAATGATTAAAAACAACTCAGCTTTTATAAATAGTATCATTTGATGTGATACATATATTAAAGAAATAAACTAAAATATGGATGAGCTCAACTAATCAATAATTTTTAATAAATGCTAAACAAAGTTGAATGTGTTTTTAGGAAAACCTGCATGATTTAAGAAGAGATTTATGTAGACTTTTATAAAATTATTTTTTTGATATTTTCATTTTTTTGTAGCAAACATTTTTGACCAAATAAAAATCAACTCCAATTTCTTTAGCATTGTACAGTAGTCTAATCCTATTGTACACTCTCTGATTTAATATTAATGCTCACTTAAATCTGAACATTAACACAGAGATTACATTAGAATTATTATGCAATATAACTTTACTGTAATGTTTGATATTGCCTTCTGTCAAGTCAACTTTTAATTTCATTTTTAATTGTATTACTTACCATTTGACAAATCTTAATGTATAACACACAATTTAATATTCTATTTAAGTCATGCTCACAAACATTACACATGACAACCTTTGATTTTAACTTTTTATTTGTAGTCTTTTTCCAGCAACTGTTCACATTGAAAATACAGATGTTAATAAGGCGGATGACAGTCTTTTGAAGTGAGTATGCAAAAAATGACAAATCAATTCAAAATTTTTAATGCCTTCATTAGAAATTTAGCATGAAATACAGATTTATTGAAGAAAAATCTCAAAACTTTTCTTAAATCCCAAATTTCAATTATTTGTAGGCATTTGTTTACTGCGCAAAGAAAGCTTGAGCAAGGATAAATTAATGCCATCGAAACAACTCCAAAATGGTACTCAGCTCTCTGCTATAACAACTCAGCATAGAGTTACTACTCTTTATTTAGCAACATGATATATTTATGCAATTAAAATATCAAACTTTTTATGTTAATTAATGTGAAATTCAGGAACTTATTTGCTATTACATGATATATATCATACTTGATGTTAAAATAGACATGCTGTAAGTTTCCAAAAGTGAAAGTGAATGAACTTAAACAATTTAGGACATTCAGGAATGTTTTTGAATTTTAAAGTCATTTTCCATTAAAAAATAAAATGAACTAAAAAGAAGCATGATTCTTCTGGTTTAAGATTCATACTATCGCCTTGATAAGAAATCTGCCAAGGCTGACAAAGCAAACTTTACTGCTGATCTTGGAAAAGACCTCCAATCTGTGGTGGACTGAGGTAAGAAATGGCTCGTGAATTTTCCAAAACAAAGTTGCTATCCTATAACCTCCATAAACAATTGCTCATACCCCCCACCAATCAGAATGGATCAGGATAGTCTCCCTAAAAGCAAAACACTGTGCCTCCTCGGCCTAAATCTATCAGTTGACCTTAATGGAATTATTAAAACTAAATCTATAGCTAAATCTGCTGCTTAGAAGGTTGGTTTCCTTTGTAGTGCCAGGAAGTTTTTCTCATCTAAATCCATCTTACACATATATAAATCTACCATCCACCTGTGCATTGAATACTGCTGTCACATCTGTGCCCCTGCTATTCATCTTGGGCTTCTTCACAAAATTTAATGAAGAATCTGTAATGTAACTGATCTTGACCTTAGTAACTCAACTCCAGTTACTTTCCCACCGACGTAATGCGGCTT
This sequence comes from Ascarosepion bandense, assembly GCA_037127315.1. Taxonomy (NCBI): domain Eukaryota; kingdom Metazoa; phylum Mollusca; class Cephalopoda; order Sepiida; family Sepiidae; genus Ascarosepion; species Ascarosepion bandense. Next base: position 2,450,721 of record JBBBDQ010001260.1, on the reverse strand, counting down.
TCCTCTGTCTCTTCTACAAATACTTTCACAGCTTCTGCTTCAATGAGCTTAGCTCCCTGGTGCCCCTTCTGCATGAATTTAGTTGAGCTACTAAACTAGCAACTAGGTCCCACCCTTGTACAGTGAAACCAATCAAATGTAACTGCAACTTCTACCCTATCAGCTTCTTTGCTCACACTTCCTGCCTGTGGAATTCCCTTCCATATACTTGCTTCCCTGAAAGCTACAATCTCCAAGAATTAAAATACAAAATCAATTGCCATCCCTTATCTCCTAGACTCACATCCTTTCCATGAAAACCCTTATATCTTGTTCTTCCTTTTCACTCCACTCTCATGCAGCCCTCTTCACACCTGTCTTCTCATCTTTTTCTTACTCATTCTCTGACTCTCCTGTAATTTGTTCCTCTTCAGCATCACTCACCTCTTATGCAACCCCCTGCACACCGGTGGCAGTTTTGCCTTGCTTGAGGTGAGATGATTAGAAAAAAAAAATACAAAATTAGTTAAAAAAAAAAAATGAGATAATTCTTTACAGTAATTTTACAGTTTTTTATTTTTCAATTTTTTCTGATTACTAAAAACATTCAAGAGAAAGCAAAAAACCTGTGGTGTCTTTCACTATCCTAAACACATTTATTTTGCTTAACAATTAATCCAGTCTTGCTCATAAGTCTTCAAAACAATTGCTATTTTATAAAATATATTCAATATGCAAATAAATCAAAAATATAAATCAAAATTCATGGAACACCAAAGAGGCATCAATAACAAAATTTGATATATTAAAAGTTAGCTACATGATATTTATTAGTGCAATTTTGTAAGGACATAAATGTAATAAAAAAATAGCTTTTGCTGACTCAAGCACAGTCTTATTGTCACTTACATATAAGGCTTGGTAGCATTAAAGTTAAGCTGAAAATATTTATATTGTGTTTATCATGTGTTTCTATGTTTGGCTATTCATTAGCTTTGTTTGATATTATATTGATATTTACCTGGATAAGAATAGTAGCAGCAGCTCTTACCAACAGAGTTTTTATTTTCTGTTTTAAAGATTTTTTTATATAAAATATTTTTTTCTTTGTTGCTAATAGCAAGTCAGTCATATAGTGGATTTGTTCTTTCTTTAGTCATATAAAATAACTTGGCAACAAATGCAAAAAAATAGATTTCTTTGAAATTACTTTTATTTCTCAGTACGAAATTTTCTCTTGCATTACTTATGTAACACAGTTACTGATGTGGATTTACAAGTAAGTGAATCTGGTGCCTGTTTGAACAAAATTATTTTAAGAAGTTGATGAAAAAAAAAGAGGTAATATAGCCTAACCAGATAATTTGTATTATACTACAATTTACCCTGGGGTCTGTATTTCTTACTTAAAGTGGAAGTTGCCATTTTCAACTAAAAAAATAACAAAAAAAAAACAGAAAGGGAAATTTGAACATAAGTTGATTTTCTCAAGATGTAAAAGAAAGAAGCCAAGTGTTTGGAAATTATCAGAGATAAGAGAAATTTTGGTTGATGGTGGGGGAGTGCAGTCTAAAGAAAACAAAATTCTCTCAAGTGACACTGTTAAACTTCCTTAAGTGGGCTGTTGAAAAAATGAAATGACCATATGAAATCCATTTGGGACTAGCAGATAAAAGCTGAACAAATATTTCTTTTGGAACAAAATGATGGATTGCTGTTGTAAATTTCCCCCATTTGTAGGATGGGCAAATAATTTTGGAGAAAATAGAGAAATGGGTTGAAGCTTGAAAATGTATCGATAAATGCAAAAGTGAATGCTGATAAATAATAATTAAAATTTGACCAGATAAAGATAATTGGTAGTCAGTATAAACCTACTAGTGATAGTAAGAAGTTTCAAAAACTATTGGGGACTTGGGAATGTAGAAGGAGCTTTTGAAAAAGTATGAAAAATGATAAATTAGAGGGTTTTGTTAATAAATCAAATCCAAACCCAGCCATAATAAGATACTTCAATGTAAGCAGACTTATTCTGACCTCTACAGAAAGTAGCAAAGGATAGTGAGAACAAAGAACTAAACATAAACTACAAGAAAACTGAATGCATGGTCATCAGTAAAAAGAGAAGCCTAAAATGCCAACTACAGGTCAGGGATACTAAAATTAAGCACGTGCAGAAATTTAAATAGCTTAGAAGTGTTCTGACTGTTCTGCAACACTGAGATTCAAAGTTATATCAGCATGGACAAGAATGCATTTCAAAAACTAAGCAGAGTATCATGAGACAGGAGGATTTTATTGTGCTGGACTGTTATGAGATACCTGTCTTCATATACAGCAACGAATCCTCAATCCCCTCAAAGATGAAAGAGAGACTCGAAACAACAGAAATGTGGTTCTACAGAAGGATACTGAGGATATCATGGATCGAACATGTGAGCAACAACAAGGAATTGGAAAGGATCCAAATGAAAAGGAAACTTATACTTAACATCAAGAAGAGACAGCTGAAGTTTCTGGGACATGTAATGAGGAAGAGGGCTTGGAGAATCTAATACTCATGGGATAGAAGAAAGGAGACAGATGTGACAAAGAAAGTGATCAGCATAATTAAAACAATAGCTAATTTGATAACGTTATGAACTGATGAGATGCGGGGATAATTTGGGGACAAAATGAGGCTATAATTGGCATGGTGGAATTAACAGATTAATTGAAAATGATTGTGAATTAAAATTTGGAAAATACGCTGGTTAAGGACTATATAAATGAAAAGTCATGGCAGAGAATGAAAGAAAAGAAGTTATCTTTTCTTTATCAATATTTATTTTGAAGTGACCATAGAACAAAACTTGGAATCTTTTCTTTTTATGGTCACAATGGCAAGGCTCTAGCTTAGTGGCATCTAATACTTCCTCATGAGCAAATGACCATTATTGAAGAAATTAATGACATGCGTGGTATTTTTTTTTAGTTTCTTGTGAACTGACCACCCAGGGTTCTGTATGTGTGTGATCAGGGAAGAGCTAGCTGGAGAAAAGGAAGAATCAAAGGTTCCAAATGATGACACAGGCAGCAATTGGCTGTCCAGTTGAACTCCACTTCATGCTGGTGTGTGTGAGAGAGAAAGAGAACAAGGAGAAAACTACTCGATCAACCTCTATATAATCAGAGTTACAGAACAGAGAAAATTAGAGCAGAGAAGTTGAACTGAGAAGTAGAGCAGAAGAAGAAGAAAAACTCAGGCAGACACACTCAGGCAAACAGAACACAAAAGGTGGAGATGAGGGGAGGGCCAGAGAAAGAAGACCCAAGGAAAAAAGTACAGAAGACGAACAAGACCAGATGAGAGTAGATGTGCAGTGGCTTATAGTGGAGACTGAGAGAGAGCATTTCTGAAAGCACCAAGAGGTTGAGACAGTTGATTTCAAAAGCCCTGAGAATACCTGAAGTGGCTGGAGGCCTGAGAACAGAAGCCCATGGAAGCAAGTGAAAACCCAGTAAACAACGCATCCAAAGTAGGCACACGACGGCATGTGGAGAGCATGAAGCTTCAGTTGGTCACAGAAGTAAAGTGAACAATAGAGTCAAACAGCCATGGGAGCCAATCCCACCAGTTGCTGATCTCTCTCTCTCTCTCTCTCTCTCTCTGTCCTTAATGCTAATACTGTGTGTATATAAAGACTAGATTTTGTCAGACAACTCTTTTCTTCGCTTCAATCCTTTAATCATCCTGCCCGATCCATCCATCCTGATTCGGTACTGACAGGTAGTGTCTCGACAACTCTACCTGTTGTGTCCTACCTATGATTGGTTGGACATAATATGGGCAATGATAGTGTTCATGAGAGCATTATCAGATTCGCAGCTTTTTACTGATGTTTGCAGTTTTTACTTGGCAACATGTAGCGAAATGGTTATATTTTCCACAAGTAGTGCATGTTTGACCCCATACTGGACATGCTAGAAAGCAGGATCTTTTTCCTGGAATGCCATGTTAGGGGCCACCACAACCTCTGCAAGCTTGGCGAGGTTTTGGCTTAGTGACAATGTCGTCACGGTATATTATCATGGGTATTTCTTTTTTGTCCATGGTAATTTGATATCCAAACAGTTGCAATTTGGTCCCATAGTGCTGATTCAAACGTCTCAGCATGATAGATGTTCTGTTCAAAGGATTCTAGTACTCTAGCTTTGGCTGGCAAATCTGTTTGGAGTGCATCATTGGTTATGCCTCTGATAAGTTTGTCCTTGATGTATACATCAGACAGATTGTGTTCACAAAAGGAACATAAAAAATTGCAGGCGAACAAGGTACTGCTGTATGGATTCATTTTCACCTTGAATGCAAAGGTGTTGTGATATATCATAGGATTTGATCGCTGGGTGACTAATGCCTCTATTATATAAGTAACTTTTTGGGGTCAGTGGAAAAAAAATTTGGGTGGGTGTTGATTATAGCATTTCGGACTGATTCATTGGAGCAATTGTATAGCTGGATACTAGTCTGCGATGTTGGTATATCCATCATTTTTATAAATACTTCCCAATCAAAAATTTCTGAATTGTTGTGGGGTCATTTCCAAATGGAGCTGAGGAAGCTTGGTCGCTGGTGCTTTTGCTGGGATCATGAGTTTCTTAGCTTGTTTAAGGATAGATAGGGTTTTTCTCATCACCTTGACACCCAATTCCCTCAGCATAGCTAAATCCATCATTTGTAAGTTCTCCTTTGTCAGTTTTTCACTTGCAAATGTTTGCCACATAATTTTTGGCTGAGTCAGCAGAGATTCCTGCTTCGATGAGGTAATTTTCCTAATCCTCAGGTTCCATCTCTGTTCGCAGCACCTGGTAGAATTGGTAGATAACAACAGATAGTAATTGACTGTAGTTGAAGTTGATTCTGATTGTCTCCACTGTGGATATTGCGCTTAATAAATATCATCACAGTATCCACCCTATGATTCAAGAGAGGGACATGTATTGAGTTACAACCCTGTTTATTTTTGTCTGCCAACTTGACGCTAGTTGAAAACATCTTTGCAAAGGTGAGTCCCACACACTTAATTCTTCAGGTTTCATGTAATATTATTTACTCACTGGACAGAAAAGAGATACTGGAGCTTATGTTGTTATTTTGGCATGTCTCCTAGTTTTTGTCCACCAATAATCAGTAATGGACTATGCCAAGATATGAATAAAAAATGTCGAAAATTGCTAATCAATTACTTTCTTTATAGATGGTAGAAGAAAAGGAACAAGAAAGGAAAAATTAGAGGGTCATTTGGTGCACAGGAAAAGAACGATTCTTACTCTTGCACAGAAAAATATTTATTTTCTATAATCTTAAATTGAAAAGTAAAAAAGTGTATAAAGGCTGGCTTCAAATATTCTTTTGATCACCAGATAATAATTAAGCTGGATAAAGAATGCACTTGTAAAAATATGACTGAAAGTTAAAAATGTACTATTTTTTAAAAGGATACTGTGACAGTTTTTAGTTTTCTTACTTGTGAAAATTTTGACCTCTCAGCAGACAAGGTAAAACCAATTTTTTTTTTTTTGTCAATATAAGTTTTCAGCTTGTTCTAAGGTCTGTAAGATTTAAACCAACAGGAAGTGTAAATTTTGAATAATTTTAAAAATAACCTGTACCTTTACAGATGTATTTCTTCACCTTTAAGTTATTAGCTATTTTATAGAATAATATATCAAACTAAACTTTTTGAGAGGATATAGTCAAGAATTTGCTTTTATGCTCATTTGGTAATTTAATTCACCCCCTCCAGTACAGGTTTACATTATATATAATGCTTCAAAATTAAATTTTTGCAAATCACATACTGGTCATTATTTTTCATTTTTATCTAACAAAATACTTGTCAAATACATAAACGATTAATTTATGCATTTGCAAAATTTGAACAATTCAATCTACAATCTCCAGAATTCTGGCAGTTAAAATCATGTGAAAAAAATATAATCTTTGCCGTGCTTCTTCTTATGTGCTGTGTCCTTTCAGGATGTAGACGATCATGGACCTCCATTTGTCCCTCTTCTCTGTTGCTCTTAACACTTTTCCTCTTAGTATCTCTCCCAAACCTCACTCACATTATCCGTTCATAGTATCCTCAGCATCCTTCTATAGAACTATATTTCTGTTGTTTCAAGTCTCTCCTTCGTCTTTGAGGAGATGTCCAGCATTCGCTGCCATATAGGAGGACAGGTGGGATCTAACAAAATGTTCATTCTTCCAGATAAATTAGAAATTATAGTTATCCATATTTAATACCAAACATAAAGATCTTGAGGGGACTATCTAAATAAATATTCATTGTTGTTAACCTTATCCAAATCTTCCTGTATTTCTTCAGAAGCCTGTGAATAGAAAAATGAGTGAGAAATAACTTTACAAATAATAACTCTAAGAATGATATTTGTTTATCTTAATGGTAGTTCTTGTTTTTCTCTAATTGTTGTAACCTGTTCTGGAATAGTTTTAAGGATAATGGAGATTATAATTTGATAGGCATGTAACAGGAGTGAGCTATGGGCATTATTGCATCCATGATATAACTTTCATAATCCACAGACAGAAAAGAATGGCTGAAAAGAAAGAAAATGGCAAACATGCTTTGTATTCAGAGATATTTTATTTCAATAAGATATACACAAAAGTACATATACATAAACATGTCCAATGCAGAGAAAAATATATCTACACAGTAATGTGAAGTGTAAGAATAACCAAAAAGGAAGGGTATTATATATAATATGAAGTTACTCCTGTGTCTGGAGAAGCCATGTTTAGGATTCCAGATTCAAACTGGCCAGATTCATCTATGTTCCAAGTGAGGATATATTCCACAAATGTTGGAATAGTGAGTATTAAGTCTTACCAAATTGCAGGATGGCATATCTTTGGCTACTGTAAAATGAACTGAAATTGATTGTCAATTTCGGCACTTTTGTTATTGTATAGAGTGACATCATTAAGCAGCTTTCACATGACCCATGTGACTATCTTCACCAAAGATAATCACCTTGCATATCCTGTATCCCTACAAGCATCAGAATAGAGACATTTTAGTAAACTATTTTTTTGGACAGAGGTGCTTAGTCTTACAGCAGTTTGTTAATTAGGGAGAGATGACATGTCAAAAACAAACTCCAAAAGAATCAGTATTACACTGGTTGTATGGTAACTGAGAAATTTGGTTACTCACCAACATTACAGATATGCTGTATGCATATGGACAAGTAACGAATTCAGCAGATATACAAAGATAGAAAGGGGTGTAAGACAAAGATGTCTTTTCACCGGATCTATTCAACTTTATCAGATAATTTATAACATTTACTCTATTGTTTGTTAAATCAGAAACAATATTTTTATTACAACTTTAAGTTTCTTTTTTTTTGCATTCATAGAAAATCTCTTTACAATCTTAGTAAGTGTATGATTTAATACTATTAATATTAGAATCCTATCCACAAAGAGCTACAGTAGTTTATGTTTTACAATATTCTTCCTTGATTTAATAACAAACAAAATTGTTTTTTTTTTATAATTGTCTCACCCCAAGCAAGACAGAACTGTCACTGGTGTGCAAGGGGTACATAATAGAGAGTGAAGAGAAGGAGGAAAACAGGTCACAATAGGTGTTGGAGAATGGGTAAGAGAAGGACAGGTACATTAGTGTGAAGAGAGCTGTGTGAGAGGAAAGTATAAAATGAGAAGAAGGATGTGAGTCAAGGAGATAAGAGATGACTGTTGACATTGCATTTAAACTCTTGGAGATGGGAGCTATCAGGGAGACAAGAATATGGGAGTTCCACTGGTGGGAAGTGCAAGAAAAGAAGTTGATAGAGTAGAAGCTGTGGTTACACTTGATTGTTTTCACAGTAAGAGGGTGGGACCTTGTTGCCAGTCTAGTAGCTCGAGTAAATTCACATAAGGGAGGCACCAAAGAGCTGAGCTCGTCGAAGCAGAAGCCATGAAAGTATTTATAGAAGAGACAGAGGTGAGAGAGAGACTGGAGTCAGGCCACCATGTCAGGATCAAAAACATTGCAGATTCTTCTTTGGATCATGTCAAGAACCCCAAGGTGAACAGCAGGGGCACCTGACCAGATATTACAGCAGTATTCAATGCGCAGACAGATGATAGATTTGTAAATGTGCATGATGGATTCAGAAGAGTAGAACTTCCTGGCCTGACACAGGGATCTGACCTTCTTAACAGGAGATTTTATTAATTCATTGTAGTCGTTCCACTTCAGGTCAGCTGAGAGAGGGAAACCAAAGAGGCACAGTGTATTGCTCTCAGGGAGACTAGCATGATCGATACTGATGACAGGTAGGAAAGATTGTTAAAGGATAGCAGCTTTGTTTTGGAAGCATTAAGGTTTACAAGCCATTTCTTACCCCAGTCTAACACTGACTGGAGGTCCTTTTCGAGGGCAGCAGCAAGGTTAGTTTTGTCTGCATTGGCAGATTTCTTAGTGAGGCAGGAGTAAATAGGGGTGTCATCATCGTAGATGACTACTTTGGGTATGATTACATCAGGGAGATTGTTAATGAAAATCAGGAAAAGCGTAGGGCCTAGGATAGAGCTTTGAGGAACACCCATGTTCATATGATAGGATCTGGAAGCATGTCCGTTCAATACGACCTTCATTAGGCAATTCGATAGGAATAATTTGATTAAGTCAACAAACATAGCCCTGTAGCTTGTGCGGAATGTCAGCATGCCTGACCCTGTTGAATGCTTTGGAAATATCCAGGGCAACAGCTCTCAGTGATGGTTGTTAGCATGTCAGCGGTAGACCTTGCAAATTGGAAGACATACTGTTTGTCAGAGAACAGGCAGTGGGCCATGAGATGTTGACTGAAAGTTGCTCAGTTGCTGCTCCGAAAATAATTTCTGATCTGTAAACATTCAAAATTTGTTGTTTTAAATCCACAAACATCTATTTCAGCTTTAACATCATTTTTTGTTCTTCATACTCAGCTTGAAGTGAACAATGTGTGTGTCCATTATGGATAATTTTATTTACAATCCACAGATACAGCCTGATAGAATAACTTATAAAATGTAATATTTTTATGAATTTCATAAATGATTAAAATAATTTTCTACTGTATGAATAACTTTTTCCTTGCCAATTTTTTAATATTTTGTTTGGAAGATATTTAAATCTATCAAACTAATGGTGGAAATAATAGTGACAAAGTGGAAAAACTCCTATGTCACACATTTTGTCCTTTTGAAGGACTTTTTCAGATAAATAATGGTTCTATTCATGAAATATATATGTGAGAAAGAAATACAACAAATGCCAGTTACAATTTTACATCAAGAAATGCTGAAGATACAGAAATGTTTAATTTTAATGTTGTGTTTATAATGTATAGAATAAAAGGTTTTTGAAATGTTTTGAGTATTTGACATCTAAGCCTATTCTATTTCTTTATAAAGAAATAGAATAGGCTTATATATACAAAAACATCCTTCAATATATATGAAAATTGAATTATTTTAAATTGTTTGCACTATACTGATAATTTTTTACTTTACTGTATATTATAGTATTATATAATGTCAATAATTTAAGTGGATATTTACTACTAATCTATTAAATTTATTTTTGTATTTGCTCAGTCCATGATAACCCAATTATATGAATGTTTTAATCAGTGGTATTTTTCCCTTCAGTATTGTCATAGAAATGGAACTTTGATATTACTCTGAATCTGTGGTATTTGTTTATTTTTCTAATTGAATTAACAAATATTATATAATTATCCAAAATTCAATTTCCCACAGGATATTCATAAATAATAATGTTTAATGTAATCTACAAACATAGAAAATTGAAGAGAGAAAATAACAGATTCACAAATGTCATCACATACACATGTATCTCAAAATAAATATTTTTATTGTATGTTATGAGTTATTAATAAAAACACCCTTTAGTATGAATGTGTTTCAAATAATTTAATTAAAAATAATCAACTCTCGATATTATTCTTCCATTTCTTTTTGTCTTTTCTTTTTATAGCTTACAAAAAGAAAATGAAAGTGAATTTAAAAAATCTGTAAAATCTCGTATGATTGTTGCACAGGTAAGGGATGAGCTTATCAGGTTCTGATTTAACATTTACTCATTCTTATCAATAAAAAGTTGGTTATGCATCTGTAAATATTAACAGCTTCTTGGATTTCAAAAAGAAAAAAGTGGAACCAACTTGCAAGCTTATTTATGGGTAGAAATTTTTGGAAATCTGAACTGATGTCATTATTTCTGAATATTCGAACAGTAAGAAAAAAGGTTCTAATGATTCAATTTGTTTGGTGATCATATTGTTATAGAAAAAATGACAAATACAGAAATATTTTTACATTAATATTTTGTGCAAAAATATTTTTGAATGCTAATTATTCATGTATATTTTTTTATTTTGATAAATATGTAAAATTTGAAAATGAACACGTGTTATAAAATAAAAAAAACAACTCTATTTTTATATAAAATATGTTTAGCATTAAATAACTCTAATCACACAAAATTTGATAATTATAAAAAGTACCTATAAAATTATCTCAAAGTTGTAGAAGCAAAGAACCTTGGTTAAATGTTTTTATAAAACATTCCAAAAGTGTACATTTCAGAAGTACATGTTTTTATTTTTAAGTAACTCAAATTTTGCAAGGTACTTTTAATTATTTTATGAAATATTTTCTTCTTAATTTTTAAAATATATTTGTTCATATTGAAGTCTCATCTTATTCAACACAGTAGAAATAAATGACAGATATTTTTTTCAATTATAAACTGATAGATTAAAATAGAATTAGCAGAAAACTGAAGAATCAGGAACCAATTGGTTTGTGTCTTGCATCCTCTGCATGCAGATTAAATTAATTAAATCTACATAAAATAATTAATACTTACCATTTAGCCATTTTTCAATGCTGAACTTATTTTTAAATTATTGTATCTTTTTATTATTTGCTATTTTTTTATGTGTGCACGAAAATCTTTCTCCAATTTCTTCTTTAAATGAACCTACTAAAATTATTTTTTCAGTGTCTTTAAGAAAAAGTTGTAAGACTAAATTTTGTATAAAGAATAAAGATCATTGACTTATTGCAAAAATATATGGTTTCATATCACAAAATTATATCTATACAAATGGTTATTGCAATTATAATGGAAAAAATAATGATTATTATGTTTCAAGAATTATTATTGGTAATTTGAACAATATTTTTATAAAGATTATACTGCATCTAACATTATTAGCCACTTTTCACTTGTCTTGATTTTTAGAAAACTAAGGTATTCACATTAATGGGCAAATAGTTTACATAATATGTATAAATTGTAGTAAACTGTACATCACTCTTACAATGGGGCTACACTTTTATGAATTTCACTGGATTTTCCACTTGTCACATTATTAGCTAAGTTACAAAAACTCCAAGAAACATTTTGTTGTAATTAAAAATAGTAATACACACAAAATTTACAAAAACAAATATTTTGAACAAAAAATTGAAAACAATGTCATTGTAATGACAGCAAAATTATAAAGACAACATTAAAAGAAAATGTTTGTTCCACATTCTAAAACTTATTTTAGAAATCAGTCATCCATTGATTTGATGAGAATTTATATTTCTTCACTTGAAATAGAAAGAAACAGCATCCAGAATAGTATTCCAAATTTCATCTTTGCCAATAAATTGTTATTTGCAAATATAAATCCTCCTCTTTGGCATGCTCTACAAGTTTTCAATCACATTGAAATTGGACAAAGAAGCCAGCCATGACATCAAATGAGGACCTTTGAAGCATATTTTATCCAGATCTTCATTAGTTTATTTCACCAAATTTGATAAATATAGTCGTGCATAAAAAAGTCTCTTTCTGAAGCATTCAAATTCTTCTTGAACCATCGCAATATGTGTCTTTTCAAAAATGAATGTCCATGCTGTCATCTTTATACCATCTACAACTCTCCATTAACATACTACTATCAATCCAGAATTTGCCCCATCTGTCTAACCCATTGAAGGTAGAACTTTAAGGTGAAAAGAATCAAAGGAAAATTACTTTTAATGTGATAGCAGTATAGATGGAGACACCATATTTTGACATCATGTAAATGCTCAGACCTAAATCAGCTGTGCTCCAACAACTGGTGAATCAGTTTCCACACTTGATAAGCTGCTTATGACAAGGATTATCAGAGTTTAAACAATGCATGGTAGGATGGAACATTTTATTTCTGAAACCATGGTGGCATTTGATAACTCCCAATCTATGATGTCACATGTGTACTGGGAATGATGGAATGCATTATCATCAACTATGGAGAGCACCATGGCCAAACACAGATTCTTAATCATGACCAAAAAGCACCTGGTTGGAATTGTCTGACAAGCAACACTGGAGTAAATCACCTTCATATTCAATGCAGTAGGTACCAGATGTATATCCAGCTGTTCAGTTTTTTTTTTGTTTTTTTTTTTTTTAATCGTATCACCCCGAGCAAGGCGGTAACGCCACTGATGTGCAGGGGGCTATGTAATAGTGAAAAGATCGGAAAAGAGAAAGCCGGATACCACATCCTAAACAGGGAACAAGGGATGAGCCTCTTAACCTGTTCAATAGACATGGGTGGAGTGTGAACCGGGTGATAGATAGATCCATCTACTCCAATTGAAAAAAAAAACAAAACAAAACAAGAAAACAAAGTGAGAAGATTGGAAAAGAGAAAGCCGGAAACCACATCCTAAACAGGGAACAAGGGATGAGCCTCTTAACCTGTTCAATAGACATGGGTGGAGTGTGAACCGGGTGATAGATAGATCCATCTACTCCAATTGAAAAAAAAACAAAACAAAACAAGAAAACAAAGTGAGAAGATTGGAAAAGAGAAAGCCGGAAACCACATCCTAAACAGGGAACAAGGGATGAGCCTCTTAACCTGTTCAATAGACATGGGTGGAGTGTGAACCGGGTGATAGATAGATCCATCTACTCCAATTGAAAAAAAAACAAAACAAAACAAGAAAACAAAGTGAGAAGATTGGAAAAGAGAAAGCCGGAAACCACATCCTAAACAGGGAACAAGGGATGAGCCTCTTAACCTGTTCAATAGACGTGGGTGGAGTGTGAACCGGGTGATAGATAGATCTATCTACTCCAATTGAAAAAAAAAACTAAACAAAACAAGAAAACAAAGTGAGAAGATCGGAAAAGAGAAAGCCGGAAACCATGTCCTAAACAGGGAACAAGGGATGAGCCTCTTAACCTGTTCAATAGACATGGGTGGAGTGTGAACCGGGCGATAGATAGATCTATCTACTCCAATTGAAAAAAATAAAAAAACAAAACAAGAAAACAAAGTGAGAAGATTGGAAAAGAGAAAGCCGGAAACCACATCATAAACAGGGAACAAGGGATGAGCCTCTTAACCTGTTCAATAGACATGGGTGGAGTGTGAACCGGGCGATAGATAGATCTATCTACTCCAATTGAAAAAAAAAACTAAACAAAACAAGAAAGCAAAGTGAGAAGATCGGAAAAGAGAAAGCCGGAAACCATGTCCTAAACAGGGAACAAGGGATGAGCCTCTTAACCTAAAGAGTTAACTTTATGTAAATATTTGAAAAATTTGTAAAAAAAAACAAATTTAAACTCATTTGAAATTTAAAGAATTTATTTAAAGAAGATAAGCATAATTTTTTAAATTTGCTGTGAATATGATTCTCTACACACCTTTCTTATATATTTTTTTTAGGTGGTGGAAACTGTTAGATCAAATGCTGTGTTCACATTTGATTATTGTATGCTTATTATACTTGCAAGGTAAAAGTATATCCATTTTAGTAGTGTTTCCTATGAATTATTTGCATGCACATAGATGTAAGCAGTATGCAGTATGTAAATAACAAAACATTTTATAGTTTAAATTGTAACTTTTGGAAAATAATACAATAACAACACTTTAAAAATATGGCTGAAAAGAAAATAATGTGTAAAGTGTGTCAGAATGTATCTTATGAAATCTTTAGGTAAAAAAAAAGATTAGTTATCAAATGTAGGAGATGAAAATTTTTAATTATACAAGTCAGTCACTCAACCAGCCAATCTTTTTTGAGAAGCTGATAGATGACAAGTTTTAAGTTTATTGCAAATAGAATAATTATGTATTAAGTATTTCACTCTCATACAATTGAATGATTGTATCTTTTCAGTATGATTGCCGTCATTGGTTTAATTGAAAACAGCTCAGTTATTTTAGTTGCCAGTATGCTCATCTCTCCTTTAATGGTAAGTGGTAATCAAATGTATTTCTTTCTGATATTAAAAATCAACTGTTTCAAATTCAGTAACAATGAACAATTGCTCACTTTTAATACCATCTTCAATATAGCAACAATAATGGGGATGGTTTTTGAATTTGTCCAAACCAATAACCATCCCCATTATTGTTGCCATTATTTTTAAAGTAATTTCTTCTTTGATCACCTCTCATTCAATATAGTTCATATTAAACATTTCTACTTCTCTTGGTCAAGAGAAAGTTTTAATTTATACTATTATGAACATTTTGAAAAATAACAAGAGATGTGTTCATTTTTATGTCACATTTTTGTGATCCGTTTATATTTTACTTAGCAGTTTTTAATCCAGTTAATTTGCTCAAAAGCACAAATAATAATTTCTCACCTTTTGAATATTTTGTCATTTTCAAATTAATATTTGCAAATAACATTATTCTCAACTGACATAAACATAAAAAGACCTACTTTAATAAAAAATAAAACAGTTAAGAAACTGTAATGTTATTAATTTAAAATGAAATTAGTGCGCAGAATCATTCAATTCTTTGAATCAGTATGTTTATAAAATTTTTGTTGTGAAAATAACAGAAAGCAATTGTTAAATATTTTAAAATAATAAAACAAGATTTTGGTCATGTTTATTTTGATTAAAAACTGTTTAAAGATGCATAAAACAATAATGCTCATAAGACTTTTCACTTTTACTGGAAATAAAAATAAAACTGAGTAAAAATCATAAAAAATTCTGAAGATAATATAAATAAAACTGAAAGTATTAAGAAAATCATCTATAGTTTTAGTTGACATTTATTTATAGAATAAATCTGGCATCTTAAGTAAATAATAACAATTTTCATAAATGTTCAATAGCAAGTATTTTTTCTCCATATTTTACCAAACAGCATATTACATTACAAAAGTGATTTTGTTCTGCCATCTAAATTGTATAAATGTTGAAGTGTACCCAGTAAAATAATCTCTCTGAACATGATAAATTTCAATGAAATGTAATAAGCTGCCTATTTGAATTGTCACTAATACATCTTGTACCATATTACATACCTGTTAAAAAGCTATAATAATCAGTATTTGTCTATACTTTTGAGATGAGGTGATATTTACATTATTTACTTTTGTCCTCATCTTTATTGCCATGTTTACGATGTTTTGGCTGTTGTACACTCCAGCCTTCTTTAGGTGCTAGGAATTTTGAACCGAACTCTTTACCCCAGTGGTCAAAATAAAGGATATGGTTTGAAATTCCTAACACCTGAAGAAGCCTAGAGTGTACAATAGCCGAAATATCATAAACATAGCAATAAAAATGGAGACAATAGTCTGAACAATGTAAACAATGTAAGCCATAATAAATTCAATATTTCTTTTCTTTTTGTTCTTTCGTATGTAAAGAAAAGATTTCTAAATGGTCTGTTTTTGTTTTGTTTTTCTTTATATTTTAGGGGCCAATTTTGGCTGGAACCTTTGGAATTACAATCCGAAACAGTCCTCTTCGAAACCTTGGCATTCGCTCAGAATGTATTGGACTGACCATGTGTATCATTTGTGGTTAGCTATTTCATACTTAATGAAAATTTAGTTTATACATAATATTTAGAGAGTTAATTCATGTGTAGTACTCTTCAGTTTTTCATTGATTTTTATTTTAATTCAAATGTTTCTTCCTATTTTACTCTAAGTTTATATAATAGTTAAGTATTATACATTACATGATTTTCTTTGTAGGATTTATTGGTGGTCTTCTTGTTGGAGCTATTCAGCATCAAGGATTAACAGGTTATGTGGATGAATGGCCAACAGTGGAGATGAAATCCAGGTTTGGAATGTTTTTGTAATACAAAGTAGAAAAAAATATTCAAGTCAATAAATTTTTCCTCTAAATTTACAATTAAAATTTATGTGTTATTTGACTACTTTTACTGTTTCTTCTATTAAATTTGTATGTAAATATAATTTTTAATATTATTATATGGATCATATCATAACATTGATGAAAATGTTGTTTTTTAAAAATCAATGAATTTTTAAAAATTACTTATATGCATGAATTAAAACAAATATATTATTTTACAATAAATAATTCCAAATATGACTGAAAAATATTCTGTGAAATAAAAACAGAAAAACAAGAAAAGCAGATAAAATTTATTGAAAATATTCTTTTATTTCTTATACACATATTGATTAATTTCTAACTTTTTTTTTTTTTTCCTCCAGAGGAATGATCCGTAGTTTGTGGGTTGGAGTCTTTATAGCTTTGCCATCAGGTGCTGGAGTTTCTTTATCCGTTCTTGGAGGCAATATAGGGTCCTTGGTTGGTGTGGCAATTTCGGCTTCCTTGCTTCCTCCTGCAGTCAATGCAGTAAGTGCTTCAACTTCAGTCTTCTTAAACCTATTAATGTAAAATTTAAAGGATTCCTTCTTTGTGTCAGTTCTATATCAATTGTCAATGTCTACTATAAAGCTTTCTTCTCTATTACCCCAGCTTACCTTTCTCTATTATCTTATGTCAGAATTCAGTTCATTACAAATATTACCAAGTAAAACAACTTTTTCTTCAAAAATCTATCAGTTATTTTATGGTTCATTATTTATCATCTGATGTTTGCAAATTCACAATGTTTATTATGAAATATTTTGCATGAAAACTAAGAATAAAACTGAATGTACCAATCAATAGTCAACAAATAAGACAAAAAGTAGAATGATTTAGTATTCATCATAAAAAAATGAAATGAATTATTTGAAGTACCATGTGCTTTATTTTAATCAAATCTATAAAAGTGATGTTGCAAATTGCACGAATTATAGAAAATATTTCCAAAAATGCCTTAGAAGATAATACAAAGCAGTGATATGCTTCCTTAATGGTAGAGAGGAAATAGTGCCATAAATTCTTTAAGGCCACCTGTCCATGTTTGCTGTAAGTTTATATGAAAATCTTTTGTAAAATTTGTAGCAAAAATTATGATTATTAACATGGATCTTATCAGTTTTGAACACCACACATCTGCTGCTATTTCCTTTTCTTTTCTTTTTATTATTTTTTACCTCTGGCCATTTGCATTTCTTTTATAGGGCATGTTATGGGCCTTTGCTCTGTTGACAATAATCTCTCCACTAGAAAATGTCATGTTGAACAATTCTTCCACTATTGTAAGTATTTTAAAACTCTGTATGGGAATATTTTTCTTTTATATAAGTTTCATCCAAGATAAATGATTCTTATTTAGTAACTGTTTTTAATCCTTTTGTTTTTCTGAATTACCACCTTCTCTTTGGTGTTTCTGTTAATTTAGAATTTATTCATGTTTATGTGGAAACAGGTTGCCCTTTCAAAGATTGTAAATTATGACAATAATATTAGCCAGGTGGGATTGATATTTTTATTGACTTCATTTATATCTTATCTACTTGGTCATTTTATTAATTCTTAATAAAATTTCAAGTATGACAGTTTTGTTTCTCTTTTTGTTTAATTTCCACATTTGTTTGTTTTATGCATAAATCATCTTAAAAGCACCACTTTAAATGGTTATTTTTTTCCAGTAATATTTCATATAAGTGCTATCAATTCTGCTAAAATGAATCAAAAATAAGTTTTACAATATAACCATAGCATTCAATTATTCAGCTTTTTACACAAGCAAATTATTTGATATTCTCAACAAAACTTTTGTGTGTTTTTGTTTTACTTATCATTATCTTTTCACTCATTATTAATGTATCTGTTCCTAATACTTTCATATCCTTTAACCCCTTGTCTTTGTGGCTTTACTGCCTTACTTGGGGGGTAATTCCATCTCAAATCATCCAGAAAAAAACATCTTTGACACCCTTACCTCTCAGATTTTTTTCAAATTTTCACCATATGTTGGTATCATAGAAACTAGAAAATCCTGAAAATTTGAGCGTCTAACTCTAAGCGGTTCCGGAAATATCGCACTTTTAGTATTTTATGAAAATCGTGTTTTGTTGCAAATTTCCGCCATTTTGAATTTACATTTTTGGGCATAAGTCCATTTCTAGACAAGGTTCAGTCTTGAAAATTTGCACTAAAATGGTTTTCCACACGAGGAATCCAAAAATCATATCTAAAACCTCTGAAAATGAACTGTTTTTGAGTTATTGAACTTTTAAGCCGAGGTTTGGGTATTGGTCTCGCGTGTCCCAAAAAAACATGTGGCACTATGGGAAATTGAATTTTTTTTGTTTCTACACATTCTTGATAGTCTGAACTTGAATTCCTCCAAAAATGGTGTTTGGTTCTTTTCTCGTTAGCTCACAATTGAACCTCAAAGATGGGCCAATCACAGTGGACATTCCCAAATTAACTGCATCATGTGGTATGGATACAATGTATTTGCAGCATTTATGAACCCATAAAAATTGTCATGTGATTAACCCATTTTTTAGGTTTAATTGTGAACTTGGGAAGAAAGAACAGAAGCCCATTTTTCTGGTAATCAATGCAGGGGATATGGATACTAAGAAACAGTACCTATGCCAGGTGCGTATGTGGTATGATAGTACATTAAAGTCAAAAACTATCAAGACAACACAACATCTTATGAGTGTAAGGCAACATATGCTGTCACAGTTTTATCATAATCCTCGTCAGAAATAGTAAAGCTCCTTCCACTTGAGTTTGTTGTAGGTACATGGATGCTACAAATGATGTTTTTGAAAGGAACAGGACACTGGTCAGCATTGGAAGGCCAGTTGAATATTTTACGTGGACCATGGGGGTGCATGAACTGAACATCAACATCACCTTCATTGAGGTTTACTTTCTGCACCAATCCGACCCACCAGAATGAGTTGTACACACATGTTATATATGTTGAAGGAGCAATATCTCCAATGTCAACATGAGTGAGGATTTTAAAGTCGTGAATATCAACAAAGGATTCATCCTCACTACAGAGTTTGTGTCCAATCTTGCATCCTGATTGTGGAACAAAGTGATGGCTACTTCTCGTCCCGGGTACTGTTTTCCCATCCACAAACCTCTTCTTCATTCTATTCCTCACCTCAACCATGTCTTCCTTGTCAATTCCAAAGAACACAATGGACTTCATTTCTGCTTGGCACACTTCCAGTAATGCTTTGTAAGTTAGAATCTGGTTGTTCAATGGTCTCTGCAAGCTTCGCTTTGCTGCATGCCGTTTAACAGCACCACCAATCCCATCACAAGGGGATTTTCCATGGCTGGTTGCAAAAAATATCCACTCAGCATCGATACCATAATCATCTTTGTGAAAGCACAGATTAAGAAAGTTTTTAAAATTCTTATATTGGGCACCACAACCATCTGAAGCATAGTAGATTTTGTTGATACCTGTGAGATGTTGTTTGATGAAATCTGTCATCATGGTCTGTATTTTGTGAACAAAGCAAGTGTCATGTGTATTGTCATCAGAGATAAAACATAGCGAATGATGTTGTAGAAATCCATCTTTGTCTTTGTAGTATATTACAAGGGGGTGAAGAGTGCAGTACTCTTTGCTCCAGTGAAAACTTTGTATCTCATTCTGAATGAGAAACTGATAGAATATAATTTTATTACATATAAAATTATTTAAACTGTTTTTTTAATTTCTAGGCTATTATTGTTAAAAATATTTAAATGAATTTTTAAATATTATTATATACTTCTTAAACTAAATTCATTTTTTTACAAAACATTCTACAATACGAGAAAAATGTGAATTAAGTTTTATCTTGAAAAAGAATGGGAGTCAAAATTTCAAAATCTGTTGGGAACAAATATAACTAAATACTGAAGATGCAGTGAAAAGCTTCATTAAGGTATTCATGTACAATCATGACAGTCAGAATGTAAAAGAGAACTGATCCATTTTGTAAATTATGAAATAGACATTATTTGTGAATGGCTTAGAAAACTTCTGGTGGTTACAGGATGCAATATAGAAGTTGTTCATACAGAATGGAAACATATTGAATTCTATATTGCAAATAATTTCAGAGATAAATTTAAATATAATTAAAGATTAATTCTTCTTTATTCCTTTCGTCCTTATCCGGTTACATGGCTTTACCTGCTACTTGCACCCTTGCATCAAACAAAATAGTTTCATCCAACTTAGAGAAACATCAGAAAGCAGTAATACCACTTCTTAAAGGAACAGCAAGTCAAAATAAAATTCAAGTTTTCCTGTTTGTGATGAAGTCAAGTGACTCCTTGTACACAGCTCTGTCTGAAGTGAGGCCCCTGAAACTGCCCATCTTTGAGGTTCAATTGTGAGCTAACGAGAAAAGAACCAAACACCATTTTTGGAGGAATTCAAGTTCAGACTATCAAGAATGTGTAGAAACAAAAAAAATTCAATTTCCCATAGTGCCACATGTTTTTTTGGGACGCGCGAGACCAATACCCAAACCTCGGCTTAAAAGTTCAATAACTCAAAAACAGTTCATTTTCAGAGGGTTTAGATATGATTTTTGGATTCCTCATGTGGAAAACCATTTTAGTGCAAATTTTCAAGACTGAACCTTGTCTAGAAATGGATTTATGCCCAAAAATGTAAATTCAAAATGGCGGAAATTTGCAACAAAACACGATTTTCATAAAATACTAAAAGTGCGATATTTCCGGAACCGCTTAGAGTTAGACGCTCAAATTTTCAGGATTTTCTAGTTTCTATGATACCAACATATGGTGAAAATTTGAAAAAAATCTGAGACGTAAGGGTGTCGAGGTCTGGATGATTTGACATGGAATGACCCTGGGGTGATACCAATTAAGAAATTTTTTTTTATGCCAAGCAATGCAATAAAGTCACTTATGATGCAAAAGGTTACTGAGTGTGAAAAAAAAACATTAATGAGAGAGAACAATAAAAAGATAGGAATTATGAAGACAGAAGATAATGATTCTCATTGCATTTAAATTTTTGGAGATCAAAGTTGGCTAGAAAACATGGAGCTAGAAGAGAATCTCAAAAGCGAGAAGTGTGAGAGAAGAAACTGTTAACATAGAATGTACAGTTACATCTTGTGATTTCAATTGTAAAATGATGGGACCTTGCTGCTGATGTAGTCTTGTGCTTAAATTTATTCATTTAAGTTTAGGTACCAAAGAGGAAAGTTCATTAGAACAACTACCATGAAAATATTTATAGAAAAGGCAGAGGCAATGCATGTCACAGTGGTGGGAAAGTGACTGAAACCAAGATGTCCAGTCAGGACTGATTACATTACAAACCCTTCTTTGAATTTTGTCATAGCAGGAACACCAGACTGGATGTGCCAGTAATATTCAATGCATAGATGAATGGTAAACTTATAAATGTGTAAGATAGATAATGAGAAAAATTGTCCAGCATGATACAGTGAGTCGACTTTTCTAGTAGCAAACCTAGCAATTGATTCAATATAATCTTTCCTTTTCATATCAGCATAAAATATTAGCCTGAGAAGGCACTGTTACATCTATTTCACTTGCTGTGTGCTCTTGACAAGCTTATAGTTGAAAAGGACAGGAACAAGCAAAGGTTAAATTTTCAACAGCATGTATTTGTCAAAATTCGAAATATATACATAGTTATTTGAAATTTGGCAAAAATTGTTCATGTAAGGTTCTTCAGTTACTGTTGCTAAGAAAACTGGTGAAAGATTGGTAGGGCCAGAAGTCGAGCAATTTCTTGGGTTGGTTAGCCAAGGTTATAGTTGAGGATTGCAGGATAGTTCCAGAGTAGATAAGCTAATAATGGGGTTTGATGCATACTTTTTTAGGGTTGAAATTGACATCTGTAAGGTGTTTGATAGGCTGACACTCATCTGATGCCATGATGTTGAAGTTGAACTTCCTAGTAAGGTAGATTGGTCACTCAGGGTCACAATGGTCGGTTGATTCAAGGTAAGGCACATTAGTTAGCAAGGTTATGGTGGTGGCAATAAGAGATTAGGTGTAGATAGTGAAGGTTGATAGAGTGGAATGTTTCTGCTGGATTATGGTCAAATCAGTAATCAACAAATAGGTCACAGTAGTGACAAGGAATTCCTGAAGTGGATAGTGAAGGTTGATCAAATGGAATGTTTCTGTTGAATTCTGGTTGAATGGGGTATCAATGAAACAAGGTCATGGTGGTGAGTAAGAGAGAGGCTTGGAGCTGGATGGTAACAATGTCGAGGTGTTAGAAATCATGATGGCTGGCATCAAGAGCCTGGCGGTGTAAAAGCTGGCCTGTTCACTGTGTTCCACATGTAAAAATTCAGGTGAGATTAGTGAAGCTTGGGTAAGATCACTGGTGAGGAGAAACATGATCATGACAGTGACAGTACATCTGCATGTCCACAGGTGGCCTTTCGGCTCGCAACTGTATCATCATTCACAAGGGACTTTCTTTTAAGTAAATCTTATGGCTCAACCTTTTTCTTCTGGCAGAAACATTCATGATTGGCTATTATATTTTATTGCATGGATTTGTTTTCTAGACTAGATACAATTCTCAGAGCCCCTGTGCAGAAAATGACTTCTTTATTTTGTGCTTTGTTCTCTTAGCACTTACATCAGGCCAACATGTGAATCAGAAAGAGATTTAATTGTTGCAAAATGAATCCCTCTCTTGGAGGTTAGCATCAACTATAGAGGCAAAAACTGCTCTCTCAGACATTTAAAAGAGAGCAGTTTTGTTTTGAGCTGTTAAAATTAACAATCCATTTCTTGCCCCAGTGAACAACAGTTACCAAATAGTTAATCATTGGAATGTGTACCAGAGGTGTTTGCAACCTGATATCTATTTTTTTTAGTCTTTTATCAAATTAGTTTAGGCAGACTGATCCAAACTCTTCTCAATCTATAAGCAGAGAGTACACAGAGAAATAAAGCTTATATTAAAATATCGATAGTAGTCAACATTAAGAATTGAATGAAAGGTGTCTTTTACTTCATATTATTTTAATGTAATATTCCAAGTGGTTTATTTGATTACTAAAATGTCATTTCTATTTCAATTTTATTTTCAAAATATCTTATATTTCTCATTGCAGGGTGTAAGTGAACTTGGTTGCCTCCCTTTCCAAAACAATGCCTACGAACCAATCTACAGCTGCAATATGACAAAAGAAATGGGTATCATGGGTGCTGTTAGTTTGCTGCTCACTTTCATTAATATCATCTGCATTTTTTTTGTTGGAGTTATTATGCTTAAAGTAATTCAATTTATATTTTTATACTTTAATTCTATTTTACTGATTTATATTGATTTTTATACCATTGCCAACAAAGAATATTTCAAATGTATTTCAATATCAATTTGAAAAGCTTTATTATTCTTATAAACTAAATATAGTTTTAAAATACATTTCATGTGTCAATGTATAGCCACATTCTTACAAAACCTTCAAAAACATTGAAAACCGTAAGAAAAACCTTCATCAGTAATTCTAAGCTCAAAAGGACCCATGTATCTCTAAAACATGCTCATAAATTCTCAATATTAACAAAGTAGTAAAATTTTAAAATTTCATCAGTGTGTGACTTCTCATTTTGTCTAGGGGTTGAGACATGTTGGATTTTTATCTTCTTTTTCTTTCTGTCGTTTTCCCTTTTCTAGGGGCTGAGACATTTGGTTGAAGTTTTGTCTTTTTTGTTATGTTGTGATTTCTTTGCTGTACTTGGGTTTGATTTCTTTGAATCAACCTCTTAGCTCCAAAACTTTATTCAGTTCCTACAGGTTTTACACAACCAAATTTATAGCAGACTATCGTGGGCCTTCACAGTCACTCGTTCAGGTTAAACTTGAATATGGAACTGACTAAAAATGGCCTTTATTTTTGCACCAAAGTTTTGGCATGTGACTCATAATTCCCAAATAGGGATACTTTTGCAGATATGGGTGGAAGAAGGTCACTGACCACTCCAGTGGTCTTCCAGGGTTCAGGGTTGTGTTACTGTCCAGGTAATATCTGGCTAGATAATCAGGTTTTCACATGATCAGAAAGAAGGAAGCATACTTTTATAAGTCATACAATCTTTACCCTGCATGCACGCAAACTGAAATCAAACTGTTAATTGTCAATTTCACTCTTTTTGAATGTACTAACTCTGTATTTAGAATACTTCTAAAATATAGCACTGTGTCTTTTCTTTTTAAATAAACTCAGGTGGGGGTTTGTAACTCTATATATATATATATATATATATATATATATATAAAGGTACTGAAGTTTTCCTTGCTTGAGCCACTTTCCAAAATCACTATTTCAATGACTAAATATCAGAATTTTCAATACTCCTTTTGTATATTTTGTGGGTGTGAAAAAAGTACTCAGCTCAACCCACTTACCCAAATTTTCAAACCCTTTGAGAATGTTTTGGGAATATTTTCTTAGTAGGGTTGAGAACTTTTTAGTAACTTTTTAGTAAGCCCCTTCCCTTCACACACATACACAATCATATATGTTGGATTTTGCTTAAGCAGAATATATCAGGATTACAAATTCTGGTCTATATAAGCAGTCATTCCTTTTAAAGTAATTTGCATATAAAGGGTAAAATAGATTTACACAGGGTGTGATGAATAATGGTTGCCATTTTATATTTTTAATTTCACACATGAGCATTGTTTGTTTTTGATTTTGTTAACTACACAATATGAGATTAGTAGGGCACAATCTGTGAAGAAAAGAGCACCATGATGCAATTAACTCCACCAGAAATTTTGAAACTGCATACTGTATTACTTAGTATTCACGCCAGAAGATCTAATACAAACAATTCAGAGTGTTTAGGTGTCAATAAAGTCTCCAAATAAACCAGATGAACTATTAATAAATAAAACTGTCTTAATTTGTATGGCATCAATGTCTCGTATGCAATGGCTAACAAATTCATGTGCGGGTTCGTGTGCATTCTTTAAAAGTATAAATCTTTTTAAAGAATGCACATGCTCTCATTCAGATTGTCCTGAAAACCCATATCTGCGCAATTTTATATCCAAAAGATAAAGCAATTTCCAAAAGAATTTACATATTTAAAAATGAAGAAAACTATATTTTCAGGCTAAAACAAAAAATATAACTCCCTCTTCTCAGATTATCTGAGAATACACACACACACACACACACACACACATATGCTAGCATAACATCTATCAAAATTGATAAGCTTATTTACATATGAATTGGCACATTAACTGAAGTTCAGAGTATCTATGTCACCTAGGATCAAAGTGTCATTTCCCAGATAGCAATAAAAAAAAAATGAGTTTTGTGCCTGTGGTTCTTCTGATTGACAACTTCAATGAGCAGCACGCTTAATCATCAAATACTCTTGTATTTATCAAAGTTACTTGACAATAATGTTTTTAGCAACTGTGAACTGGAACATCATCTTCTACCCTCAATTTATCATTATACGAGGGTCATTCAATAAATAAGATGAATTTTTCAGTATAAGGACTTCTAATACAGATAGAAGCTTATGTTTTTTTTTTTTAGATTTCAACATAGTCTCCCAGCAGTGTCACACACTTTTCCCATCTGTGCACAAGTTTCCATATTTCCTCAGTGTAAAAATCTTTGAACTGATGTCTCAGCCAATCGCTCACAGCACTTTTGACTTCATCATCACTTTCAAACTTTGTGCCTCTCATGAACACTTTCAAAAGATCAAACAGGTGAAAGTCTGAAGGGGCAAGGTCTGAGCTGTAAGGGGGATGAGGGAACAGTTCCCAGTCCAGCTCATTGATGGTCTGCACCGTTTGGGCTGCTGTGTAAGGCCTTGCGTTGTCTTCGAGTAGGCAAGGTCATCATGGACAATTTTGTGTGCTGTCCCAACAGATAGGCAGAAAGTCCTTGCAATGTCATCCACTGTCACCCTTTTGTCAGACTGAATGAAGTCATTGACTGATTCGATCACCTCAGTTCTGTAGGCCTCCTAGGCCTGTCTTCATCCTCAACACTGCTCTGTCCTTCTTTAAACAATTTAGCTCACTTGTAGACATTTTTTGGCTGAAACATGTGGCACCATACACAGTTGACATTCTACTATGAATTTCAAAAGGTTTACTCCCTTCAGCAACAAAAAATTTGATAACTGACCTCTGTTCAATCCTGGAGTATGCTTCTTGGTTGGCCATCTTTGTTAATCTCCAAAACTCTCAAAGTTTTTTTCAATCTGCAAAAAAAAATTAAATCCCATTGAAAAAGAAGTAAAGGAAAAAAATAATAAAAAAAGTAAGCTTCTATCTGTATTAGAAGTCTTTAACAATGTCTTCGATCTTCCTGTCGAAGACTGTGCCTCCGAGGTCTTCTCTTGAGTTAAGGCTGGCATCGATGCTTTTATCCCGGCCAGGAAATTCCAACTAAAATCAAATTCGTCCCCCTGGTTCTCACCCGCTTGCTCGGCCGCCATTGCCCACCGGAACCATTTCTTCCGGCTCTATCAAAGCTGCTTGTAAAAACCAAAACAGGCGCCTTTTCGCCTCAGCACGGAATAAGTGTAAAAAAGTACTGAACAAAGCTAAGAGGGCATTTGCTACCAGAATGAGGCAACGCATAGCATCCTCTAAGTTTGGCTCCAAAGATTACTGGTGACTCTGCAAAAGCGTGCTCAACAAGAGCAAGACTTCAATACCCCCACTAATCAATTAATTTGAAGTTCTCACCTCCCCAGCGGACAAGGCTGAATGCTTTGCCCATAGATTCTCCACCAATTTGACACTGGACTCGTTAGGAATACCTACACCCGACTTCCCACCCAGAACTAAGGCTCAACTAAATAACGTCCACATTACACTCTCGCTGGTCGCCAAGATAACTGCACAACTTGACCCACACAAAGCAAGCGGCAGTGACGGAATCCCAGTCATAATATTGAAGAAATGTGTCCCAGAACTCTCCTCTGTCCTCTCTAAACTCTGTAACCTCTGCCTATCTGCTTCCTGTTTTCCTGCCTCTTGGAAGTCCTCCTGTGTAGTTCCTATATTTAAGAATTCTGGCGAACCCTTAGACCCCACCAATTACCGTCCTATTAGTCTCCTTCTGATCTTTGGCAAAGTTTTCGAAGCCATTATCAATGCCGAGGTGATTCAGGATCTCACGGCTCACAGGCTTCTCTCTGACAAACAGTATGGGTTTCACTTCACCAGGTCTACTGCTGATATGCTAACGACCATTACCGAGTACATATACCGGGCACTTGACAAGAATGGCGAAGCCCAAACTGTTGCCTTGGATATCTCCAAAGCATTCGACAGGGTCTGGCACGCTGGCCTCTTGTGCAAACTGCGGAGCTACGGGATAACTGGACATCTGTTTGACCTCATCCAGTCATTCCTCTCTAACCGCACATTGAAGGTGGTATTAAATGGGCATGCCTCCCAAAACTACCATACGAACGCGGGCGTCCCTCAAGGTTCTATCCTAGGTCCTACGCTCTTTCTGATGTACATTAATGATCTCCCTGACGCCATTAGATCCCAAGTTGGCATGTATGCCGATGACACAACAATCTACTCTCGCATCGATCAAAAACCAGGTGTGGGCGACAAAGCGAACCTCGCTGCCGTGCTTGAAAAGGACCTCCAATCCGTAGTGGCCTAGGGTAGGAAATGGCTAGTAAATTTCAATGCTTCTAAAACGAAGCTGTTATCAACTAACCACCATAGACAATCGCATCTACCTCCCATTAGCATGGGACAGGCTAACCTCCCAGAGAGTAAAATACTACACCTCCTTGGCCTTACACTTTCAGCGGACCTCAAATGGAATGACTATATCGAATCAATTGCCAAATCTGCCGCTATGAAAGTCGGCTCTCTGTGAAGGGCTCGGAAGTTTTTCCCACCTGAATCTATTCTGCACATATACAAATCTACCATCCGCCCATGTATTGAATATTGCTGCCATATCTGGTCGGGTGCCCCTGCTGCTCTCCTTGAGCTTCTTGACAAAATACAAAGGAGGATCTGTAACGTGGTTTATACTGACTTGGCAGACCGGCTGCAACCACTCTCTCACCGGCATGATGTGGCTTCCCTGTGCCTCTTCTACAAGTACTTTCATGGCTTTTGCTCCAATGAACTTGGAGCACTGGTACCGCCTAAGCAGGAATTTACACGAGATACTAGATTAGCAACTAGGTCCCACCCTTTTACACTTAAACAGATAAGATGTAACCGTAAATTCTACTCCAACAGCTTCTTTTCTCGCGCTTCCCGCCTGTGGAACTCCCTTCCACAAGTCTGCTTTCCCGACAGCTACAATCTACAGGTGTTTAAATGTAGGGTCAATAGACACCTCCTATCACTCTAACTCCCAATTATTCTCAGAACACTCTCATCTACCCAACCCTCATTCTCGGTATCCCTACCCGCCTATCACCCACCCTCTGACATTTCCTATATTTAATCATCCTTTCTCCACTCTATGTAGCCCCCTGCACAGTAGTGGCAGTGACATGCCTTGCTCGGGGTGAAACGCTTATAAAAAATAAAAATAAAAATTTATTGAATGACTCTCATATATAATAGTACATTACAATTTGTTTTATAAGAATGAATTTTTGGCTTGTTTTTTTATAACTAAGATAACTTGGTTATTGTAAGCATAAAATTCTAATACAAGGTAAAAATTTAATAACCTAAAAATGTCAATAAATTGATGTACTAAATTAAGCATCTTAAAGCACAAATTAAAGTATTTCATTTATTATTTTGGTCTAAACAAATTTGCTAATATAAAAAAGAAAAAGAACAAAAGACCAAATTTTCATGAAGCAAATTAATATTTAAAAATTGTGAAAGATAATAAAAATTTAGTCATGATAGATTCATTAGTTTAAATATTGACTTGACAGATTCTGCTAAATTTGTTAGCATACGAGACATTGGTGCTATACATACAAACTAAGACAGTTATAATATTAATAGTTCATCTGGTTTATTTAGAGGCTATTGAAATATTTCATATTGGGATTGACTTTGATTTCAAAGATTTCATTTTTGATTTTGATGTCCGAAATATCCTGAATAAGTGTGTTCCTTGTAAAAACTGACACAAAGTGCATATCTAGTTTAATGATATTTTGAACTAGTTATTTGTAATCATGTTTCGCTAATACTGAATTTTATACTACAATGAAAAATAGAACTTAATTTCACAAACAAAGTAAAAGAACTCTTTCATAATCAGTCTAGTAGATGTAATTCCAATGATTTCTATCAAGTTACTTGAATTTCTTAGCACCATTAGCCAAATATAATAACTAAAAAAAGGATAAAAAAAAATCCTTTGCAAGTAAGATTACAATTTACTCATTGCATTTAAAATTATTTTTTTATCTTTACTCTAATCAGATCAAGGAAGTTATTCCCTTAATGTCTTCTGCAAATACAGTCGAATTCTGGGGCGGTGATTTAAAAGTAAGTAGATTTTTTTTTTTTTCAAATGATTTTTAAATAATAAAAATAACAATTTGTTAATTTCTTTAATTTTTTTTCCGAAAATAATTTAGGAGTTTGAAAATAAGTTTTCTTCATTTGTCATTTAATAATATTACATTTTTTTTAGATTTTAAAAGAAAAGAATTATAACAAAGAACATTTTTGCAATACAGTATAAGAGAGTAATATTTGTTTATCAACAATTAGCTTATTATCAATAGGCTAATTAAAATGACATCATTACAATGTTATCAAAGGCATAATCTTAAGAAAAAACCTGGTATAACATTATAAAACTTGTATGCATGAGTAACCACTTTAGTATGTACCGTAATTATTTGTGTATAATATACACAAATAATAGTGTGCATCAATATATTCAAGATGGTATGACTGAAAGTAAGTTACATCTATGGTTCAAACTAATGTCTAACAAACTTTTAATCAAATACTGCATCTGTTTTAAAAACAATTATTCACATATTAATATATTAAGCATGTTTTAGTCTGTGTCACTGCTGTCTGTGTCAAAGGTCAGCATCATGAGTCTCATCTATTTTGTCAGCAGATATTGTGTTCATCATCAATGTTATCTTGTCCTTCTTCCTTTGTGACAATTCGTACCCCATCATGTGTGGTCTTATGAAATTGGTAAATTATATCTCTTCATAAAGTGCTGGTACCTCTTAAAACTGGGTATAAAGTTGTCGGGCATTATTCCCATCTTTTTAGTGATTCCCAGTGCCTTCAGACATATGTCACTCATGTTAATTCCAATGCCAACCACTTTGTATTCCTACACACACTTGATCAATTATTTTTCCAATTTTGAGAATACTGCTAATTTCCCTCTGTCTGCCTTGTTTGACTTCAGCATGAATTGAAATTTTGAACTTGTTTTTTTTTTTTTTGCACCAGAGTCAAACATTGTACTTAAAACATACAACTACCTGATTTTCATTTTCCTTTAAGTTAAGTAGGTTGTGTGTGTGTGTGTGTGTGTTTCTGCAATTGTGTAAAATAATTGTTTAGACAATCAGAAGTACAAAGGGAATTTGGTTTGCGATAAACAAAACCTGATTGGATTTAAACAGGAAAAGCCATATCATGACTGACTGCTGATAACTGATACTTAATAGAAATTATTTTCAGTTCATTTACTAGGTTGAGTTAAAAGCTGTTTTTTTTTAATTTATAGTTCAAATTATATACAAAAAGCCTTTATTCATCAAAATATATCCCATCATATTTTAGCCTGTTGCTATATTCTACGCTTGTATTATTTGGCTGGTTTTGACATAAATACTCTCCCTGCAAATGTTTTTTAACATTATTCACATTGTTAAAACTCTATCTATACAGGAAATGAGTCAATGATTTAGAAAATTGAAAAAGGTGGTAATCCAATAATGCAAAATCTGCACTGTAGGCTGGCTGAGGCAGCTTTTCCATCCCCTCCAGTTCCTCAAGTTTGCACTTGGTCACAATGTGTGCTAGGGACATTGTCATACTGTAGAAGTGCACATCTTTGGTTGACCAATGCCAATATAGGATGCTTTCAAAGCATATTATATTCGCTGCAGTTTTTGAACATAAAAGTCAGTGTTTACAGCATTGACCAGCTGGAACAAAGTTCAAAGTGCAACACCTCCCTCAAAAATCCACAAAAAACACATATGACCTATTGTTCAAACTGCTCTTCTATGACAACAGGTTCTGAATCCAGGTCAGAATGAAGCCACTGATTTCTCTTATTAAGATTATAACAATAGATCCAGTTTTCATCCCAGTTATAAGTCAATGCCAAAAACGGCCATTTGAGGATATACCAGCACTTGTTTACAAATGCTCACATGTTGATCCTGGTCATTATGTCCTTGTCAAGACATTCATGAAGAATGTCTCAACAAGGTATGTTCCCAAGGCTGAGTTTATGGAGGTGCTTTGCGAAGGACCAAGTTCTGCCAACAATGTATAAGTACTTTTGCTTTCAACCATTTCAAGCAAGACTTCATCTTCCACTATAGAAGGTCTTCCTAACCTTTGCTTTATCTTTAAGGCTGGTGTCACCTTCCTTGAAACATCTGAACCAGTTTTGTGTCACATGTTCATTAACAGTTCCTGGGCCTTCTACATCATTAATTTTTTGCCTCTGCTCTTACGTTCAGTCCTTATTTTTCTACAGGAAGCGTAAAATGACTTTAATTGCAATTTTTTTCACTACTCATTATCAAACCTACATATCTTGGTATATGCTACATGTGAACAATAGTAATATCTACTTCTGTATTACACAACCATGAAAAATGGAGTATGTGTTTGTTTATAATTTTGTTCTCCTGCTGTGAGTTTTTTTCACATTTTTGTGAACATGCATTTGTTTTAACATATAAATTTTGTGCTTCAAAACATAATGTAAACTATATAAATTTTTTAATTTTTGTCAATATGAACTGGATAAGTTGAAGAAAGGATAAATTTAAGTTGCTATAAATTCTAAAAAGTCAATGCATATTGAAATTAATAAAGTAAGCTTCATACTTACAGGCATTTGCAGATGTTTAACAAAAGATGAAATAAAAAATAAGAAATACAAAACAACCAACCGGTTTCAATCTCATACTTCATCAGGGTATTACTGGGACTTATATTAATTCAATATATTCACATTTAAAATGTAAAAGATGAAAATGAATTATGGCAGATGGTAAGAGGGAGAAAAAAAATATTGGGAAGAGCACAGACAGGCACTAAATGGTAATGATATGGAGTCCAAGTATACATTCCTTTTGTCTACAAAGAGACGGGGTCCTGGTTTTTATGTATATTGACTCTAGTGCCTGTAGATGAAATGCAGAGTGTGAACCAGACAACGCAGTGAACTGGTCCACACTAAAGCCATTCACACAATTTCTGCTGCTTATGAGGTGCTCAGCAATGGCTGACTCGGAAGTGTTCACAGTTTGACTCACCAGAACATTCATATAGAGAATTCTTTGCGGCACATGTTGTTTTATTCTGCTATCCAATCTTTGTGACATCCTTCCTATGTAGCTGCTACCACAACTACAAATGAATTTATAAATAACAGACAAAACATGGTGGGGAGGAAGAAAGTCCTTTTCCATGGATGAGAAAGCAGAACAAGTGCCAAAATGGACTCTAACTTGAGCAGAAAAATAACATGAAGTAACTGCTGTTTGGCCAATTGCTCACTATGCGAACCAACATAAGGCAGCCTTAAGTACACTGGTCATTTTCCACAGTATATGGCTTAACCTTGAAAAAACTATTTATTTTTCCCTGAATCACACCATTAACAATGTCGGTGGGATAACCATTCTTAGATAAGATGCTGCGAAGAAAATCCAACTCTACGTCCAAATAACTCTCCGTGCAAATTTTTAATGCCCTATGTGTAAGGGTCTTAATTAAATTTATTTTCCGTTTTCTGGGCCAAAATGAGTCCTACCATGTGTATAACCCCAAAAACATAGCTTTTCGAAACACGGAAGTTTCAAATTGAGTTGGAGTGTGATGAACAAAAACATCTAAAAATGATAAAGACTCCTTTTCAGTGGTAAATTCTAAGGACGGATGAAGCTGATTCAGAGTAGCAAGAAATGAGTCAGCCTGTCCCTCATCATCAAATAAACAAAAAGTATCGTCCACGTATTGATAATACATGGACGGTTTATTTTCCCACGTAAAGAGGGCAGACTCACAGAAACACACAAATATATTGTCCAAGGCTGGACCCAATCTGGATCCCATAGAGACACCATCTATTTGCCTATACATATAATCATTGAAGCTGAACTCAACTGATGTTGTGGCAAACTTCATTAATTCAATGAAGACATTCTCAGGTATGCCTGGACAGGTGAAGAAACTATGATAGAGCATCTCACAACAGATATCTATAGTCTCAAAAACTGGAACACATATAAATAATAAACAGATGTCAAAAGAACATAAATTTGTCTACAGAAGGAGTATTACGAATAATCTCTGCAAAAGTAAATGAATGCTTAATAGTGTATGAACTATAATAATCCAATACCAGTTGTAGGATTCCAGCTAGAAAACTAGCAACCTTATGTTGAGCCGACCCTACCATAAATAAAGTTAATCACATAGATACATTTTCTTTAAGGATTTTCAGTAAACCATAAAGACAAAGACAAATTGACCCTATAGGTCTAATTTCAGAAGAAACTTCTGACGTCAATAAGCTTCGTTTAACCCACCCAACAAGTTGCTTCTGAAACTTTGCTTCAACTGCAATAGTGCAGTCATGAGTCGCAACCAGACCCAAAGGTTGAAACTTAGTACTGTCACAAAGAATAGAATCCATTTTGGAGACATAATCACATTTATTTAATAAGACCACACATGCACTTTTATCAGGGCAAGTAATAACAAGACAGTTATTATTTTTTAAATTTTAACCATCTGCCAGTGCTGTTCACTCCACTTAGACTCAGAGCTAGAAATAGAGGCACTGGCATAATTATGTGTCAAGCTATTCAAAGTAGCTTTAAGTTTTGAGACTGAGTCAGAAGAATAAGGAGTGAGCCAAAACATTTGCAAAGAGAGGACCTCAAATTCTGCAAATATTCTTTCCTTATCAGGCATTTTAAACGGAATGCAGTAATTGAGGCCATGTGAAAGAATGTTTAGTTCTAGCTGTGATGGCTCATATGCAGAATAGTTAAACACCACACCTTGAGAGACTGGTTCTTCACTATACCCAAATTGCTTATGAATCAAATAACGCAACTTGGACTGTGTTCGTTGTCAGCCAACCTACATCTTTGTCCTGCAACAAGCCAACTAACCGAGAGAATCTAATTCTATCAAAGAATGGTAATAAAGTAAAACATTCTCTCCATATAATAAACAACGAACAAGTTAACTGTTAGATTCTATTCTTATAAAATCAAATAGAATCCTTCATTAATACTTCTTCAATTTTTAGGCTTGGATATAATGAGACATTTCTTTTCCAATAATTTCATAGCTCAAAATTACTGTGTGTATTACGCAGAAATAATTATGATAGCTAGAGTATCGAGAAATATTCCCAACTTATGATTTTATAAAACAGACATTTCATTTTTTTCAAACACAATTCCAATATCAGAAATATATTCCATTATCTGCTTATATTTTATTTAGAGTTGATGTATTTTATAATTAAATTTCTGTTCCTAGATTGCAAGAGATTCTTACAAGACTATGAAAGGATCAGAATCTGCTTTTCTTCATCAAAAATTCAAGACTGAATGGGAGGTAATATTTTTTTAAATATTAAAATACTTATATATTTGGTTGTTTTGAATTGTAAATTTTTCTTTGATGCATCACATGTAAAAAAAATATCCAGAAACAAAAGTGACTCAGAATAAATTTTTATTTTCAAAGTTTCCTTTCTTAGCAAAATTCCTTAATTAATAAGAAAGAAACTAGAGAGAAATTTTAACACTAAAATCACAGATGGGAAATTCAACATTTAAAAAAAGTATATTTTATAGTTTTTCATATTTCCCATTGATTAGATTTATTTAACGAAATTTTATTTTTTAATGACTGATCATATTTATTAAAATATTTCAAGGTTGTTAAATTTTTAAAATGTCTGTTTGAGATTGTTGTTTATTTATAATCATCAAAGTTACTTTGTGAAATAGAGAATATCATGAAAAGTTAAATGTCCTCACTGTCTAAATATTATAGATCTACTCCTATGAAATTTTATCTGAATTTTTTGATATGAGGAATTGTCATCATACATCGATTTGTTTTTACTAGTATACTCATCTTGGTTGATATCATTACGTTTAAAATATTTTACCCTCCAGCCTCCTTCAGGTTGCCAGGTGGTGTTCATAACCTTCTGAGAATGTCAAACCAAACTCTTTATTCGATTTATGGGGGCAGAGTATCTTCATTCCACTACCCATTCTAGAACATATCTCATATCAGCTAATTTTATTTAGTTAATTTGTTCTTGTTATATGGCATATCTCTTCACTGACATTTTTCTCAACCTAGGAATTGAATGCACTAGATAATTTGATTCACTTAACTATTTGATCATGTGTTCAATTGGATAATTAATTGATGAAAACTTAATGCCTTAAAACTAATGTTGTTTATCTGCTTCTTTAACTAGAATATATAACTTCTACGAGTAATGTAATTAGGGGTGACATTTTGACTTTGAGTTATTTCTTTCTCAATTAAATATTCTTATGTGGTGTTCGTTTTATGATGACCAGCCTGAAAAACAACCTATAAGCATAACATTACCTTTCAGGGAAAACATTATGGGGGTGTCAACAACAATCAGAATAATAAAGAACAACACTGAAAAAAGATGATTGAAAGAAAAAACGTAGGTATGCTAGGCTCCTTAGTAATTCTAGTATAGAAATTAAAACGAACTATATGGGATCCTTTTATTAAGAAAGAAATATACTAGACTTCAAAATTCCACCACCTAATTATATTATAGTCATATTCTCTAGTTCAATCCCTGGAGAAAATCATTAGTGTCAAAAATTGCAACATGGATTCTGGTAAAAAATGGTTATTGAACATTAGGTTTATAAGTTTTAGAAATTCAGTTGTTGTTTTCCTTAAGGACACATGGCCCAGTGGATATAGATGTTGGTTAGTTCCTTTTTTAAATAAAGAGTTGTGAGTTCAGTACAAGGCTACAGCAGTGGAGCACAAGTAACTTAGTCAGGTTAGAGGAAGATAACTAATGACTACCAAGAGAGGCTTTGCACAAGGAATGAGAATGATATACTCCAGTGATCATAATAAAGGATTCAGTTTGAAATCCCTAGCACCTGAAGAAGGCCAGGGCTTACAACAGCCGAAACATCATACAATGGCAACCAAGATGAGGACAATAATTTGAATAATCTAAATAGTGGATAATAATCTTCACTCTGGTTATATTATTCTTATAGAAACTAACCAAATCCAGCCAAAGAAAAGAAAATTCACTGAAAAGAAATGACATTCATTTTGAAAGGATCTTACAAGTAAGAAAATTATTTCATTTAATTTTCATTTGAAACAATATTTAAACAAAAAGTATTAGTGACTGAAATAAAACTTTTTCTAAACTTTCATTTATATGCACTATATCATGTTACCAGTCTGCTACGGCTTACCTCCCTTCCAGCCCTCCTATCCAAAGGGTCTCTCTCACCTTACACAGGTTACTTCCGCCGGTGCCTGGCCTTTTCTACAGCTTCGCTGACGGCATTCGGACGGCATGCACCTTCTTTCTTTCTTTCTGTTACCCTAAATCCCTTTGACATCTCCGGTAAGCTTTATCCTTTTTTCCCTTCCCAAATACAGACTGAATTTATCTTGCGTTATTTCCTAGATATTTCCCCCTTTTTTAAACGAACCGTGTTTATCTTCCCCCACGTGCAGACTTTCCATTTTTCTTCTCAGAACCCACCGTTACGCAGCTTAACTTGAATGTTTTCTCCTTCCTTGAACTTTTACGACCCTTTCATTTATTTGTTGTTATATTGTTTTCCTAAACAATGTCTTTCTCTTTCTTTCAGTTTTTTTTACCTTGTCCGAGTTTCAATAAACCTGTTTTGAAATGTACTTCAACTCAGAGTCTTGACTCTCGGCAGGAGTTAAATGCTAAATGTCTAAAGGCCGCTTACGTTCGGCGAACACAAGGCGGCCCGGAGGCATTATAGTAAAAAAACGGAGATAGATGTCCCGTAGAAATTCCAGTGAAAGAAAGACGTTTTCCCTCCTTACGGAAAGTTGTTTAACGGTCCTGGACCGTCAGAACTCGAGCGTCACTGTCAACTAGAGTAGTGTCTCTACCCGGTCACCACCTTTTGCTCCCTCACCCCAACTATGGAAGAAAATTTGTCGAGTCGCTCGAGGACCCACTCCTCAACCCGCTCTCGGACTTCCCTAAGGTCGTCCACAGCGGCCGCTGCTGTTGCCGCCCAAGCGAAGGCGGAAGCTGCTAGAACACGCGTGGCCTACATTGATGAGGAACTGAGGGTTAAAATGGAGCTAGAGAGGATAAAAGCTAGAAAGGAAGCGGCTGTAGCCGCAGCCGAAGCAGAAGTCTTAAGGGAAGCTGCCGAACAGGAAAACGAACGGTCCAGCCATCACCGCATG
This sequence comes from Ascarosepion bandense, assembly GCA_037127315.1. Taxonomy (NCBI): domain Eukaryota; kingdom Metazoa; phylum Mollusca; class Cephalopoda; order Sepiida; family Sepiidae; genus Ascarosepion; species Ascarosepion bandense. Next base: position 2,412,771 of record JBBBDQ010001260.1, on the reverse strand, counting down.
AAACTTATCTCCGCTCCGGTCGACCCCAGCGCACGGGTCAGGGAGTATTTAGCCGACCAAGCGAAGCAACCAAAACAAGAGATGCCTGGACCCCTACCACTTCCCAATGAAGAGAGCGCTCAGGTAAGCCAGCTCGCCTCACATAGACTGGCTAATCTGGATAGACCCGCCCAAACGACACTCCCCGTCATAAGCTACCATTCTCCCAACTCACACATCGGGGGCAATGAACCACGCGACAACTGGTATCCCTCTCACACTAGGGACATCCTCCAGCCTCAACAAACCACGGAATTCATGAGGTATCTAACCCGGCGGGAACTTATGACCACTGGTTTGCCACCCTTTAATGATAGACCAGAAGATTATAAAAAGTGGAAACGGTCCTTCCAAGGCGCCGTAAGACGCCTCAGACTCACACGTGATGAAGAGATGGACCTTTTAGTGAGAGGGCTCGGCAAAGAGTCACGGGAACATGCCGAGAGGCTAAGGTCAGCCCACCTCAACCACCCTGAAAGGGGACTCCAAAGGATATGGGAGCGACTCGAGGAATGTTACGGCGCCCCTGAAATGATTGAAGACGCCCTCTTCAGAAGAATCGACAATTTTCCCAAACTATCGAGCGATGAATTCCCCAGACTGAGGGAACTCAGCGACTTGGCCACAGAACTCCTGTCCGCTAAAGAGGATGGAGATCTCCCCAGCCTTGCCTTCCTGGACACTGCTCGAGGCCTTCATCCCTTTGTGGCCAAGTTACCACCCTCGCTTCAAGATGAATGGCTATCAGTCGGATCCGACTACAAGGAACGACACCGAGTCATGTTTCCCCCTTCGAGGTATTCGTGAGCTTTGTATCACGACAAGCTAGGATCAGGAATGATCCTAGTTTCAAAGTCAATCTTCCAGCTAGCGGGTTCTCCTGTAAAGAAAACAAACAAAAAATAGTAACGGTACACAAAACCGTGGTATCTCCTACGCCCCCCGACACCACACGTCCCCACAGTGAAGCAAGGGACTTGACCCAGTACTGCCCGCTACATGAGAAGTCCCACCACCCACTGCTGAAATGCCGGGCCTTCCGAGAAAAGGCATTGACAGAGCGCAAGACCTTCGTCAGAAACAGGGGCATCTGTTTTAAGTGCTGTGCTTCCACCGCGCACGTGGCAAAATTCTGTAAAGCAGATGTTACATGCAATGAGTGCAACAGCAAAGATCACAACACTGCTCTCCATCCTGGACCACCACCAGAGACCATCAGCACTAAACCCGCCGCTAAGGACGGCGGGGAGGATAAAACCCCTGCAGCTGCCGGAGTAGTTTCGCAGTGCACTCAAATCTGTGGCGGCAACCTCTCAGAGAACTCCTGTTCCAAGATATGCCTCGTCAACGTTTACCCTGCAGATCAACCCGACAAGGCAGTGAGGATGTACGCCATTATCGATGAGCAGAGCAACCGGTCTTTGGCAAACTCAAGCTTCTTCGATAGATTCAACAACAACGAGCCCAGTTTCCCATACTCCCTTAAAACCTGTGCAGGAGTAACTCAAACCATGGGAAGAAGAGCGACAGGCTTCCAGGTGGAATCCTTGGACAGAAAGATCAGCCTTCCTCTCCCCAGCTTGGTGGAATGTAACAGAATACCCAACGACAGGTCCAGCATTCCCACACCTGAGGCAGCCTTCCACCATCCCCATTTGAAGAAGATAGCTCACCTCATCCCTACTCCGGAGCCTAAAACCCCTATAATGCTCCTTCTAGGACGTGATATCCTGAGAGTTCACAAGGTACGTGAACACATAAACGGGCCCCATGACGCCCCTTACGCACAAAGGCTGGACCTGGGGTGGGTGATAGTAGGCAACGTCTGCCTAGGGAGATTTCACCCACCCACCGTGGTGAACACAATGCATACAAATGTATCCGAGGGAGGCCACCCTACCCTTTTCGAATTATGCCCGAACAACTTTAAAGTTCAGGAGAACTACATCGGCAACGGGCTTTACTCCACCGATAACGATGACTACATATTTCAACGGACCAGTGATGACGAAAGGGTAGCCCCCTCCATTGAGGATATTGCTTTCCTCAACCTCATGGAACGAGAAGTCGAGAGGGACACCGACCACAACTGGGTTGCTCCCTTGCCGTTCAAAGACCCTCTGGGATTTGCCGCCCCCGTCGTTATCGAGGGAAAATTCATCCTGAGGGAGTTGACGGACAAGAACGCCGAATGGGACTCCCCCTACCCAAGGAGATGTACGAACCTTGGTCGTTGTGGAGAGACTCCTTAAAGGCCCTAAACGAGATTCTCATCCCTAGGATGTTTACAACTCTACCTCCCTCTAAAGCGGCACGCAGAGAGCTGCACATCTTTTCCGATGCATCCACTAAAGCCATCGCTGCAGTAGCCTACCTCAGAGTCATCGACGGTAAAGGAAAAAGCCACGTTGGCTTCGTCATGGGGAAAGCAAAGCTAGCTCCACGGCCCGAACACTCGATTCCAAGACTAGAGCTCTGCGCGGCCCTCCTTGCAACGGAACTGAGTGAGCTGATCTCTTCCGAGATTGACCTGAAGCTTCATTCCACCACCTTCTACACCGACAGCAAAGTGGTGTTAGGCTACATCCACAACGAAACTAGACGTTTCTATGTGTATGTTAGCAATCGAGTACTGCGGATACGAAGATCCTCTCACCCCGATCAATGGAGATACATACACACAGACCTGAACCCCGCCGACCTCGGCACTCGTTCCGTGCCCGCATCTCACCTGCAAACCACCACCTGGCTCAATGGCCCCAGCTTTCCTCTGCCAGGAGGCAAGGATGACCCCGGCTACGATCTAATAAATCCAGAAAGAGACGCAGACGTCCGTCCTCAAGTGTCCACGTTAGCTACGTCTTCGGCAAATCTACAGCTCACTACGCTGTGTTTTGAGAGGTTTTCCACTTGGCTGTCGTTGACTAGAGCCCTAGCCAACCTCATACATATCGCTGGCACCTTCCACCAAGCTCATACCACCTCAAGAGGTGAATGTAGAGGGTGGCATTATTGCCCCAAAACACGCACTGTCGAGGAACTCTTACAGTCAAAAAATACCATCATCCGATCGGTGCAGGAAGAAGTCTACCCTGAAGAACTCTTGAGTATAGCACGCAAGGAGGATCTCCCTAAAGGCAGCCCGCTTAAAGACCTCAATCCTTTCATCGACAATCACGGCTTGTTGAGGATTGGGGGTCGCACCGGCAAAGCAGAGATCGAAACCAGAGAGAAAAACCCTATTGTCATCCCTGGGAGACACCACGTCGGATCTTTGATCGTGGGCTACTACCACGAGCAATCCAAACACCAGGGACGTCTGCTCACCGAGGGAGCCACCCGTGCAGCAGGATTTTGGATAATCGGTGAGAAGAGATGCGCAAGCCGGCACATTCACCGCTGCGTCACCTGCCAAAAACTCAGGAACCCCACCCTGACACAGAAGATGGCTGACCTTCCTGCCGACCGTCTCAGCACTAGTCCTCCCTTCACCAACATCAGCCTAGATGTGTTTGGTCCTTGGGTAGTCTCCTCACGCCGAACTAGAGGCGGACTCGCCAACAGCAAGAGGTGGGCGGTAATGTTTACTTGTATGAGCACTCGAGGTGTTCACATTGAAGTCATTGAATCAATGACCGCCTCCAGCCTCATCAACGCGCTCAGACGCTTCTTCGCCATCCGCGGCCCCGCTAAGCACATACGCTCCGATTGCGGAACCAACTTTGGGGGCGCTTGCAGGGAGCTGGGCATCGGGTCTCCCATAGATATAAGCTCAGTCTCTAGATACTTGGCAGGGCAGGAGTGCACCTGGTCTTTCAACCCTCCCCATGCTCCACATATGGGAGGAGCTTGGGAAAGGATGATCGGCATAGCAAAAAGAATATTGGATGCCATGTTCTTGCAGTACAAGCATAGGATGACCCATGAATCGCTCACCACATTTTTGGCGGAGGTCTCTTACATAATCAATGCCCGCCCCCTCATTACTGTGTCGTCAGATCTGGATCAACCCCTGATACTTACCCCTGCTATCCTCCTCACTCAAAAAAACAGGTGTTCCCTTCACGCACGAGCGTGAATACGGACCCAAGGACATCCTAAGAAGCCAGTGGAAATTCGTTCAGCATCTGGCCGAGATTTTTTGGAGCAGGTGGAGAAGAGAATATCTATCCTCGATCCAAAAACGTTCCAAATGGAGGTCGGAGGTACCCAACCTTGAACCGGGGAACGTGGTGCTGCTCAGGGACGAGCAAACCAGCAGAAACAAGTGGCCTCTAGGACTTATAACCCGTGTCTTCCCTAGTGAGGACAATCCAGTACGTAAAGTTGAGGTCAAGATCTACACTGGGAATTGCGCTAGACTCCTCCTTAGACCCATCACTGATGTTTGTCCTTCTCAGCGCCAAAGAGTAACTATTTATGACGTGTCATACGTCAGGCGGGGAGTATCATGTTACCAGTCTGCTACGGCTTACCTCCCTTCCAGCCCTCCTATCCAAAGGGTCTCTCTCACCTTACACAGGTTACTTCCGCCGGTGCCCTGGCCTTTTCTACAGCTTCGCTGACGGCGTTCGGACGGCATGCACCTTCTTTCTTTCTGTTACCCTAAATCCCTTTGACATCTCCGGTAAGCTTTATCCTTTTTTCCCTTCCCAAATACAGACTGAATTTATCTTGCGTTATTTCCTAGATATTTCCCCCTTTTTTAAACGAACCGTGTTTATCTTCCCCCACGTGCAGACTTTCCATTTTTCTTCTCAGAACCCGCCGTTACGCAGCTTAACTTGAATGTTTTCTCCTTCCTTGAACTTTTACGACCCTTTCATTTATTTGTTGTTATATTGTTTTCCTAAACAATGTCTTTCTCTTTCTTTCAGTTTTTTTTACCTTGTCCGAGTTTCAATAAACCTGTTTTGAAATGTACTTCGACTCAGAGTCTTGACTCTCGGCAGGAGTTAAATGCTAAATGTCTAAAGGCCGCTTACGTTCGGCGAACACAAGGCGGCCCGGAGGCATTATACACTAAATTTCAATCTGAAGATTTAAAAGCTTTATTAAACTGAAATATTATCTTCAGAGTAATGTACCCTATATAAATATTAGGTTTTCCCAAAGGTTTGTAAACACTTGCAAAATGGGTCTATCTGGTCCAGCACAATCAAGACAAGCAATGAGTTCAGAAAGGGCAAGAGACACCGTCGGTTCCAAAACAAGTTCGATTCAGCAAGAAAGTCATTTTGTGCATTTGGTGGAACATTGAAGGAATCGTGCATTTTCAGTTGGTTCCAAATGGTCGTGCCATCAGTGCCGAATTTTACTGTCAGCAACTTGAGTGGGTCTGCGAAAGGTTGAAGCAAAAGTACCCGGCTCTGATCAGCCGAAAGCACGCTTTGATGCTGCCAAGTCACACACCGCCAGGAAGACCAAAAACAAGTTTGAAGAGCTGGACGGCATTGAGGTTCTGCCACATCTAGCCTAGAGTCCTGACTGTGCTCTATCAGATTACGGCCTTTTCCGCTCAATGCAACACTTTCTGAAGGGCCACCGATTCGACTCGTTTGATGAAGTCGAGGAAGCGTGCCAAGAATTCTTTGATTCGAATCCGGCTGAATGGTACTTTGACCAAATCCAAAAGCTTGCAGAGCAAAGGCAGAAAGTCTTGGAAAATGATGGTCTTTATTTTGAGCAATAATTTTTGTTGTTTTTGGGAGTAAAATTTCAATTTTTTGCAAGTGTTTTCTGGTAACCTTAGATTACTTGGCGAGTAAAATTTCAATTTTTCGCAAGTGTTTATGAACTTTTGGGATAACCTAATAAAATTGTAAAGTTTACACTTCTTTAAAACTGCTTATTTCAAACTTTATTTAAATGCCATGCAAATTTCTTGAATAAATTTTAGATTAAAATATCACAGTTCTTAAATAATAGTGGAAACCTTTTTCAGATTTTCATAACTGGTATAACCAAAACATTTATTTCAAGTCTTTATTCTACCAATTACCAATAGAACTTGTAGTCACTTAAGTTTGAATATTCAATCCAATTGATTATGTTAAAAAAGTTACTGAAATTTACTTCACAACAATAATTTCAATCTTCTAATGCTAATAGATCTAAAAAAAATGTAAATATTTATATTTTTAAAAATTGATGAATAACAAGAAAAAGTAAGAGAGTATTATAAAGTTTCAAGATCGAGACAAGAGAGTTTGTTGGATTTCATATTTGATTGCACAGAAAATCTGAGCTTACACCTATACTCTTTCATGAGCGAGTAAAAAAGCATACATATTAATTTATTCACCAATAGAAAAGTTTGTTTCACAAAACAATTGGCTCACTTAATTGTACCATGTGCAGACATCTTTGGGAATAAAACAGATACAATCTCTCATTTATTAACCAATTAGAAGCAAGTAAAAAAATCTTAAAAGTTGATCCAATTCTGTTTTCCACAATGTATAAATATGCATGATTTTTGCCTTTCTGGAGAAAGGGCCACAAGTCGCCTGTCAGACATCAGGTCTGGGCGACTTGCATTTTCTTACTCTCTCTGAAGAACTTTCAAACAAACATTACTTCATAAATAACAAAAATTGATGCTAATTCTTGTTAAATAAATCTTACACTTATTGATAGAAATGATACACTTTATTCTTCTTTAAATGTGGTGGTCTCGGTTATGTTAGGCACAAGGCCATTTTGCAAACATAGCCAAGGTTCTCTACAAGTTGATACCTACTTATGCTGAATTTTTTTTTTTTTTCAGATATGTTTGACTTTTGAGTACAAGTTCACATTTAACTATTGTGATTCATGGAAAAAGTATTGCTCTATATTTTTTCTTTTCAACAGTTTCATACTGAGACATTGCCAACTCATAGGAAAATCTTTTAATAAATTTCTTTTTGCTTTTATAAAAAATTTAGTTACCTGACTCAAACTCCTTCATTACTTTTATATTTCTGACACATAATTTTCCAGTCCTTAATTTTGAAGAATGATTGTGTTTTTTCTTTCTTTCAGAACATTTCTACATCTCTCCCATACAACCCGTACTGGACTACGCCATATAAACTGCGATCTCCTGAAGAAAATCAAACAGCACATACGATACATGGCCTTTCTTCCTCCAAATTATACAATTATGAAACTATTATTCCTTCTCCAGGTATTTTGGTGGCACGTCCATTTTCATTCCCTAACTATAAAGAGGCTCCCACCAAAAAGCCAAAGGCCAAAAAACATAAAAAAATCAGATTTACTCCAACCATTGCTGGAACAAAAAAAAATAAATTCATTGTAACTTCAGTTCCAGAATCTACTCTATTGAAAACCAGCATCAGTGAAGAAATGTTATAATCATATAAATGCTACAAATCAAAATCATAATTGTGGAATAGATTATGTACTTCAACCACAAAAATATGTCCTATATATCTTCAGTTTCATCCTTGTCAGTAATTACAGCTTGTGATCAGTTTTTAAGAAAAGTCAAATTTTCCATTTCTCTTCACTCTGAAATAGCCTTATATTCATGTTCATACTTTTTTAATCTACTGTTTTTCATTAGAATGTTACAAAAAATTCAATTTAAATACGAACAACTTAATGTTAGAATGCAATAAAAAAAGTCTTCTTTTGGAAAGGCTCACATAGGATAACACATCACTCAATAAGTCTTGAGCTCAACTAATAAATCAACAACTTTTTGGCAAAATTTGACTTTTTTATCAACATTGTCTTCTTTTAGGGTGATACACTGATTCCAACGCTTCTCTCACAATTCGATGCCTTTTTTATAGAAAAATTTGTCTTTGACCTCAAAATACGCCTAAATTTTTTATAGCACATTGTTGCGGATACCAGGGTATCTTCAAACGTATTTATAATTTAGTGACTAGAGGTTTGGATTGAATTCAAAGTCACTTTGTTCTTGTGTAATTGAATTTGGAAATAAGACAACAATGACGCTTGAGTAAAACAACAATGAATTGTATTAACAGTAAGTTTACATAGTTGAGATTAATAAGGAAAAGTTGTTTCCCTTGTAACGTTAAGAAACATGAAGTAAAGTTAATAACTGAATAAAGTTCCTGAAAAATAGAATGAAATATACATACTGATGTTGAGTTGAAGAAGGTTCCGATTGGAAGATGTGTTTGATTGTGCACATGTGCGTTTAAGAAATAAATAGCAGCTAATTGCTACCTGCAATTAGTGTGATAGTATGAGAGCGAGTTAGGTAAGACTGAGAAACATGTCCCCGCAATAGCATTGGCTGCTATTGCGGGCAGCTGAGCCCAAACTGCAGCTGCAACTCTAACTGGTCTGCCAACATGTGTGTCCCCACTTTTTATAATCCTTGTGAAAATGCGGGAAAGCAAAGGAGCATCACATGAAAGCTGCATGTTTCGAGAATGAAGAAACACACCAGACAGAAGTAAATGCATGAGTGTATGAGTATGTATACACGTGTGAGTGCGAAATGTAGGTGAACATGAATACACATGAAGCCCACAACTCCTTCATTGGAGCCAAATCTCCCTGGAGCATTCTTTTGACATTTGCAAACCACCAGTAGTTGCTGAGGACCAGATCTGGAGAATAGGGTGGATGCAGAAGCAATTCGAAGTGCAATTCATATAGTTTTGTCATCATTGCAATTGACTTGTGACGCGTGTTGTCTTGGTGAAAGATCACTTTTTCTTCTTCATTTGTGATTGTTTTTGGCGATTTTTTCCTTCAAATGCACCAATAATGCGATATAATTTTTGCTATTGATGGTTCTTCCTTTCTCAAGGTAATCAATGAACAAAATACCTTGCACATCCCAAAATACAGAAGCCAAACCTTACCTGCTTATGTTTGTGTCTTTGGTCACTTTGGACAGCTTTCGCCCACTGCTGTCCACTCAGCTGACTGCCAATTTGACTCCAGAGTGAAGTGGTGAATCCATGTTTTATCCATTGTCACATATTTGTGCAAAAACTCCTTCCTGTTGTATTGAAACAGTTGCAAAGAATGCTTTGAATCATCGATGTGTTGTTTTTGATCAACTGTGAGCAAACACAGTACCCACTTTGAACACAGCTTTCTCATTGACAAATATTCATACAAAATGGTGAATACACTGTCTTCTGATACATTCAACTCCTCTGCTATCTCATGCAACTTCAATTTACAATCGGCCAAAATTAGTTTGTGGATTTTTTTGGTGTTTTCAGGGGCAGTTGCCACTTTTGAGCAACCTGAGCCCAGCATCATTTGTGTCTGTATAGCCACATTTAAAGTCAGCATACCACCTCTTAACCATTGTTTTCGATGGAGCATAGTCCAAATAACACTTATCAGGCCATTGCTTTGCTTGAACAGTATTTTTCCCATCAGAAAGCAATTCTTTATCAACACACGAATTTCAGATTTTTTCATTGTTTTGAAAATTTGCTTCACTTAAATAACTGTAATTTGTAAACTAATAATCCAATTGAGCCCAAATTTTGTTATGTGCCATTTGAAGGTTAGTACTTCATAAAAACATATGGATTTTTTTATTAGTGGCACCATCTATATGTCAGGCCTGCGATTTATTGAGTGATGTCTTATTTGATTTTTATTTTATTTACCTTAAATATAAATATATATATTTTTTACAATGATGTTGAATGACATCTATGTTTTTGCTCTGGAGTGAAAACAGATACACACATGACATAAGAAGTGAATGAGAATCAACATTCTGGTTATTAATAATATGTGAGTGAGAGTCATGTTAGTGTTTGCAACTTGATTTCATATATCATTGTCCTGAAGTAGAGAACTAGATTTTGCAATGGACAATAGAGACATTTTATTCAAACAGTTTTTCTTTATATTCAATAAACCTGTTGTTAGAGTTATTAACAGTGTTGTGCATTTTATTGAAGGAGTTCTTATTTGAGCTTGATTCAGAAGTTGTCCTTGGATGCAGAGACAAAAGTTGTTACATACAGGAATCCCGCAATCTTGTCTGCACTACACAACGTACATAGATGGGTCCACGCTAGAGTTCACTGTCAATCCACAATATGATAGGGTTGATTCAAGTTTTCCAAAACCTTGTCGAGATGACATGCTGACTCCAGCCAAAGAAGGAAAAGAAAGCTGGATGACCCATAAGGTTGGTATTACTCAACAAAGCTAGAAGGAGCTAGAGTCTGAATAATAAGAGACAGAGACAGGAGACAATTGAGCATGTGACTTGATAGGGGTTAGAGGTTACATATGAACCTTTTTTGTGAAGAAAAAGGGTAATATACAAAAAATATGGAGAAATATGCATATAAGTTCAAATTTTTGTCAGACTGTTTAGGCTAGCAAAAAATTATTACATCTAAACATTCAGAAATGAATACATTTAGATAAAGTCAAGTACAAAAGAAACAAAATAAGAAAATTATAGAGGAAAACTTTTCTACTTAGCAAAAAATATAAAATTGATTTTCATAATTAATCATGAGCTGTGTCATGCAGAAAAATTTCATGCAGTGGTATTCATCAATTCCTGTTGAATATTTACAGAGACCAAACTGGATGTGATCACAGCTGTCATAACAGTGGCATGTATGGTAAGCTACATTCTAGACAACCCTACACAGCTGTTAACCTACAAAATGAAACATTCTACCTATGTTAAGCATAATATAACCAATGGGGGTGATTATGTTTTGTAGCTGCTCTAATACTTTTATTGTTCTACCTTTAGAAATAAATTAGAGGTATTACCTTTGCATGTTAGAAAAATCTCTTGTGTTAGAAAAATCCTAGCTTTGTGCAAGCATATGGTTGCAAGAAGAATTATGACAAAGGCAAATATAAATTTATCTCGTTTATTAAATAAATACAGACAAGTGGTTTGTGAACTTGGTTGTCCTTAATTCTTAACCGGTTAGCATCTAGATGTGTATGAATTTGTTTTAGGCTGGCCGTCTGTAATTGTATATAATGTTCACAAGGATATGCATGGTTTTCAAAGGTGGTTGTCTTTAGTGAGAAGGGGACAAAAGGTTGAGAGAAGAGGAAAGTGAACAAATATGTGCCACTCAAAGAGTGGAGTAGGTAATCATTAGCTCTGTGATGTTCCCTCTTTCCTTCCATAGTATGCCACTACCCGGCCGGTCGCTGTTGGCTTCGATCCAGTCAGCTGGTCGAAGATTGATTCTGTCACGGTTTTCTCCCTTGTCCCATATTGTGTTGATTAATCACAAGGTAGTCACGTGAGGTTTTCACTAGCTGACTCTCTGCTGAACTAAACCAAGCCAGGAAGTATGCACACAATTGAGTAATAAAAGAAAGAAATGTAACTTCAAAGGAAATAAGTGGACCGAAGTCTGAAGTGTTGTGAAATAATGTTTTTATATACTGATTATACACAATAGTCTCTTGAGTAATTCCCAATCCCTGCCTCTATCAAACTGGTAGCAAAATGGACGTTTCTTAAGTAAATGGAATTATTCTCCGAAGTAATAACAGGAAATCTGGCTAGCCACAGCTCGCTGCTCCAAACAAAAGTCTAAGTTCGTTATGGGTCTGGTCAACTTGTTGATTGTTTTCCGGAATGTTACGGAAATTGCCGAAGTACTGGGTTGCGGGTAGGTTGTCATGATTCATCTTCAGAAAAGGAATTGAGGTGGATTTCCTTGTTCCGGTTTGGATCGCTCTCACCAAGAACTCTGAAAAATTCTCTTTCAGTTAGCAATTTCAGACTTGTCTGCAAATTCTCTTGTCTGTCTCTTAACTCTGGTTGGTTGATTGGTGACTGACTTCTCTACGGTCGGCATCCAACGGCATGGCAATCATCTCTCTGTCTCTTTACTTCTTCAGCTGGGATCTGTCTTTGGTTATTATGTCTCTGGACCGGGAAATCGAACTGTCTGCCACTCGAGCTGCAACTACTTCAACTGCAACTGAAAACTGCATTCAGTTATCAATCTCTACAACTTCACTCTGACTGGACTGTGTTCCGACTCGAACTTCAACTCAAAAACTTTGTCTGGAAATTCTCTTCTGTCTTTAACTCTGGTTAGCTGGCAGGCTAACCAGAGTTGGCGCCCAACAACATGGTGCCTATCTTCGTCGTTACATTTTTAGGCCAGTAACTGGAACTGAAACTGAACTGCCTCGAACCGCAGCCGCTGAGTCCCAACTCCAATCCAACTGATTTTGGTCCCGATGTTTAGAATGACCGTGCTAGCCTTCTCTTGGGTGGCCGAAATCGACTCTATGACATTAAACAAATCCATTTCTCTTTTCTTTCTTTTATTTTCTTCTTCTTTCTGGGTTTACAATAATAGAGAAATACCAGGTGTTATTTTTTGTACCTGCTTTCTTTTTAAAGATAAAGATTTTCCAGCTACAGTTAATAATTAGTTAATAAAATTAATCACCTCCATTTTCCTTTGCTCATATTCAGAAAATAAGGAAATTTTCTCTTAGTATGTTCCCATAATTTATAATAGCAATTAGAAGATTTTCCGGATATGGTTATTAACTAATTAATAAAATTAATTATTTCCTATCTGCTACAAAATATTGTTATATAGTAGTAATCATGATGTTTGAAGGGTTGTTCTTTCTTTCTTTCTTCCTTGCCAACAATGTGTGAGAAAGTTGGGTAAAGATTTCACATGACAGTGAGTGTGAAGGTAAGGCAGTAATGTTGTTGACCAGCCAATTGGTGGGTTAAGCTCACAGTGAGTTGTAGCCGACAGTAAGCCCTTTTTGTTAATTTAGTTTCCTCAGCAACTTTTATAGCAAAATTAAATTTCACATAGGCTTGTTAGATTTCTCAGATTTTGTCTCTTGGTATTTTTTGTAGGTTTCTCGCTCACTGATAAATATTTTCACATATATGTGTGAGAAAAAAAGAAATTTGTTGTATTAGTTTCTGATTTGACTGTGCAGACATAGACAAGAACATGACAGTTCCATTTACAGATCAAACAAACAACAGTATTTAACAAGTGAAACTCAGAGCCTATTTTAATGGGTTTCTGAGACAGAATGCAGAAATCCAAAATTCGGAGCCAAAATTGTATGTGTGCTAAGCAGATTTTGAGTGTTTTCAGTAAGTGACTGTAAATCAGAGGAGATATGACATTCAGTTTTATAAAAAGGCCCCCCCCAGATCTCGTTCTGATTTACAGTGCATATGGATGTGTGTGTTGAAGTATTTAATGCATAATAAAGTAGCTAAAGTATGAGAGGAGTTATCCTTGAGTTAACCTTATTGGCATTTTTTTGTATCATTTTGTTGTGGAATTATACTGGTTGGGCTGGAGGTATTTATTATGTGCCCCAGAAGGAAGTGGGGAAGAATGATCATGGACATTCTTGTGAGTGTTACACAGTGGGGGTAGAGGGGTTGTGTCAGATGTGTTGCATGTGGTGCAAGGCAGTGAATGTGTGCACAGTGCATCTAGGCTGTGTCCCCATTCTCATTTCGCACCTGACACATTATGCTGTTCGTCTTGATAATTGTGAAGTTTCCAATCCAGGGAAAATGGAATGATTGGGCCGCAGTTAGGTGTGGCTGATGAAGCAAGACCTTGTTGCCTACTTGTATCAGGTCCTTGTAGATGAGGTGTTTTAATTTGGTTTCCAGTTTTTGATTAGCTTCGTCATTAGCTAGGGTGACATGGTGGTGAAGGAGAGCATTTACTGGCATACCATAGGCACCCGGTCATCACTTGCAATTTCCCTTCTATATAGTTTGGGCAGGCTAATGTTGGGATGATGGCCAGTAATCGCGTAATACGGGGAAACCCTAATGGCACTGTTGATCGTGACATTCATGGATGAGATGACAGATTTGAGGATGTCTGTCCATTTGCAGTTTCTGTCCTTGCACAACATGTAAAGGGCATTTTTCATTGTGCAATTTTACCACTTGGTATTCCCTGAGCTTTGCAGTCACCATGGACAGTGAGATTCTTGTAAGATGGACATCTAGTTGCAGAACTGACAATAGACTTCGCTGGTAAAGTGTGTGCAGTGATCAGATGACACTGTTCGTGGAATCTCTATTTTGGAGAAAAAATTGGTATAGTCTGCAGGCAGCATCAATTACATGGTCTCTTGCACATGGTTTGGTGGTGAGGTGCCAGCTGAAGCTGTCTAAGATGGTTAGGATGTAACACTTTCTCTTGAAGTTGGGTGTAAAGATGACCTTGAATGGTCTCCTGCCTCGCTTACAGTGACCAATAGGCCAATGAATGTGCCTGCCATAGTTACTCTAACACTTTGCACACATGTTGCAGGAATTGACATAGGCCTGGGTGTCACAGTTTTTGAATTCCCACCAGTAGCTGGATAGGAGTTCTCACATGCAAGTAATATCTGAGTTACTGATGCCCTCATGGACTTAAAGGCATTTAGCATCGATTTTGTATGGTATGACTAGTTTGAGAGAGTGTTTGCTGTCTCTTATCATCAGGATGGAAGTGCCCAGTTCTAAAAAAAATAGTGCATGTGCTTTCTGAAAAGAAATGTCTGGTGGACATCGGGATTGACATGGGCATTGCCCAAGTCCAATGACTGGAGGGCACTGATGATCATCGACGGAGCATCATCCTTCTGTTGGTCAGTCGTGATACCAAAGGTGCTTACAAATTCTCTCAGTGGGCATGGTGGAGTTGGAGTGGTGAGTAAAGAATGCATTGGTGATGTGTTTATGGTAGCAGGTGTGTGTGGTATGCAGGTCCTGAGGATGAGCTGTGACCTGTTGAGCTTGTCAAGATACCAAGACGGGATATAGATGTGAAGGTTGGAATTCTTAAAAGTAAGTGACTGTAAACCAGAGAAGATATGACATTCACTTTTATAACAGTGTCTACATTCAAAACTCTCCTTATATCATCCTGTAGAAAAATATCTTTTATGCTTGAGAAGCTTTAAAATTTAGTCATGTTTTTATTATTCAAAAGTATTAAAAGCACTTTTAAATCCATTAAAAAATATCAGTTTGGTTTGTGAGAGTAGCTGTCATGCCATTTTTTAAGAAATTCTCTTAAAACAAGAATATTTTCTTTATTGATTCAAATTTTGAAAATAGAAGAAAATAAGCAACATTTTGGGCATAATTAATTTCAAGAAAGGTAAAATGTGACTCCAATGTATAAAAATATCCATGCAGTTTATGGGGAAAGTACTATAAATAACTTGAAAAGTTTTGTGCTGGAGATTTTTTACTGAATAATGTTCCATGGTTGGGTAGACCATTGAAGTTGATAATTATACAAATACAAGACGGGTTAACATTAGGAAATATATGCAAGTACAAATCCTAAATAAAAATATTAAACTGCAGTTGGATTCTGGTTCAGATTTAACAATCATATATCTATACATTTAGATAAAATTGGGAAAACCAACCTTGCTAAGAACTAATAAAATGGCCAGGTCCATGACAGAGAAGAAAATCAAGTTTACAGGATAACTAATCACTAATGTAACTTTTCAAAGAAAGACGTTAAAACAAAATGTTAATTTTAAAGAATACAGAAAATTTATTTGGCACTGACTGGATGGAGAAATTTAAATTGTGGGACATGCCAATTAATTAAATTTGACAAAAACTTGAAAACCTGACCACCGAGGTAAATAATTTAATAAAAGATGTAACAGAAATTTTTCCAGAAGATTTTTCGGGAGTGAGGGGTTTTGGTTAGTGTAATAAGATAGCAAAATTCAAGTCAAAAGATAACATCCAGCCAATGTTTAAGAAAAAACAAAATGTACCTTTCGCCTATTTAACAAAAGTAAATGAAGAACTTGACAGATTTGTCGAAAATTGTGTATAGTCAATGGAGCTTCACCAACCGTTTATGTGAAAAAGAAGTCAAACGAGATCCAGGTCTGCGCCGATTTCTCGATGGGGCTTAATGCTGCACTCAAAGACTATCATTATTTTTTACCTAGACTGGAAGAAATTTTTGCAAAACTGAATCGAGAGAAAATCTTTTCAAAAATCTACCTCAGTGATATATGCCTTCAATCAAATACTAGTGGAGGAAGAATGTTCTAAGTTATTCTGTATCAACATCCATCCTGGGTTGTATGAGTTCAAATGTCTACCATTTGGGGTAAAGGTTGCACCAGCAATTTTCCAACAAGTGATGGATATGCACTTCCCGCCTGTGGAACTTGCTTCCATATTCTTGCTTTCCTGATGGCTACAACCTCCAGGAATTTAAATGCAATGTCAATACTCATCTCTTAACCACTTGATTCTAGTTCTTTCTACACCACCCTGTATATCTTTTCCTTTCTCTCTACCTTTGCAGCTGTCATCACACCTGTATTCTCATCCTTCTCTTGCTTCTTTCCCTGACACCCACTGTAACTGGTTCGTCTTTATCTTTACTCTCCTCCTATCTAATCTTTTACTTTCATGTAGCCCCCTGCATTACTGCTTTGCTTGGGGTGAAACGATTAAAAAAAAAACTATGCTGAGCAACCTTGACTTCGCGGTTGCATATTTCGACGACGTATTAATGAGCAGTCAAAATGTAGAACAGCATAAAGTCTTATCAAGAATTCAGGGGTACGGGTTCTAACTGAGAGAATCCAAATGCGACTTTTTTATGGAGAAGATTAAATACTTGGGATGTATTACAGATAAAGTGGGCATAAGACCAGATCCAGAATGAGCTATAGCAATCAAGGACATGCCAGCTCCTAAAAATGTCTCTACCTTACAAAGTTTCTTAGGACTGGCAAACTATTACCATGTGTTTATACCAAATATGCACTGCTTACATGCTCCGTTAAACAAACTTTTGAAAAAAAACAAAGACTGGGAGTGGATACCTGAATGTCAAGAAGCATTCATCAAAATAAAGGAAGTTTTGATGTCTGACTTGTTTCTCACCCACGATAACCCAGACCTGGACATTATAGTTGCCAGCAATGCCAGTTCATATGGCATTGGAGCATGTTTTATGCACAAGATGTAAGATAGAGCTCACAAACCAATAGTTCATGCGTCAAGAATGCTTCTTCCTGCAGAAAAGAATTACTCGCAAATTGAGAAGGAGTGATTAGGGATTATTTTTGCAATAACGAAGTTTCACCTGTACATTCACAGTATACACTTTACATTGCAGACGGACCATAAACCATTTCTGACCATTTATTGGGGAACAATCCTTTTAAATTATAATTTTAAAATAGAGTTCATATTGTGTAAAAAGCTGTCATGCCGACGAACTGTCAAGATTAATCCCAAAACACAGAGGACCTCTTGAAGATACTGTGATTGCTTCTCTTTGGATAGAAGGAGAATTTAAAGCCACATTATGCAACACAGTAAGGGAACTCCCTGTAACTCTTGACCAAATCAAACAAGAAGCTCTAAACGATGAGTTTATCAGGCAAACTAAACCAAAATTTGTGAAAAGGATCAACAAACTTCAGATATTTTCTCTATATGCAACGAAGTACTGCTATATAGTGAGCAAGTCGTCATTCCCACAACATTACAAAAAAGAATACTGAAAGATTTCCATGCCGGTTACCCAGGGATTACAAGGATGAAGAGCTTATGCGCAGTTATGTATACTGGCTGAACATGGATAAGGATATCAAAAACATCGTAAAATCCTGTAAAAGCTGTGTCTTGGCAGCTAAGGCTCTTTCAATCAAGCATAGTCCTTAGCCCCAAACGGTCCGATCATGGTCACAGATTCATACAGATTTTGTAGGCCTGCTAGATAGATTCTACTATCTTATAGTAATAGATAGTTTTTCTTAAGTGGCCCCAGATTTTTAGATGTAGAAATCCCACTACAGAAGTGACAATCAATTTCCCACACAAACTGTTCATCACATTTGTGGTAGTCGATTATTTAGTGTCAGACAATGGAACACAATTTACGCCTGGCAATTTTAAGGAATTTTGTGAGACCTTCCTGATCAATCATATCACAATTGCTCCATATCACACAAGGTCCAATGGACAGACCAAGTGCTTCATTGACATGCTGAAAAGAGCCCTGAAGAAAGCTAGGGGCACACCCACAGAAAAAGCCCTACAACAGTTCCTTAGGTGTATAGAATCATGCCCAGTGACAACGCACCATCCTCATTACCCCCAGCTGAGGTAATGTTTGTGCATAAAATCAGTTCTGTGTTCGACAAGCTATTTCCCAAACAAAACTCAGACAAACAAACACGGTACCTACAAAACGATACCAATCTGGAGAGAAAATAACAAATATTTCTGGAAAATGTGTACAACTGAAAAAAGAGTAGGAAATATGGTCTACATAATTAAAAGTCCTCAGTTTACTCACAAAAGACATTTAAATCAAATCAGAAATTTCCTCCTGAAAAGAAAGAAGTTATAGATGTCATTTACAATACTTTTGACATGCCAATACCACAAGTGACCCAAGAACAACACCTTTTTTAAAAAAAAGGAAATGACAGATTTTCTTGTCATTAATCCAAAAAGAAAAAAATATTAAGACACCTGTGAAGTTGATACTTAGGAGACGGGGGTGTTATAGTCATTTACCCATCCACAAATGAACTCTTCCAACTATAATAAGTAGCAGTTTCTGCTTTGTGAGAGAGAAGTCTATCCCAGTAGATAGCTCTGACAACCAGACTAATACACTCACACAGGTGATCTTCTCATATTGTATCTGTACTACTGTTCTTTGTTAATATATTTAACTCTATTCTGTCTTTGTGTCTTTATTTCTGGCCCCTAACCAGGCCACAAAAATTATACAACTTAAGAAACAATATACTCAAAATAGCCAAATCAAGGACTGAAATACATTTGCCCCAGCTAAGGTGGCTTCCACAAAAAAACAATTTACTGGCCCATATTTCCATGCATAACTCACTAACAATAGGTAATGAAAGATAAATACAACAGGAAATAGAAAAGATCATGGTGAAAGTATAATAACTGCCACTAACTAGACCACATCATCTTAAATGTCTTTCAAGGGAATCCTCTATAATAAGCTCCTTCTAGAGGACCAACGGTTTAGTTTGAATAAATGCTCTACAAATTCAACAAATTGAAGACAGCACACAACAGAATGTGTTCAGAATTAGTTACATGAAAGAGCATAATAATTTATTTAAACTGAACAAAACTTTTCACCATGGAATATCTATAAATTTAGTCTTTGTAATTAAACTTTTTTTAGAATCTATAAAAATTGATATACAATCTCTTTATGCTTAACATAGATAGAATTACTCAAATTTAAAAAAGTGCCTCAGCATGGAGTAATGGTTAGCAAGGCTAGCTTGGTTGAGCATTAACTACTAAGTAGAGAGTTTAATCCTCCCATACAAAATTTTCAATATTAAATAATCAAACAAGCCAGTAAATAAAACCACCAACATTAAGCTTAGAAATTTTGCAGTTTAAATGGTATTAAATTTGTGTCTATGATTTAAAATTATGAATGAAAGAAATATTTTGGGTCTTAAAACAAATTCACAGTTACTTTCAAAAATATAGTTTAGTTTAATTTTTTGTGTACTTTTGAGAAAAAAAAAACTTTTGTTTTGCAGCCAATATGGAAGGGTTTTCTTTGCATCAAGTTTATACTTTCCAAAACTGGAAATTAATTGTAATTAATAACTGGGAAACAGTGCTTATCAAGATCAATGTTTGTTTCAATGATTTTATGGCTGATAACAGGATTATAAACTGTGTGCTAATGATCTGATTTAACATGTATTAAAATGACAGAGAAGCATTAGAAAGCATTAAAAATGACCCTCAACTGCTACAATTTTATTTAACACATTTGTTAAAAAAACAAATATGTAAATTAAGAAATATGAGTCTTTATTTCTTTTAATGTAAACAGTAAACAAGAAATCACCTACCCACCTCAAACTTTCTTTCTCCAATATTCAGTGTCAATACCAATTTCTATAGTGTAAAATCTTTTCTATTGAAATGTTCTCCAGATACCTTTGTGTTTTGTGAAACTCTTCTATTTATACCAATAAATTCTCTATTCCAGATTATCTTCCACTTTGTCAAAAGGTTTCTCGGATACATGGTCTTGATGTTTACATCTGGGAAAACTTTTCATGGACAAAGCAATCATTTCTTGAGCTTTCAACTGTCTTTATTGCATTCTGTTAGCTATTTCATTTTCCTTTACCACTTCTCTTTTTCTCAGGAATGTAAGATATTAAACAAAGTATTTGACAGTATAGGAATGGCTCTCTTTCTCTCTACATTTATCTGCAAATATCTTTAAATAAAAAAAAAACAAGAAGAAAAACTGTACTTGTCTTTTTTTTCATTTTGTCTCTTCTACAGATACACTCCATCTGAGAATATTTACAGTATCTTTATGTTTGATGATTCTAATGCACATCATGTCAAATGGCTTAATCATTCTAATCTTACTGATATTGCACACATTCAGACTTTCAATTTTTCTATTGCTCAGTTTCTCAATAATTCTGATCAGTATGCACTTTACCTCCTCTCCTGGCACTTGACAGGCATCACAACTCTGTCCTCTTGGCAATGCTGATCACACTGTAGTATCTGTTGATATTTCTTTTGATTCCTCTTTTAGAATTGAACTCCCTTTTCATAAAACTTCTTTCTGCTACCAGAATTATTATTATTGGGATTATTTCATGATTTTCTTTGAATCCTATTGGAGTGAAATTTTTAAACTTCCTATTGAGAATTGTGCCACTGAGGTTACTTCTCAAGTAAAAACATGGCATTGATACTTTTGTACCATCTTGTTCACATCTGCTCGTTCAGCTGCTATAACCAACAGGAATCACTTTTTCCAGCTGAATAAACATGATAGTTCTGATCATAACAGACACCTCTGTGTCTCCCCTCATAATTGAAAGCTCAGTGAGGACAATGTTTCATTCACTGACAAAATGAAATAGCATATTGCCTTGAGAAAATTTGGTCCTTGTGACTACTGGCAACTCTGTAATAGTGTTTTAAATGAGGGGAAGACCTCTATCTTTCTTCACTTCACTCAATTTGAGGGGGTTATCATTTTCTAATAAAGCAGAATGTTTTGTTTGTAAATTCTCTTGCAATTGTACTCTTGGCTCATCTGGAGTATCTTTATCTGACTTTCCACTTAGACCTCAGTCTGTATTGTACTATATGCATACAACTCCATCCATGGTTTCTGCTATCATGGATCCCTACAAGGCAGGTAAACTTGATGGTATTCTTGTAATAGTCCTAAACAAATGTGCTCTCTCTAGACTCTACATTTATAATAAATGTCTTCCTTACTTGTTGGAAATTCTTTTGTAGTTCATTTTTAAGAACCCAAACTATCTGATCCTTCTATCTCCCTATTAGTTTCCTACATCTTTTTGGCAAAGTCCTAGAGGATCTAATCAAGTCCAAATTGGTTAAGCATCTCAGCTAACAAGGTTTTCTTTTGGACAATAAAACTTTCACTTCTCTGTCAACTTCTGAGGTGTTAATGGTTATTGCTGAGTGTCTCAAGCTTTAGCTAAGAATGGCTGTTGCTTTAGATATCTCAATAATAATGCAATAATAATGCTTTGAACAGGGTTTGGTATGCTGGTCTTCTTCACAAATTAAAAGGTTATGGTATCTGTAGACAAATTTTTAATTTGATTCAATCTTTCAAAATAAAAGTTGCCTTGAATGGCTACTCTTCGAGACCATTTTGCTTTAATGTAGATAACCCCTAAGGCTCTGTCCTTGGAACTACATTATTCCTAAATTTTAATCCAGAGAAAGAGATTGGACTCCAATGAAGAAGTGATATCAGAAACTCAGGTGTATTTTGAGGCCAAAGACAAATTGTTCTACAAAAGAAAAAGGCATCAAATTGTTAGAGAAGTGTTAGAATCAGTGTATCATCCTAGGAGGAGACTATGTTGATGAATAAGGTCAAATTTTGTTTAAAAGTTGTTGTTTTATTAGTTAGGCCCTTGGTTTATTGAGTGATGTGTTATACAGAAAACTTCTCCTCAATGTAACAGATTCCATTGAATAACCT
The DNA here is from genome assembly GCA_037127315.1 of Ascarosepion bandense. Lineage (NCBI taxonomy): Eukaryota > Metazoa > Mollusca > Cephalopoda > Sepiida > Sepiidae > Ascarosepion > Ascarosepion bandense. Next base: position 2,390,683 of record JBBBDQ010001260.1, on the reverse strand, counting down.
ACCCTATTTGTACAGATGCATTGAATGATAGGGGCAACAAAGAGAAATAACTCTCTCACAGAAGGAAGTTGAGTTGCCTACCTGTGAACTCAGAATGTAACACGGAAACCAAATAAATCTATTGGTTTTTGTTTACTTGTTCCAAGTTATACAATTAAAAGCAAGTCAGTATAATAGATGACTAGAACACTGTAGAAGAGGAAAAAAATAACAAAAAAAAAAAACAAACAAACAGTAGTAGCATGAGATTTTACATCCCACATCTGTTTTTGTACTGAAAAGTTTGGATATAAAAATTCCCAAACACTAGGAAAATTCTGGCAAGAATAATTTAAGCCATTCAATCTTTTTACAGCTACAAATATTATTATTATTCTCTTATCCAACAGTGAAAATTAAGTTTTCTTGCAGATTTATATTGCTATGTATTCCTATTATAAATGCAAACAAAATGTTTTTAGTGGATCTTGTCAGTTTCTAAATTTTATACACAATGAGTTCTTTGGTGTTACTAGTCTGGTCAGTCATTACGGGGGGGGGGGGGGGGGCTCATTATTGTGAGCCTGTACCAAACTAACCTGAGCTAAGTAAATAACTTAATATATTAGGTTTATTTTAAAAAATAAAACCTGGAGAAAAACAAAAACAAACGAAGTTTCTTTCGTGTTAGTTTGAAATTATTTACAAAAATACTTAGCCTTAAACTGCTAATTTCAGAATGTTTTCCCTGAAAATTTCCTTTAATTCTGCTTAACTTTCTTTATCCTACTCTCAGCTTTTCTCATAATTGGGATTATAAATTTGAAAAATGTAAAAGAAATTGCTTTACTGAATACATTTGAGGTGCCTACAAGAAAAGAGAGGATGCTTAAGCACCCCCCCAACCCCTGCAAAGAGAGACTATTAAGACCATCTTTGAAAGAAATTTAGCATTGAGTTCAAGTAAAAAAAATTCTAAATTTATTGCTATGCATAAAATATTTCCTTGTATATTCTGATATGATGCATTTGACTTTTATATGAATTATGAATCAGCATTTAATTTATGCAAGCAGTTTTTGCTTGCTAATTAACTTGTGCCAGGGCTTTGACTGCTATTATACTATCAGAAAGCATAAGTCATCTTGAGGATGTGATGGATGTTACAATAGTGGTTTGAAAGAAGTTTTTAATTATAGTTTTTGACAATTAAGATCCCACCTTGTATTTGGCACCTAAAGAGAACTTGTTTAAAATAATCATTGACATGAAAATTTACAATTAAAATATTCCTTTTTATGTAAGTATCTTTTTTTTTTGAATAGTCAGTATTTAAATAAGAAAACCAAATTTCCTTTTGTAGAATTAAGCTAGTACTGTGCAATTTGCCATTTCAAAATCTATTTCAAGTTAAATTTTTGTAGTGATACTTTATGTATAAAAACTGAAGCTTACATCAACAATCTAATATTAGATTCTCAAAAATCCAGTCTTTTTGAAAAAAAAAAAAAAAAAAAAAAAAAAAAGAAAGAAGTCCATTTTGTAAGATGATTTTCTAATCTATTGAAAAATTCAAGTATATATTTATATATCACTTACCAATAATTACTTCCTAAACTGCAATTCAAAGCTTGCTAAAACAATTGTTTTTTTAAATTGCAAGATTCACAGCCTAATCCCCCAGATAATGCCTAAGTGGAATAGCAATAAAGTCAGGATTAGATTTTTTTCTAATCCCTGCTACTCCCCATTGTCAGAATTTCTTACAAATTATTGTATCTGATGCATAATTCTTTGATTGAAGGTGAAACTGTTTAAAAAATGTTATCTGTGATGTCAGAAGTTATATAAAAACTGCCCCCACTTCAAATAATTCTACAATTTTGTTATAGTAAATAAAACTCACTTAAATTTTCAAATAATTTATTCTTAGTCATATTTAAGGATTTTTTTTTTTACATTAATATTTCATATTTTATCAATTCAGCTGATATTTTGCACTAAAACATTTTATCCATAATCAAAGACAATATCTTCATCTAATTACAGTTATAGAATGTTAAAATCTGGAAATATCTTTTATAGTGTCAAGCCAAATTGATGTTTAATATAAATGAAAGACATGTAACAATAGAGATTGTATAAAAAAACAAAACAAAAAAAAAAACTTGCAAGTTGTGCACAATAAAAATCAAATATAAAAGCCCTTTTATTTCTTTTTCAAGTAGTAATCATTTTTATTAATAACATTTTTGCATGTAAGTGACATATCCTTCTAAATAGACATTTTCTCGTCCACTGCAGCCATTGTTACATCTGCTGGCTCTTCTTTCTCTTTAATAGCTGCTTTGTTGGCACTTTTTTCTTTACTTACATGAACATGATTGAATAACCAATCTTTAATTACTTGTGACATCAAACCATGAATGGCTTCAATGGTAGTTTTACATCTAAAAAGAAAAGAAAAAATAACAGACAATTCAGAAAATCATTATAAAATATTGAGAAGGAAAAGAAATAGAATTTAACCCCATCTAATCCTGCATGGTAAAGTCTAAGTCACCACTTACCCTAAACTTGAATGACAAGTTGATAAAATTGAAAGTATTTAACTTTTATAAAATATACATATTTTAAATGGTGGAATGAAATTTGCATTGAGTTACATTTTTTTCAGTTTTATGGAAAATGTTGATAACATTTAATTTCCACTGATCATGGAACTTTAAAAGAAAAAGAATTTTACAGAAATTAATTTTCTCAAGCAAACAATTTTTAATCATAACTTTTGCATTGAAAAGAAGTGGAAAATGAATATTTAATTCTAAACATATCTACCAAACACATTAAAATGGTAATAGAATAATTTTAAAACTGGAAATTCAATACATTACTAAGATAATATTGTATATAAGCAAAAGAAAATTTTTGCTTTCTACAATTATGGAGATAATTCAGTTAATGAATTTTCAAGCGACTGAAACTTAAATTTTATTCCCTCCCCACTCAATACTTAGCATTCTTTACCTTTCAGAATAAGCAAGTGCTGAAATATCCTCCACAAAATCTGACCTTTTTTTTTTTTTTTTATAAGCGTTTCACCCCGAGCAAGGCATGTCACTGCCACTACTGTGCAGGGGGCCACGTAGGGTGGAGAAAGGCTGGTTAAATATAGGAAATAACAGAGGGTGGGTGATAGGCGGGTGAGGATACCGAGAATGAGGGTTGGGTAGATGAGAGTGTTGTGAGAATAGTTGGGAGTTAGTGTGATAGGAGGTGTCTATTGACCCTACATTTAAACACCTGGAGATTGTAACTGTCGGGAAAGCAGACTTGTGGAAGGGAGTTCCACAGGCGGGAAGCGCGAGAAAAGAAGCTGTTGGAGTAGAATTTACGGTTACATCTTATTTGTTTAACTGTAAAAGGGTGGGACCTAGTTGCTAATCTAGTATCTCGTGTAAATTCGTGCTTAGGCGGTACCAGTGATCTAAGCTCATCGGAGCAGAAGCCATGAAAATACTTGTAGAAGAGGCACAGGGAAGCTACATCACGCCGGTGTGAGAGCGGCTGCAGCCGGTCTGCCAAGTCAGTATCAACCACGTTACAGATCCTCCTTTGTATTTTGTCAAGAAGCCCAAGGAGAGCAGCAGGGGCACCCGACCAGATATGGCAGCAATATTCAATACACGGGCGGATGGTAGATTTGTATAGATTTTTTTATAGATAGACCTAATAGATTTTTTGATTTTCTACTTTGTAAATTGTTTACCATCTACTAATATAAAAACATAGCATTTTAAGAAAATTTAGTTTGATAAATGTTTATAATTGATTTGTAATATTCATCATAACTATTCATATACTTTGTATGCAGAATAAAAAATTCAATTCTTAATATTATAAAATATTTCATAGATTTACATAGGTACCAAAAAAAAAAAAAAAAATCCAAGCTAAATAAAAGCAAAGCTTTATCAGTAAAATGTTTATATTATCATTAAGAGGACAAATCAAAGTATTTTTAAATTATTTTTTCTAATTTTTTTTTAACTATTTCTAACACATTTGAAATTTTGGTAGAAAATCTTTTTCTTTCGTCAGTGCAAGACCTAAATTGACGCACAGTTTATTATGTCAAAAAAAGAGTAATATTACGCAATGCACTTTTTTTGACCGTGAAAGATACATTAATTTGGAAGTTCTTGCAAAAAATCAAATAATGGTTGGAATTTGATGAAAATTTCAGGACTTATTTGTAATTGACTGAAATCAATTTTCAAATAATTATTTTTAGAAAATATTGGTAAACTTAATATAATTAAATTCAGGAGTCACTGGGGAATGCTCATCAACTGTCTTTTTTTTCTTCAATATCAGCCTTCTTTCTAAAAAGTAGGTCTGAACTGCAAAAAATGCAATAACTATGCCATTTTTTAGTTGAGTAAACTTTCAATTGCTTTTATGAACAATATAAATTAAGCATATCATAGTCTAAAAAAAAAAAAAAAACTTTAATGAATAATGAATTTTTACAAGAATTATTTTCATTTTTTTTTTTTTATAATAATATATAAAGTTTCAAAAATATTTTAAAATTTTTTCTTCCATTGCTCCAGCTAGGGTACAAAATTAAAGCATGAAAACTACATTTACTAATCAAAAATTGAAAAGCTTAATACAAATGATTTAACCTATGGATTTTTAAAATAATTAAAACAATTGTGTACATTTTGATTACCTGTATTTTATTTGTATGGGTGGCCGTACGTGATATTTGTAATTCAAAGGTTGTCATCTCTTACATGAAAAAAATAAAATTTATGCCAAATTCGTCTTCCATATTTGGCATTTTTTGGCTGGCTATTGCAAATCATATCAATTATCACCTCTTGATAAGGTGATGACAGATGTGATAACAAGGATACCGTAATTGAAAACACTTTTTTTGAAACATTTCAAGCAGTAAGCAAGTAATTCTTGTTTCAAGTCAACTTAAAGTAAGTTTAAATTCAGTAATTTGAATAAAATAATGTGTCAGTGAGGTGTATTTTATTTTTGTAAGATTTTTTAAAATCAAAAATTGGCTTCTGTTTATAATCGATGAAAAATAGCGGAAAATTTGAAATTTTAGAAACTCCTTTTTAAACCTAAAAGTTTTTTTGATTCCAACCAATATAATTTCGGTTTGACATACACCAGGGTATTTTGCCTACTGTAATTAGTAAATTTAATCTCTTGGCTTTCAACTAAAGCTAAAATTAAAGCTTGAAGAAAACTTTAATATTTTTAAAAATTCAACTTAAATTGAGGTATTGAAAATTTGTGGAGGTACTTAGATTTACATAGATAAGTCCCAAATTTAGATGAACATTTCATAACTATTTTAAAGAATAAATGTAAGAAAAATGTTATCTATATTAGTATACACTAAAATGTTTTGATGTAACAAATCTAAAATAATGAGGAGAGAGAGAGAATTGCTCATAACTTTCAAAAGAATCATTAACATTTCAAGTTTTCTCCAAACAACTAATTGCTGATATTTTTACTTCTTCAGATGTATAATGCTAAAGTAATTAAAATAAATGATCAGTAATATACACACAAGATCAGTTCTTTCCAGCAACACAATATATGCAGAAAAAGTTATTTATACACAAGAATGTTTCTTAACCTCTCTACTTGAGAAGCAAAGAGAACAAGCTACTGAGATCTATATTGACTAGACTTATTCAATTAAAGTTCACAGATATTAAAAAAAAAAAAAAAGTGCTAAGTACATCAAAACTCACTATGAGTAATGATGATACAAGCTTCCTCTAAATTCTACAAAAAATGACAAATTCCTCACAAAAATGATTGCAGAATATCAATCAACAAATGATCTAAGGAGTTATACTGGAATGTTGGCTCTAAAGGTAGGTTCAGTGCCTTCAACACCTCCTAGTAAAAGTACTCAGAAGTGATCCCACAATGTCAGAAAAAAATAAAATAACATGAAAAGTAGCACCCTCCATCCTCTGTAAATTTAGGAACCCAAAAGTGTCAAATTTGGCTCCTTATGAATTATTATTTTTCTAAAAGCTAAAATTACAGTGGATGAAATTAAGGAGAATGGAATAAATCAGCCAATAATAAACCCAAAAGAGAACTTTGCCAAATAAGTGTGTGAGCTCCCAACAGAAGTACTTTTTTTTTCATATACACACAATGATGTTCACCCTGTACAAGGCACAGGAACCACTATAGGTATAATTTATGCAAATGTGTGAGAAAGATAAAGGTTAACCCTAAACTTGAACAGGTTAAGATTGTAGTGATCAGGGAAACATCCTCTGGGAAATCAGTTTCACAAAGCAGCAGTTTGTGGAAAGAAGCTGCTCAAGTGGAACTTACATTTCACTAATGGAATACAAAGGAAATGAGGATGGTTTGCTACCATGTGAATGGCATGTAATGTCTTAGTCATTAAGGTAAGAACTGGTGGAACTAAAGAAGGTAATTTGTCTGAACATGTTTCACATGCGACAAAAGAGTTGTAAGGTGGAAAATAATGTCACCCACAAGTACTTTGATGAGACTAAGCATTACTCTAGATAAGCTATTCTTTTGTTAATATTAGATGACTGGACAGGCCTCACATCAAGCTACAGTAATCATACCATATATAAGAGTTGTAGTTGAATGTATCCAAAAGATGTGTAAATTGGTTTGGCTTGATTTATGGCATATAAACAATGGGTTATTTAATGGTGACAAGAGTTTTAGGATATGTTCATATGAATAGAATATGTATTCTTTGTTAGAAATCAGTTTGTAGATCAGGTTTCATTGATGTATTTTGTAAAGAGGGCTTTTTGTCCAGAATCAAATGTATTGCTGGTAATGTTTTTTTTCTTTTTCCAAAAATGTATTGCTGGCATTTTTAATATAAATACTTATTTTTATACTTCCAAAGTATTTTGATTTGGAGGTTAACTATTTGTCCATAGCTGGGACCCTAATAGGTGCTACCACCCCAGGTCAGGTTAGACCTGGAAACAACAGCAGTTAAAATGTGATTCCACGCTCCTCTAAACCTCCCAATCTGAGGCCAAGCTGCTAGATATAGTTCATGCCCAGGATGAAAAGGATGTGTAGAGGCTACAACATCAGAGCAGTTTTCAGTTGTAAAATCATTCTTCAAAACCTCCACACAAGAATTAGTGCCTTAGGAGGGAATGAATTTTTATTGCTTTTATACTTATACAAATATGGAAAAGAATAATATGTCCCTGCTAAATTAAGCTCAACACAGTTTAAGAGGATGACATATTCTATAAGAGAGCTCTATCTAAAGTAACAGCCTAATATGATGAAGCAATTTTGGTGAAAAACACATTACTCTCTCTGTTCCTGATAGACAACATTGAATATCATTAGAGAGTGAGAAAATTGAAGGAGACAACAAATATAACAAACTGATAAAATGACATTAAGTCAGGCAAGAAAGGTTTTTTCTTATTAAAGGAGATGAGGAAACTTCTTACATATAAATTAGAATCATCAGTTATACAGGTTACAATGAGTGCTACTATCTCATACTGCTAGAATGAATTAATCTACGATTTTTTTTCTTTCCTTATAAATTATTCAACTGGAGAAGACTGTAGTGTGAATCAACCAAAATAGTAATGACTAAGAATGCACTGTATCTACTGATTTTTACCCAATGTTTGGTTGAATAATGTTTATCATAATACAAACAATTCTTTTGGTAAAAATCTTAAACAATGTATATTAAAGAGTCAAATCTACAGATTAAGTTTACCTTAGATAATACTAAACACATTCAGCAATAACTAATCTATGCATATAGTGACTATAACTATGAGGGAGGGAAAGTATTTAAGATGGCCAACTACACACAAAATTTAAAATTAACCAAAATTTGGGAAATTAGAGAATTTTATTAACATTCTCAGTAATTATTCATTAATGAATGAATTTCCCATTGAATATGTTAGAAAATTAGTTATTTGTGAAAATTTACTTTTCTCAGTTCAGTTATACCCATTCCTTACTTGAATGAATCTTTAAAAATTTGTTTTTCTTTTTTTAGATGTACTAAGTTATTTTGATACAAACAGACAATTCTAGATTGATTTTAAAATTAGTCTCAACTGTTATTTCAAAGTTTGAATGTTCAGTTGGTTGGACTGAATGATTCCAAAGTTGTGTCATATTGAATGAGTGTTTCTGAGTGCTGCTTAATTCCTTTTACAGACCAATCACATATTGCATACCCATTGGCAGTATCTTCAATAACCAGGCTGAATAATAGAGACCATGAAAAAAAAAAACATTTGATCAGATTATTCATTAGTCTAAAGTTGCATTTGTGCCAATTTGCTATATCTTTTTTTTTTTTTTAATAATGAATTAATTTTTTTGAAATTTATTTATACATTCTAACATTTTATTATTCATTTTTAATTCAATAGTTCATTAGAATTTTTTTTTCTCTTTATTTTGGCTATGTCTCTCTAGAATGTAGGAAATCATGGCTCTCCAGATTCCTTTCCTTTATTATCTGTGAATGATTTCTTGGGAAAGATAGTGGAGTAGTTTCTCATTATCCATTGTTTTGATTTCAGAATTTCTTATAAATTGGCTGCAACTCCAGGCTACCTTGGTGGAAGGAGAAAGACAAGATGTGTACATGCATTAGCCAAGGGCATTTGTGCAAAGGGAACACAACAGACTAGGCCAGAATTTGAACTTGATTTGCCTATTCCACTTCCTAGCATATTATCCTGTGTAGATAACATGCTACTTGCACCCAATACTTTTTTGTTTGTTTTTTGGTTTTTTTTTAAAGAAATCAATTTCTATTTACAATTTTTCACACACACAAAAAAAGCTTTTTAATTTTTTTTTTTTTAAAAACATCAATGATTGTGTGTTACTTCTTTCTGCCTTGTTAAGACTAAATTCAACTTTTATTTTAAGAAACTAACTTCATGTTAGAAAAAAAACTCATCTTCAGAATAATTGTTTACTCTATATAGTGTATGTTACATTTATATATTTATTCATCTTTTAAAATTCATTCTCATTTGTAGGCATTAAGGAAAGTAACTGAATATATTACAGAAGGAGGGTTGTAATTATTTACATTATTCGGACTGTTGTCATCTTCATTGCCATATTCACAACATTTTGGTCATTGCATGCTCCAGCCTTTTTCAGGTGAATAGAATTTCAAACTTAACCATTTATTTTGTCCACTGGGGTAGATTGTTTTAGTTCCATCTAGTTTTCATGCCTCCTCCAGATGTCTCAGTATCAGTTATCTTCCTTACTAAATCAAACGAATATATTTCATTGCCAGTCAAATTAATCTCATGAAATTTAAGTGTAAAAAAAAAAAAAAAAAAATTTCACATCCTGTTTTGTTAGTGAAATAGGAACTTTCAGAAATTAAATGTTTTATAGTTTTCAGAAATTAAAAATTGTAACCATTGCTATCAGTTATCAAAGAATTTAGTTCAATAAAGCTAAATGACATTAACTAAATGAGTCCACATAACGAAAGTTTTCAGATCAATCATATTTTCAATGGAATTAAATTTTCAATCAGTTTGCAATGTTATTGGTCTTGATATTTTGGCTTCAGTCACTTTTCCACAGCTGTAACATAGGCTTCCCTATATATAAATATTTTCATGCTTATTTTTCTGATTAGCTTTATCTTTGATACTTTGATGTTACAAATTTAATCGTAATCCTAGATTGACAGCTAGGTCTCATCATTTTACAGTTGAAATTGCTAGAAGTAAGCCTAAGTTCTATGCTATCAGTTTATTCTTTCACATTTGTCACATATGGAACTCATCCAGTTACTTGCTTTCCAGTTAACTTTGATCTTCAGAAGTTCAAATGTAGTACTAATTTTATTGTTCACTCTCCTTAAGAAATTTTTCATTCTCAGTAGCTTTAACACTGCTTGGAGTGAAATAATAAATTATAAAAGAAAGCTATGCTTTCAGATGTTAATAATTATTAGAAATGTGAATTAATGGAAGATACTTAAGGAAAGGAAATGTTCTTTAAGCAAGCTATGTTTTTTTTTGTTTTTTGCTGCAATATATGCATCCCACATTATTTATCACTAATAAAATAGTTCAGTTAATAAATTGTATTTAAACGTTTATTGAGGTCTTTTTACACTAGCCCACTTTTCAAGGCAAGCAAAGATAAATTGCAAATGCTTAATTTCAGTTTGCATTTAACTTTACGATAGTAAACAAGTAATATTTGAAAAAAAAAATTTTTTTTTTTTTTCAAACAAATTACAAAAAACTAAATGAATCAGTTTTATGTACTTTCACTCTTACAGCCTTTAAATAAAGATAGAATTATTGAGAAGAAGAAAAAGTTTAAGAAAAACCAAAGGCATTAAACCTCTTCAGTTCAGGGAGCTATAGTGGGATTGGCAAATGGGATTTCACCTATTTGCATATATTGGTTACTGGATAAAGAAAGTGTTGATTAAAGAGTTAGACGACAGGAAGTTGATGCCTGACAATGTGAAATAAAACGACACCATACAACAGCATCTTAGAAATCATTTGATAAATTTAAATTGTCAGTTTACTAAGGTGGATATACATCCTAATTTAACTAAAAACTAAGCTTAAAAGAAAATATTTTTTGGGGGTTTAAAAATTAAAAATTCACTTACCCATCCTTGGTTGCTTTTGATAGCTTATCTTCAGATTTTTTTTCAAAAGCATCCATACCTAACATAAATCCACTACGACCAAGTTGAGCTTCAGATTGTTCAAGTTTTTCTGATAGATCAAAAATTTGACCAGTTGTATATTCTGCATTCTGTTAAAAAAATAAATGTATTATATACTCACCACTAAGAACAAGAACAAAAAGGTATATTCAAGTAGATATTTAGCATTTTACCTTTTTTTCAAAGTGCTTTTCTGTGGCCAGCTACTAGTCATTTCTGAACACAATTTCTATGCTTGATCTAATGAGATTATTTATTGTACAATGATTTTCAAATGCCTTATTTTCTGGTGATATTCTCTATTATTTCTAAGTTCCACAGAAAATGAATGACAATCCAAAGCACGCACTTGATAAGCCATGTTTAATTTCATAGTCTCTCTATAGACTGTAGATTTTGTTTTTAGTTATGCTATAGGTGAGGCAAAGATTTGAAGACTTTGAATAGTGTCCAGACTTCCAAATCTTCATGCCTTTACATTCAAACAATATCTATCTTGGTTACTCAATAGCATGTCTTATTGTACTTCATAGCATCCAGCTTTCTCTGCTTGACTCCTTTTTATTAGGTCAATGACTATTCAAAAAAGAACTTTCACCTTTTGGACCCTAGGCTGATCTTAAAAAAACTGCTCTTAATATTCCAATGACAGCCTGTACCAGTGAGAGGCAAGGATGAGATTCTGAGCAGATAAACCCTCATTCAGTTGAGCAAGGATGGTGAGGTTGAGAAAATTTTTTAGGTGATATTTTGTCACAAATCCCCAAGGTTTTTACATGCTGTCTCTTCTTGTAGTCCTTGGCTTTGACAACTTTATTTAGCAGGTCCCAATTCAGTCAAGACTGAGCAACATTGTTGAGGGGGTGGGCAGTCATCTGGTGATCTTCATCCTCAATCTATTTGTGGTTTTGTTCATATCCACTATGGATATGAACAAATTTCCAATTCCTGCTCTCCATAAACCTTCAGCTTTTCCTTGCACTTGAAGCAGATATGATCAAGATTCAATACACCAAATGTACACAACAGAGATGTTGGGAAACCTAGAGTGCAAGACATCCAGAGACATCCAGGACATGTAAAAGACATGTCCTGGATGTCTCTAGATATACTGTCAGGTTAGGAGATGTCCAGATCCTAAATGGAAAAATCTTTATGATGTTGAGGACCAAGTCAATAGCTATCAATTTGATACTAAATATAGACGCATTGTCTGGGAGTGGTTTCATTAATTTTAATTCGTGGTGGACATCTGTGCATCCAATTTTATCATCCACTTTAGATCCATCCATATACATGGACAGGTGGTCTACATAGGAATCTTTGAGAGTAAATCTTCATAGAATATGATAGGATTAGTTTTGGATTGTATAGCATTTTTTAGATTTAACATGAGCAAAACAAATTCACAAATTTGGACAAAGAAAAAATCCAGAATTACAAATTATGTCAAAATCTGCAAAGATTTTTCATCTTTTAATAGTGAGTTGTTCTTAGTTTAATCTATAATGCATATAAATGTAGCTAGGAAAAAGCAAATGTTGATATGATAGTGAAGATTGCCAACCAGACACCTCCTTCCTCGCTCAGTGGGTTTCAGAGGGAGGATAGTAGGCACCAGCCCTGGTGATTGTCTATTGGCAAACAATGGGTTTTATATTCTTATAACTTTTCTTTTCACTGTTTACTAAAGAAAAAATTTTTTTCTAATATCTATGAAACAAAATGATTTAACTTAACAAAGGAATTGCTGTATAAAGAAGAAAAAAAAAGGGGGCTTTCTCTTTTCTTTTTCTATTCCCCTGTCTTTTCACTAGTTTCTTTCTGATTAGAAATACTTAGACCAAAACCGATAAGTTGCATTGATGATCCCAGAGAAGAGGAAATAAGATAGGGAGGGAATAAATTTTTATTGCCTGGGAGATAGTCAAACATTAAAAATGAGAAATTTGCCTATTTTGAAAAGTAACATTATTTTAAAGGAAAAATTTTACTGACATATTTCTTTGTAAAATGGCAGTGGCCCAGGTTGAGACATACTAGTGCTTGGAAAGTGGTTAGTGATTTGAGGAATTGAAAGACTTGATAATTCTGAGTGAAGGAGTAAAAATATTAGGAGAAAATAAAGGAAAATGGTTAATCAGATTGAAGTCTGATGGAAAAAGTCCAGTTTAAAAATATGAGATAAAATATTTATAAAGGAAGGCCTCAGAAAAGTTTGAATTTAAACTAAACTAAAATTTAAGATTCAGCATAATTGACACCCTCAGCTCAATTTCATAAGCTGACATGACTAATGAGTTTGCCAAAAGTCCAAAGAATTTTCAGCCACTCTAGGATTTTAGAAATCTATTTGTCATGTTGATTTCTATGTAAATTTTGGAAATTTAAAAATCCAGACAAAAACTAGAAAACACTTCATAAAATGGTCATTTGGGTTATTTAACAGAAGGTTCTTTGTTTCAAAAGCTAATTTGTTTTTTTCCCAAACAGAAACCTATATAAATGGAGTAGACATGCACATGAATCAGTAGCAGTTTGTTTGACATTTGGAGTTAGAAAGTTGCCCAGCAAAAACAGACATGTTCTAATTGAAACAGTGTAGAAGAAAAAGTCTGATATAAAAGTAATTCACTGATAATACTTTGGTACCACTAGCATTACTTAACAGATGTCTCTCAGTGCTTCAAGAGTAGAAAAGGATTAACTGGGATGAAACAGACCCATAGCTGTTGTTTGAGTTTTACATTTCATTTTTAATTAAATTGTTGATAATTTTTCAACAGCATAGTTTCTTTTGATAGCACATTTTCTTGGATGATAGCCAGGTTCAAAACCAGGAAAAGTTACACTATTTTTACATGACTTTTGTAGCAGTTCTCAACAACAGCCCTCTAATATAAAAAACATGAACTCTAAGGTAACTCTCTCTTCCGGGTTTTCCTCTTTCAAGCTAGTAACATGAACTTTCCATGCTAAAGCTAAAAGTGCTGTGAATGTTTCACACTAAAATCACAGCAATACAGTGACAGTGAATCCCACTCAAACATATTTCTGAACATTTCATTGTGCATGCAATTTACTTCTAAGAAAAACTCGTTTTAAACTTTCCTTTTGTGAATTTTTGTTTTAATAAATGTTATCTTGCATTGTAAATCAATTGGTCAGTTGTTTGTGCATGTACTTTTCCTCACCACCATTATTTCATGTACTATAAAATATTCCTGTAAGAAACTTTACACATTTAATTATTGAAGCAGCTAATCCACTATCATGCCAAAAAGAAAAGATGTTAGAAAATTAAGTATATATTATCACAGCTAATTATAATAAATATGCTTGTGAGTTAAAATGTTTTCACTAATAGTTAAAAAAAATTTGTAATATATTTGATAAGAATACAAAATATATTTAAAAAAATATCTAAGTACTAATCACCATAGTTTATTTGACAAATGATTCATAATTCAAAAAGAATTTCAATTATATTTAAAATGTTTTTCTTTATAATCCTTTCACTCCAAGCATGGCAGTACGGCTACTGGTGCGCAGGGAAGGGAGTGGGGGTACATAAGAGGAGAGTAAAAGGTTATATAAGAGGAGAGCAAAGAGAAAAAGGAACCGGTTACAGGGAGTGTCAGAGAATGATTAAAAGAAGGGTGAGAATACTGGTGTGAAGAGAATTGTGTGAGAGGAGAGTGAAAAGGGAGAACAAGATACAGGGGTGTTGGGGAAAGGATAAGAGAAGGATGTGCATCAAGAGGAGATAAGATATGGAAATTAGCATTGCATTTAAACTCTTGGAGATTGTAGCTGTCAGAGAAGCAAGTATACGGAAGGGAGTTCCACAGGTGGGAAGTGTGAGGAAAGAAGCTGATAGAGTAGAATTGACAGCTGCATTTGGTTGTTTTTTACTGTAAAAGTTGCCAGTCTGGTTGCTCAAGTAAATTCATGTACAGGGGGGCACCAGGGAGCTAAGCTTGTCAGAGCAGAAGCTGTGAAAATATTTGTAGAAGAGACAAAGGGAAGCCACATCCTGTCAGTGAGAAAGTGACAGGAGTTGAGATACCAGGTCAGGATTGATTATGTTGAGATTCTCCTATGAATCCTGTCAAGAACCCAAAGATGAATAGCAGGGCTGCTCGACCAGATATGACAACAGTATTCAATGCATGAGTGGATGGTTGATTTGTATATGAGTAAGATAGATTCAGGCAAGAAAAACTTCCTGGCCCAACACAGTGACCCAACCTTCCTAGCAGCAGATTTAGCTATTGATTCAATGTAGTCATTCCACTTGAGATCGGCTGAGAGAGTGAGATCGAGGAAGCACAGTGTATTGATTTCAGGGAGACTAGCGTGATCAATGCTGATGGGGACAGGAGAGACTGTCTATGGTGGTTAATGGATAACAAATTCACTTTAGAATCATTAAAATTTATGAGCCATTTCTTACCCCAGTCCACCACAGACTGGAGGTCTTTTCAAGATCAACATCAAGGTTATCTCTCTGCCTTGGCAGATTTCAGACTTAGGTGAGAGTAAATGATGGTGTCATCAGCGTAAATGTCTACTTGGGATTTGATCACATCTGAGAGATTGTTGATGACAATCACAAAGAGATCTAGGACAGAGCTCTGGGGGACACCCGCCCAAGTGATAGGATCTGGAAGCATGCCCATTCAAAACAATCTTCACTACACAATTTGATAGGAACAATTGGATGAAATCAAAACAAAAACCAAGTGATACCATAGCCTCGTAGCTTGTGCAGAAGACCAGCAGGCCAGATTCTATCAAATGCTTTGGAGATATCCAGGGCAACAGTTGAGCTTCACCGTTCTTATTGAGAGTCCAGTATATGTACTTGGTGATGGTTGTTAACATATTGGCAGTAGACCTAGCAAAATGGAAGCTTTACTGTCTGTCGAAGAGTAGGTTGAAGGCAGTGAGATGTTGAATGATTTCAGCATTGATAATAGCCTTGAACACTTAACCAAAAATCAGTAGGAGGCTGATAGTGTGATAATTAGAGGGATCCAAGGGTTCTCCAGAGTTCTTAAATACAGATGTGCGTTGTGGAGCATTGGATATCGGCTCGGAACGAGAAATCGGGGAGCCGAGTTCGAATTCCAGCCGAATACATTGCATTCACTTACGCGCAAATACCCTTGGGAAAGGTATTAATCCGTCTATTCCTTCCAGTTATGGGTTAAATAACAGGACAGATTGGGTTCTATAGCCTTGGTTGGCAACCGGTCTACCGCAGAAAGCAATGGCAACCTACTGCGGGATAATCTTCTGCCCAGTCAGTCATGTCTCTTTCGAGACATGATCGCCCAAGCGTGTATCACGTATGGCACTTAAACTGACTGACCATGGAAGATGACTTCCAGCAGGCAAGAAAACAGGAAGCAGAGAGGCAGTCATTATAGAGTTTGGAGAGGAGAGTTCAGGGTCACATTTCTTCAAGATAATGACCAGGATACCATCACCACTGCTTGCCTTATTGGGGGTCAAGCTATGAGATTATGTTAGAGACCAGAGAGAGACAATTTGAGCCTCAGTTCTAGAGGGAAAATCAGGTGTGGATACTCCAGATGAATCAAATGTAGAGTTGGAGGAGAATCTGCGAGCAAAGCACTTGGCCTTGTCCACAGAGGCTGTGAGAACCCCAAATTTATTGATGAAAGGAGTGATTGAGGGTTTGCTGTTGTTCAACACACTTTTGCAGAATTGCCAGTAGTCTTTGGAACCAGACTTGCAGGCTGCTATATGCTGCTTCAGTCTATCAGCAAACAACAGCTTAGTATCATTTAGGATCCTCTTACACTCATTATGAGCAGAGGAAAATGGGTGTCTATTATGGTCAGATGCATGGCTCCAATATAACCAGAAGTGATTCTTGTGTGCAATGACAGCAGAGTAGAAAGGAGAGAACCAAGTGGACAAATGAGGTTCTGGACAGAACTTCCTAGCCAGGATGAAAACATTAATACCAGCTTTCACCCAGGAGGAGAACTCAGAGGCACAGTTCTCAATGGGGAAGCTGAATGCTTTTTTCCAGGGAGCATTACACAAAATCACGGAACGAATCTCAGTCTGCTCTTTGGCAGCAGTAAGAAATTCTGTTGGTCGGCAGTTCCCGAGGAAAGTGGGAGTGGCGAGAGATATTAATGGAAACAACAGCATGATCGAAGTCTCAAAGAGGAGACGTCAGGGATTGAAGAGAAGCAGAGATCTAGCAAAGAAGCATGGCCTGTAGGGATACTTGGTAAGCGCATGGAGGAAATTCACCACTTGCATGAGAGATTGAGTAATTGTAAAGTTCATGGCATGGATGCCAGCAGGATCAGTGACAGAGTTTTTCAGCCAGTTGGCATAGTGGACATTAAAATCACCGAACACAAATATGTTAGCGATTAGATGGAAAGAAATAGCCTTGTCTATATTGTCAGAGACACTGTCTAGCAAGGAACAGTTAGGAAAGAAAGGGGAACGGTATAGGAAGGAAAAATAGCTAATTGATTTTATAAGTGAAAGACAGAGACACATGTATGAGTGGTCAGGGGCATTCAAGAAAAGTCACCCTAGCAAGAAGGAGGTGTTTGTTGACATAAACCCCCAGATCATGCATATGGATAATGGAGTCTTTTCTTAAGAGTAAAAGGTAGCCAGGAATCAAGAAATCAGAGGAGGGGATTGAGGGGGTTAAGATTGGCTTCACAAAGCGCAAGGATGTCAGGGGACTTTTGTGGAGGAAAGATTCCATGCTGCAGAAGTTGGTACACATACAACAGATGTTTGTGAAGGAGATATTGAGTGGTTTAGGTGATTTCCGTTTATCTGATTTAACTTTGTTTCTTGAAATGCGATTGTTCATTTTTGTGATGTTAGGTGAGGAGAGACCTGAAGTAGAGGTGGCAGATGGTCACTGACTGCAACATGTGCAGGAAGGGAGCTGGCGCTGACTGCAGCATAGTGTGGCCTCAGGGTTGCCCACCAGAAGTGCTTGCAGGGACAACTATTCATACACGTCATGGCACTGCAAGGACCTCTATATTATGCAACTGTTGATCAGAGCAGCCGTTCTCAAGTCTACATAATAGTTAGGGCCCCTAATTACCAGTTGGAAGCAGCAACCAGAAAACTGCCAACCCAATACCCTCACTATGAAGGGACGTTGTCACCGACTGCACACATCACAGAAAAATTGCAGGAACACTAGAATTGAAGCCTGAAGAGAGGAAAATTAAATGTAGATGTATCAATAGCCTGATGTTCTTGTTTACTTAGTATCAACAAACAACAAATTCTTTTTTTACTATTTCATAACTGTTAGTTTGGTTGTGTGCAATTTTCATGAAAGAATTGAGGTGTGTCATTGAGATGCAGGATGTAGATCAGGCAATATCTTTGCTTGGTAACCTTCTTTGATTTTGAACCAGAGATCTAGAAATAATACACTAGACCATGTGTCTTGGACAATACAATAATGTAATTTTGGGACATTAAACTTAATATGTATTCAAGTGGTGTTTTTGAATGTCCTTTCTTAAATCAGAGACTTTTAGATGGTGTTCATCTATATCCTAGATCTGCTGAGAATGTTGTCAACCAAATATGTACACCAATTCTTTTAGTCATTTTATCCTCTAGTGTTGTTCTCTTGTCTATTATCTTAACTTTATTATACAGGAATTAATGACTATCTTTTCTCCTTGATTTCAATGTCTCTCCACTTGAGAACAGTTCTTCTATCCTTACTTTTAGGAGGAAGTCAGTCTCTTCTTTGTATTCATTATAACTACTGTATAGGATAGAATCCACAGTTCTTAGTCATGTTTTTTTCCAAAACAGGCTTGGCTCAAGAAATATCTCCAAAGGATTGAATATCATCCTAATTATATATCGTGAATAAGTCTGTGGCAAATTTTTTATTGTTATCAACTCTTTTGAGCTAACTGATGTCATGCTTGCAGGATAGTGTTTAACCTCAGGAGTAGTTTTAATTCTAATCATCTGTTGGTATGCATTTGGGTTTGACTCCACATTATAGCTAGTGGATGGTAGAAACTGAAGTTCAAGCATTGTCCAATGAATATTGGCTTATCATGTATGCATATCTTGACCACATACTATGCACATTATCAGCACACCAAATTTTTCTGAGTGATTCTTGTTTATCACCATTAAAACATTCGTTTTAACTATTTAAAAATTCTAGGTTGTTACCATTAATAAACAATATAAATTCACTATATGAAACCACTTAGGAAAATTATATACATTTAAGACCAATTCAAAATACTGCATCTTGGTACCAAAGAAGTACTAGTTGCAGATGCACATTAAACCAACTTCTTAAGTCATTTATTTTGCTAAATACAAAAGGATAAATAGCAAAATATATAATTTTAATTGAATTTTCATTTTATAAGGAACAAAATGATAAACAAAAAGATAAACTTACTGCAAGAAAGCTAGAAGAACTAAGAGTATTGACCCAATATTTGTTCCAAAGAGATTCTAACAGCTTACGATCCAATGACGATTTGAAATAGGATACATCTAGAGAATAATATTGTTTGCAATGTACACCAAAATCTTCAATCTTATTCAGAGGAATTGACTGATATTCAGAAGGACCTTCATCAGCTGGCCTATAACCCTGAAAAGACAAAAAAAAAAATATTGTACAATACTGATTTTATTGGAACAAGAATAGATTCAATATAAAGCACTACTGAAAAATGCTTAACCTCACCCACATCTCAAAAATCAGTATTGTCATGTTTAACTATTAGAACACTTTTTAGCTTACTGTAACATTATGCATACCTGATCATACTTTGGAGAAACTATTATCAATAATATTTGTCTATATTTCTGAGATGAGGTAGTATTTACACTATTTACATTATTCAGACTATTGTCCTCATCTTGGTTGTCATTTGTAAGACATTTTGGCCATTGTATGCTCCAACAGTCTTCAGGTGCTAGGAATTTCGAACCGAACCCTTTATTGGGGTATATCATTCTCATTTCTTGTGCAAAGCCTCTTTTGGTAGTCATGAGTTATCTCCTAACCCAAGTCTCTAAGTTACTAGTTCACCACTGCTGTAGCCTGGTATTGAACTCAAAACTCTTTGGGTCAAGTCACTGGAACAAACCAATGTCTATATCCTTAAGGATAAGAACAACTGAATTTCTGTGACTTATAAACCTAATATTCAGTAACCATTTTTTACCTGAGTTCCTATTGCAATTTTTTATGTTAATGGTTTTCTCTAGTATTTTTTTTTTTTTTTTACAAGAGCTCATATTGCAATTTTCGACACTAACGATTTTCTCTGGCACTCCCTATTACTGGTTCTCATATTGTATTTATCTTTATGCTTGGTTGGCTTAGATTTTTGTAGCTTAGCATATATACTGCTTCCTTACGTTTAAAAAAATACTAGAGAAAACCATTATCATAAAAAATTAACTCAGTAACTTAGAGAGTCGGGTTAGAGGGAGATAACTCATGATTACTAAAAGAGGCTTTGCACAATGAATGAGAATGATATACCCCATTCATCGTAATAAAGGGTTCGATTTGAAATTCCTAGCACCTGAAGAAGGCTGGAGCATACAACAATCCGAAATGTCATACAAAGGACAATAGTCAGAATAATATAAATAGAATAATATTTTTGTCACAAGATACTCCTAATAAGTTTTTCAACTTTAATGTAGTCACTGCTCAAAAACAAAATCAATTTAATGCTAACAAAGTTTTTATTAGATGTAATTAGTAGACTGAAGAATTCAGACCCGGTTTCCTGTTTATAATTTACTAGCATCATAGCCCAGCGTTGCCCATGCAACTCAGAACATTTTTTTATTAGATGATTAATGCAGCGTGTTGCGATTTTCAAGTGCTTGTAATCGCCACTTCATTTTAAAACTCAGTTATATAAAAAATAATTGTTTAAAAATTGTTAAAAAATTCCATTAAAAAAACTATTTTCTTTTGTTTTGCATAAACGTGAGTTGATGCTTTGTGTGACATTGTAAACAACATTAAAGTACCGAAAAAAATCACGTACTAATTTCTGCAAGGATTTTTCTGTAAAGTAAATAGGCCTAAATTTTCTTCCTACGCCTAAAATCGTTCTGCAGTGAATGACTCTCACTAAGCTGGTAATGGCTGACAAAAAGAGCGAGAAGAAGTCCGATTTTTTTCTGGTCGTTAACATAAAAAAAAAGTCAGTTTCTTTAATATCTAATTGGTGATTTGAGTTCTGCATATACATTTGCACAGAAATAAGACTATTTTGGAAAAATTTGAAAAGATATTAGCCTTCGGGTCCTAAAACATTTTAAGACCCAAAATGTTTTGTTTTTGCTTGAAAAAACATTTTTTCTTTTTAAATATTTCTTTTGTTTAAAAATCATGAGGAAAAATTTTCACATTTTTTTGTTGACCAAATGAATTTTTAAAATATCAGAATAAAATATAAAGGCTCATTTTGTTTTTATGTTTTTTAGTCACGTTTGACACATACTTGATTTCTGTGATATAATCTAGCAACCATCTTAGATCTTAAATGTTTCATGGAGCAAATGTAAACTATTGGCTACGTTAGCCAAAATGTGCAAAACGTAAAAATTGCTGAACTTAAACTCAAAAAAGTATGTGGCTTCCCTGTAGATATGTATCCCTAGAAAGTTTGGATGGCGTAGCTTAAAAAAATGTAGGCGTGCATAGAGAACAGTCGCACACAGACTCACCGATTGCCTTTTATATATATATATATATATATGACTTTAACATTATTTATTGACTACAGGAATGATACTGAAGTACTTGGGAAATAAAATAGAAAATATTATTGAACATAAAAGGACATGTTGCAATTATCTGCATGTAATGTTTCTTTAAAAACCTCACCTTAGGATAAGTACGGAATGCACCCATATTTACTTTACCAGCAGATATTGTTCGAACAGGATCCACCTAAAAAAAAAAAATAAAAATAAAAAATAAAAAATAAAAAAAATAAATAAATAAAGCAATGAAATTAATTACTTTTTAATAACTCAATAATAACACCACTCATTCCATCAATAAACATTACCTTTATAAATTAATTTTCACTGTTCAATTGAGAACTTTAAATGTAAGCATTAAAATACTTTGAGATATTAAGTTGCTGTATTTTGTTTTTATTCAAATAATAGTAAATTTCAAAATGTTCAAATATCTGATGATTTGAATTAGATATAATTTAGTTATAACTTTAACACAACTGCCAAGTGTTAAAAAAAGGTCCAAAGTCACTAGAAATACAGCTGTTAAGTTCAGTTTAAAAAACAAGATTTTAAATTGTTCCATTCTTTTTACTAGTACTATACTAAGTGCTTAAAAATGTGTAATCTAAGTACCTCTACTTTGTTGATGAAAAAACAGCATAGAATGAAAAAAAAAAAAGTCTCAAACTTACAAAGTTAGCAAAATGTTTGTTATTAAGAGGAAAGACCAAAGTATTTTATTATTACATTAAATTTTTTAATCCTTTCTAGAACATTTGAAATTTTGGTTAAAAATTAAGTTTTTCTTTTTGTGTCAGCAGTTTATGTAATATTTATAATTAGTGTCTTCCCCCTATGAAAAACACATTGATTTGGAAATTCTTAGAGAAAAAAAAAAAAAAAAAAAAAAAAAATCAAATAATTATTGGATTTTAATGAAACTTTTAGGACTTATTCTCACAAATGAATAAATTCATTTTTGAAACTTTTTTTTTTTTTTTTACATATGTTACCCTCACCCAGCTTAATTTCCTAAAATTGAGAAATTAAATTATCATCAGAAAGTTGTTTTTATTAGTTAAAAAGCGGGACACCTTCGAGAATGTAAATCAATTTCTTTTTTTTTTTAAATTACTAATTTCCCGAAAATCTGCTCCATAAAATAAAAAGCGCAATAAAACTATATTATTTAAATAGAAAAACTTAATTGCTTTTATAAGATGTATAAATGATACTATTGTCTTAAATTTTTTTGTTCATGAATCATGAATTTTTAAAAAGAATTGTTCTCATTTTTTTTATTTTAATAAATTATAGTACATAAATCTTAAAATTCTGCATTACTTTCATCTGGTTAAGTGATATTGTTATTAAGTGAAAACGATATTTACTAATCAAAAATTAAAAAGCTTAATACAAATCATTTGCATTTTTAAATATAATTTGAAATTATTTTATGTATATAAAATATATAATGTGCCTATTTTTGAAAGTATGTTTGACCATACACAACATTATCAGAAAATAAGAGCAATGACTCCATTGTGTGCCAGAATTATATGCAAATTGATTTTTTGTTCTAACTCCGATAGTCACCAAAATGGCTGCCGTTTGTTTACTATTGCACAGATTAGCTTAGAATTTTAGATCTGCACATGTGTTAGTGTTGCCATATAACGTGCCAAGTTTCACTAATTTTTATTAAAGACTATTGGAGTTAGAACAAAAAAAATCGACTTGCATATAATTCTGGCATGCAGTGTATAGTAAATTTAAAGTCAACTTTCCTAAAATTAAATTATTCCTCAAATAAAGTTTAAGAAATGAATACTTTATTTTTAGAAGATCTTGAAAACCAAGAATTAACTTGTTTACAAATATGTCAAAATGTTTGAAAATAGCCAATTTAAATTATTTTAATGAAAGCAACCAGAAACATTTGAAATACACCAGAATATTTTGCTTATTGGAAATAATAAATTTAATCATTTAGCTTTGAATTAAAGTTAAAAAGAAAACTTCATGAATGCTTTTTCATTTTTTTTTTATTCATTTTAAACCTTTGGTATAGAAAATTTAGTGGAGTATTATCTATCCAGCAACATGGTAACCAATATAGGTCATGGCTAACATAATCAAATGATAGGTATGTTATATTCAGTAACATTATGTGATTAAGACGTTATCAAGTGATAATGTGATTTTAATTGGGAGAATACACATACAAAATGCCACCAGTAAAGCATTTGCAAAGTTTGTTTTTGTTCTGTTTTTTCAGAATTTCAGTGTATGGAGCAATGCAAACTATGTAAGTAATAAATGATTTTTATCCCATGTTCAATTCCTTTATTTCCATTCTACACCCAACATCATGAAGAAAAAAGGGTTAGCAACTACCAACATTGAAGTTTTTCTTATACTACCACAACAGCTGTTGCACAACATATTTATATTACATTTCCATCAAACTATACTCTTTCTTTTACAAGGATTGTTTTGATATAATTTGATTAAATAATAACCATTTTTATTACTATCATATACATATTTCCTTGATATAATAACTAGAAATTTGTTAAAGAAATTAAACTAACCACAATGGCAACAAATGGTTCTTGAAATTGTTGGTTCAACATCTGGGTACTGACATCAATTCCAGAGAGCCAGCAGCCATAACCAGGATGACTGTGATACCAACCAATCACGTTTTCAAGACGACCAACCTGAAAGACATAATGGAGAAACAAGATTGTTATTTAAAAAAAAAAAGAGTGAGGAGTGGATAATATAGAAATATTTATTAAATAGCTTACATACACACACACACACACTTATATATATATATATATAAAAAATCGGTAAAAATAATGTTCAAAATAATTGATTACAAATTGTCGGTTGCTTGTAACCAAGTTTCATTAAAATTCGTTAATTTCCGTAACGTTTATATATAAGCATGTAATTTACTTAAATCATTCATAATAATTGGTCTATGAATAGGGATCACAAACAAGTTTTATTTTCAATATGTTTAAAACCTATAATACAGACAGAGAAGTTGACAAAAGAAAAATGGCACCAAATTCAGTAGCTCAATTGTATTTTCAAAAACAAAATAGTTAAACATGACACAGAAGGGCAATTCTAACTGTTCATATAAGTTTCATTTCAACAGGGCTTTGTAACATCTTTCTATGATTCAGAGAACAGAGATTAAGTTTTTTTTTTTTTTTAAGCAATAGGTCAATAAAAGACTTATATTTACAACATATAAAACAGTATGAAGTACTGTTTGACAATAGGATAAAGAAGTCAAAAGTATGTCATCCTGAACTTGTCACAAAAAAAAAAAAAAAAGGCATCCATTGGAGGTACATGGTTAAAACTTTGAAACTTTTATAATTTTGGGATGAGGAATTCAACACAACAGTTTTATTCTCTGTAATATGAATACTTTGTCATAAATGTATCCAATTTTTAAAAACTTTATGAAATTATGCAATTTTTAACTTATCAAAAAGGGACAGTTAATAACTACAAAAAAAATGTGTTTCATGAAATGAATTATTGGTCAATTCTTAATGGAAAGATTTAAACTTATTTATCTTCAAACTAAAAAAAATTGCAATTACTGAAACTGATGAAAAAGACTTTCTGGACAGTTGGAATGTCTCTCCTGCATTTCTCTTCTAATAGTGATTTGTAATCTGAATTTATTTATAAGCCAATATTCCGGGAACATTCTACATCCTATTATCACTTGAAAGTGGTATCATATCAAAGTCCCCCTCAAACGTTAACAATTTAAAGAGTTTTATTAAACCAAAATGAATTAAAGATTTTTTTCTTTTACTTGCATACTAATTTTATCAAAATGGCCAAAAATATAAATGAGATATCAGCAGTTAAAATGAAAATTAAATTTCACTATTTTGACACATTTTTGTAGTATAAATTAAGGCAGTTTGGAATGTCTTATGTGGACAAATGTACAATTGATAAAAAAGTATAACACAAGGCCTCTATTATATGAAGAAAAGTAGACATTAAAATTTATATACTAATATACAAAATTATAATTATATTAAAAATAAAAAAATTCAAAATTTGAAAAGAAAAAGAACTCTGGCAACTGATCATCAGTAATGGCAACTAACCTGTTTAGAAGATTCTGTATAAGCTGCCATGTATTCATAAGCCTGTGCTTGTGCATTAACTCTAGTTTCAGTGCCTTCAACTGGAGCAGCAAAACTGTCCATGACAAGCATTGTATTGCCATCTACTTTGCCAAGCAAGAGTCCCATCACCTCAAGATTACCACCAGAGCGGGCATGCATGACCATCTTAAGGAGAGCCAAAGCAGAGATTTTTATATATTTGAAATAGTGTGGACTGAAAAAAAAAAAGAAAAAAAAAAGGAATTCAGAATATCAGTAAAAATATAAAAAGTCTAAATATAATCAAAGTTTTTATGGCAAAAGTGTAACAAAATTACCAAAAACAAATGACAACCATATTTCTTCTCTTCATAAAATTTTCAGATTACTAATCAAAAAAACTAATCCAGGTGTCTATTTGCCAGTCACTAATCCCAGAATTATTTAAAAAAATAAAATGACAATACCATTGTATGCCTTGAACTATTTTAGAGGGACATATAAATATATCAAATAAATATATCAAATACTCACTTTATAGGTATCAGAAAAGTAATACCTGAGGTCTAAAATGAATTTTTTTAAAAATCAAGTTGTTATAGATTTAATTTCAACCTAATAGATTAAATTTAATATTTTTAATAAGCAAAATATTTTGCTGAATTTCAAAAATAATTTAAATTGACTAGAAAGAGTTCATTTTGATTAGCCATCATTCATAAAAATGTAATCCTCTTTATCAAAAAATCTTTCAAAAATAAAATATCCTTTTTACTGAAACTTTATTTTGGAAATAATAGTTGATTTGATGTTTAATTAATCTTATTTGAAAAAAAAATATTACTTTAATTTTAAAATATTGCTGTATTGAAGTTTGGTTTGGTTGAGTTTTATGGAAGGTTATCTAAATGCTAACAACACTTTACTGGTTAGAAAGCCCAAAGAACATCTTTGTTATCAGAGACATCTCTGCAAAGAGGATCTCATTCCTCTTTGCAATGATAGACTTTGTTTTTCTTAAAAAAAAAAAAAAAAAAAATCACAATTTTTTTTTTTTTTGCATTCAAAAATGTATTAGGCAATAATTTTTTTTTTCATTCAAAAATGTATTAGGCAATAATTTTTTTTTTTTTTTTTCATTCAAAAATGTATTAGGCAATAATTTTTTTTTCTTTTTTCATTCAAAAATGTATTAGGCAATAATTTTTTTTTCTTTTTTCATTCAAAAATGTATTAGGCAATAATTTTTTTTTTCTTTTTTCATTCAAAAATGTATTAGGCAATAATTTTTTTTTTCTTTTTTCATTCAAAAATGTATTAGGCAATAATTTTTTTTTTCTTTTTTCATTCAAAAATGTATTAGGCAATAATTTTTTCTTTTCTTTTTTCATTCAAAAATGTATTAGGCAATAATTTTTTTTTTCTTTTTTCATTCAAAAATGTATTAGGCAATAATTTTTTTTTTTTCATTCAAAAAAAGTATTAAGCAATAATTTGTTTTTTCATTCAAAAAGTATTAGGCAATAATTCGTTCTTTCTTCAAAAATGTATTAGGCAATTTTTTTTTCTTCAAAAACGTATTATGACAAGTTTTTTTCCTTCAAAAAAATTTATTGTTGGTTATATTTTTTCTTTAAAAATGAATGTTTTTCTATAAAAGTCTAATTTTATTTATAAATTTCTATAATAGTATATTTTTATACTTTCAAAGTGTTTTGACCCCAGTTTGGGGGTTGACTATTTGCCCATAGCTGGGACCCTAACAGGTGCTACACACTGGCTCAGGGTGGACCTAGGAACAACAGCGATTCAGAGCTGGTTCCATGCTCCTCACAACCTCTCAATCAGAGGCCTTGCTGCCAGATGCAGTTTACCATCATACCCAGAACTGCTATTTATTGAAGGTGCTGACAGATGGAAGTTTAATGTTTTTCTATGGTGGACATATCTGTAAAATTTACTTAAGGAATATAAAGTACTTTTTTTTTTATATAATTCTTAACTACTTAATCTTTAAAATTTCTGAAAATATTCTTTGTAATCTAATGTCTTATTGAATTTTAGGTACTTTGGCTTTAAATATACTATAGTTATCGTTCTTATTTTCTGATAATTTTGTGTATGAACATCCGTGTTTACAAAAATCGGCACATTTATACACCAAAAAAAGAATTTCAAAATTCTTTTTAAAATAATTTTTTTTTCTTAAGACAATCATGTCTATAAGATATGTTCTTATTCATATAAGCAATTAAAAGCTTTACTCATTAAATAAAGTGTTATTAGTTTAATTGTATTTTTTATTTTATGATTGAGAACATGGAGGAGCCCCTTTCACAAAAAGAAATTGAAGATATGAATTTGCCAAAGAGTTCTGCTTTTAACTAAAACATTAAGCGCGGCAAAGTTTAATTTCATAAATAATTGGGGTGGAGGTGGGGTAACAAAGTCAAAATATTTTTCACTAATATAAAAAAAAAAAAAAAAAAAAAAAAAAAAAAAAAAGCATTTCTAAAATAATTTCATTCATTTGTGAATAAGTCCCAAAAGTTTCATTAAAATCTGATAATTACTTGATTTTTGAAAGAATTTCCAAATCAATGTAAAGAGTGCATGCACAAAGAAAATGTTTTTTTTTATCATTTTTTGGTCATTCATAACCAAATAGATGCCAAGAAGTAAAGAAGTACATTTTTTTTTTTTAAGAGTAGGTATTTGCCCTCATTTTAAAATGAATTTTTAAAAATAAACTGAAATTATATTGATTGGAATCTAAAATTGAGGTTTTTTTTTTTTTAATAATTTTTCAATTTCTTCGCCATTTTTTGAGCGATCGACACTTTTGTAAACAAAAGTTAATTCTCAGGCTAAAGATCTTGCAAAAATAAAATATACACCTACGACACATTATTTTTGGAAAATTAGCAAATTTAATGTTAAATTAATCTGATTTACACAAGAATTACTTATTTATAGCATGAAATTTAGAATAAAACTATTTCTTAAACAGAGTTGAACTTTCTGACCTTTACATGTGATGACAGCTTGACAGATGTGAGATAAGATGAGTATATGGCGATCACAAGTGACATAATTATACAAACTTTTTCCTGTAGGAGGAAGAAACAGTGAAACACGTGAAATTTTAATGTACACATAGAAATTACTATAAAAAAAATATAATTTTTTTTAAACTTTTCAATTCATAAAAAATCTTTTTGAAACTATTTTTTTTAATTTTTGAAATCATAATTGGGGGGAAAAAATGAAAACAATTCTTTTAAAATTTGATTCAGTCAGTCAGTTATGTGCCATACATGCTTGGGCGATCATGTCTTGAAAGAGACATGACTGACTGGCAGAATATTATCTCGCAGTAGGTTGCCATCACATTCTGCGTTAGACTGGTTGCTAGCCAAGGCTATAGAACCCAATCTGTCCTGTTATTTAACCCATAACTGGAGGGAAGAAACGAATTACATTTTCCAAGGGTATTTGTGCAAATAGTAGGTACCTCTGGTCAAATCGATAACAAAACAGCATAGTATGAATAAAAAAGGTCCCAAACTTAAAACAAACTTTTTCCTTCAAAATGTTTCTATTATTAGTATGAAAGATCAAAGTAATTTTTAATTATTTTTAAAAAATTTTTAATCCCTTTTTTGTCAGAAAGTTTGGTTTTGATTTGAGTTAGCGGCTAAGAAACGTTACAAGTGTTTCACAATGGAAATATAATGATTGCATCACCCACTTTTTTTTCAGTGACAAACACATTAATTTGGAAATTCTCGCAAAAATCAAATAATTGTCGGATTTTAATGAAACTTTCAGTACTCATTAACAAATGAATTAAATTATTTTTGAAATTATTGTTTTTTTTTTTCAAAATCTTAATAAATATATATATATTTTTTTTTACCTCTGTTACCCACCTCCACATAAATCCATGTAAGCTTATTAAATTTTACACTGATGGCTAACTTTTGTTTTATTAGTTCAACGCAGGACTCATTGGGGAATATAAATCATCTATTTATTTTAAAGTTTGCAATCATTATCTGAAAACCTTCTCCAAAGAGTAAAATAAAAAATGCAATAAAATTCTGATATAATTTAATTTGATAAGCTTTAGGTACCACCCATTTTCGATACCTAAATTTAAATTGAAATTTTAAAAATAAATAAGTTATCTTCAAGCTTTAAAATTAGCCTTAACTGAAAGCCAAGAGATTAAATTTTAATTCCAGAAAGAAAAATACACTGGTGTATTTTAACCAAAATTTCCCACTATTTTTTATTGACTGACACATTATGTAAACAGTAGCCAAATTTCTGTTTTAAAAATCTTGCAAAAATAAAACATACCTAGCTGACAAGTCATTTAGGTCAATTTTTAAAATTTAAACTTACCTTTACCTAATTTTAATCAAGTAATAATTGCTTACTGCCAGAAATTTACAATAAAAAAAACTTTTTAACTCCAGTAGCCCTCTTTTATTTGCATTATCAGGGTGACAAAAGATACGACAGCTAGAATTTGTCAAGAATTCTAAAAGGGTGACAACCAAATGTGCCAAAATTTCAATTAGGTTAAAACATAAAATTTTCAAATTTTAATTTTTTTTTTTGTTTTTAACTAAATAAACATTTTCAGTAATTATATATTTTATAGAAATTTAGTTTAGATTTATAGCCAGACATTTGAATATGCTTTCTGAATAAATAAAAATAATTTTAATTTAATAAGAATGAAATTGAAATAACCGAACTAAGTTATATTATGTTATTTATTAATAAGTTATCATTAAACTTAAAGCATGGTAACAATATCTAATTCTTATGGAAACATGTTATGACTCCTATGGAACATCGTACTTAATCAAAATGAACATATTTATGAACAATTTTTTTTTTTAATTAATTTAAAATATTTCTGCAAAATGATTTTTATTAAACTTTTCAATTTTAGATAGGCAATATAATCATCAGTTCTTAACTAAAAACTCTACTCGCAATCAATTCTTTGAAGATTTTAAAAAATATTTTTAAAATTTTATATATTATTAAATTATTTAATAGTAATAAAAAAAATGAAAGCAATTCTTTTAAAATTTTATTATTAATCGAAAAAAGTTTTTTCTTCATTATAGACCTCAGTAGTCAGTAGTTATTATTCATTCCAGCAATTTTAGTGAACGCAAAGAATTCAACTGGAATTCTAACTCGGCTCCCTGATTTCTCATTCCGAGCCGATATCCACTGCACATCCATTTATGATCATTAATTGAAAAAAAAAAAATAAATAAAATAAAATATCTGAAATTTATAGGTGAATTTTTGTTTTGTTCCCCAAAGGCCTTTACCCCTTCAATTCTTTCCAAAACATCCTTATTTCTGTGCAATTGTAAATGCTGAACTCAAATCGATAATTATTTATTGACAAAACCTACTTTTTATCAAGTTTACAAGAAAAATATCGAACTTCTTTTCGCTGTTTATCTCACACCCCGTAACCATGCTTCAAAAAATGTTATTCACTGCAGAATGACTTCACGCGTAGTTTGCCGATTTTTCGACCAATTTACTACCTTTTTGCAATTAATACGCAAAAATTGAGTTCCGAACCCAAACAAATCGGAGTATTTGCTCAAAGGAAGTAAACGGGCGGAAATAAGTATCCTGCTCTTTAAATCATTCAGCGGTGAATCAGAATCAACGGTGGTAAGGGGTGAGATATAGTCCGAGGTAAAATTTCGGAAGTACTGCCGTTGCTATTCCCCTTCAAATGTATCCAAAGTAGCATTATATCAGTGCAAAAGTATGTGCTGAATTTAAATCCAGCGCAATTTATCGGAAAAAATTACACATATTTTCATATTAAAAAAAAAAAAAATCTTTAAATTGTGTACCGAAAAAAATAGAAAAATGGCGCATTACTTCCTTAATCGGACGTAAAGAGGCGTAGGTAAAGAGGGGACGCAGCCCGTCATTCTGCAGTTAGTTACATGTCTACGGGAGAGAAGAAGGGCACGGTTCGTTTTTCAAATGGATATTTAGATTAAAAAAAAAGGTAAATTTTTTCGATAAATTGCACTTGATTTGAATTCAGCACATACTTTTTCTATCATACAATGATACTAAATTTGAAGGGGGAATAGCAACGGTAGTACTTCCGAAATTTTACCTAGTCCGATTTTTTTCTGGTCGATAACAGGAAAAAAGTTAGGTTTCTTCAATAAACAATTATCGATTTGAGTTAAGCATATACATTTGCACGTAATTAAGGAAGTTTAGGAAAGATTTGACGGGGTAAAGGCCTTCGGGTAACAAAACAACAATTTACCTAGAGATTTTCGGTAAAGGTGGCTAAATGGTTAAAAAAACAAAAAATAACGATTATTTATTTACTTAACATTCCCCAATGGAGTCATGCATTTAAACCAATTTTGCCTACAGAATTAAATTTCTTGAAATTTCATGAATACGTGGAGGTGGGTAACAGATGTAAAAGTAAATGCATCCAAGATATTTAAAAATAATTAAATTATTTCATTCATTGTGAATAAGTCTTGAAAGTTTCATTAAAATCCGACAATTAGTTGATTTTTGCAAGAATTTCCAAATTAATGAGTTTGTCACCGGAAAAAAAAAAACGATTTCCATTGTAAAGTCACGTAACTATTTAGCTCCCCGCTAACGAAAACAAAACAAAATTTTTATCAAAATTTTGAACGTGTTAGAAGGGATTTACAAAAAAAGTACTTTGATTTTTTTCTCTTTAACAAACATTTTGATGGAAATGTTCATTTTTATTAAGTTTTGGACCTCCTTTTTTTTTTTTCATACTATGCTGTTTTTGTTTTTTTCAGCGATTTAAATTTTAGTGGATGTAAAAGTTATTTAGACAAAAAGTAAGTATCATTGAATTTAAAAACAATATTTACCTTCCTTCAATTCAAATGATATTTCCATGAGTACTACTTTTTCTTGAAGTTTAATTACTAAATTCTCTTGGATATCAATCAAGACAGGAATTGCTGACAGAATGTAAAAAAATGAATAAATAAAAATATTTTAAACTATTTTTTAAAAACTATTCTCTTAAATTAAAACAAAAATTAAAATTTCTGATATTTTTGTTTTAACGCGAGTCTCTTTGTAAATGCGATGACAAAAAAAATTAGTCTATGGATAAAGCAGGAAACATTTAAAAATAAAATTTGCTATATTTATGCTAAGAGAAATTGAGCGTAAGGTGATTCATTGTTTAACGCGTGAAACGATTATTCAATTGTACAATATTGCTCTCCCTACACTGCATCATAACTGGCAATTTCATGCCTTTAAACCTTTATTAAGGCGATCTTCAAACCACAATCCACATTTTATAATCTCCGAATTTATAAAGTACATTACACACGGTGTAAAGCACACATTTTTGTTGTTAAATAAATTTGGCTCATCTACAAACTAGGATAATGCTAAATAAATTTGACCAGGAAAGGGAAAAAGTCCAATGTATCTCTGGCCATGTATAAAATAAATCCTTCTTTCTCCAAATAAGTTGTTACAAAAATACAAAAAAACAATAACTTTGTAGTTTGTACCGATTCATTAATTACTAGAGGCGGAGGAACTTTATTTTTATTTTTGGGGTGGGGGAGTATGGTTGTTGAGGGGAAGAATTAAGTTTATTTTCAATATTAAAGTTTTTATTTGTTTTTCTCTAATAAACAACTAACTTTTTAGTTTTTATTAAATTTTAAATCTAAAATTATTTTGAATGTCAAAACAAAAACATTGAATTCTCTAGAGTCTAAACGCATTAAAATATTGACAAAAAATAAAGAAAATACGGTTTCTCAATTCTCAAGGCTTGTTTATTTACATAAAGCTAAAAGATAATGTACATGTACTTTTATTTAGATACACGAAAAATTCTTTTAGTCATTCTTATTTGGAATGTTAGAACATTTTCATTTTATTTTCACTTCAACAAACTGCAAAAATACAGTCAGATCATCATTACACAGAAACAGTTCATTCTTTTCTAATCAAATATCCGACTTACTTTTTTTCCCATGGCTTTGCGGTAAGAATATCTTGTTGTTGCTTTTTGTCATATCGGTATATTTCATCGACACTACTAACAGTTTCAACATTGTTTTGTAAGACCCATGTCTTATGCGCTGTTTCAGCATCCATGTTTTCATCCAATCTGCCTTCCACCTAGTGGGCAACAACAGAACTAATAACGGTACGTAATCGCTCTCAAAGCTTTTCAGCACTTCCTTTTTCTTTTTTTTCTTCTTAGTACTTAAAAAAAAAAAGGCAAATTCCTAATTAGTGTTAGCTGTGATAACGAAGGTTTGAAAAATAAACGTTTTCTAATTTTGTTAGAAAATTAAAATTTATTCTGTTATTGGAAAATTAATGAATCATATCCTTTTTTTTTAGTTAGTATCTGATAACTTATATCACAGAAAATAAATTTTTTTTGGTTATGTTAAAATAAAAATTGGAACGTTCAGTCAAGGGAATCACTGTATGTGTGAGATTCTCTTGGTAACTATTTTTAACAAAACCAAAAAATAATCAACATTCAACAATATATTCATTTTTCTGAACCATGTACTGTAAAATTACATTGGCCAGCTATTGACTGAAAATATGTTGTAAAATATTAAAGAAAATCCATCCCTTTTAATTTAAAAGTTTTAAAATTTAAATTTTGATGTATATAACAGAACACTACAAATTTATAAAAAATTACCCTTCATTACAAAATGATTTAAAAGCTGAAATAGAGATATTTTCTCAAACTATAAAACAACACTTAATTTATTTTAATCTTTAAATAAATATTTTGTTTAACATTTGGATTAAGTTACAGGAAACGAACAATGAATGCCTTTCAAAAACAAAAAATCAAATATATAAATTCTGATTGCATTGAAAAAAGTCGCTATTCAATATTATTAAACAGACATTTAATGAAATGTTGATCTGCACGAAACATTGCTTAAAAAATTGTCGGAGTTTAAGTTTTGTGTTTTAATTGGTTACATTTTCGGAAGTTATATTTCTTACAAACAATGCGCATGCATACTTCATGTCAGAATGACTTCTATTCTTCCAAAAAAAAAAAAAGAATTGCGTCCATTTAGAACGTGGACTATCATGTCTCATTGAGAACGCAGGTGACTTCCAATTTTTTTATTTGAATTTAAAAATTTGCAAAAATTCAGGAAATTATATTATTTATGTAACTTACGAATAAAAGTACATGCACATTATCTTTTTTTAGTAAATAAACAAGCCTTGAGAATTGGGAAACCTTATTTTTTTCTTTATATTTTTATCGTCAATAATTTTTGTGACTTGCGTGCTCGCACGCTTTTACCTTGTGTCGCATCCAGAGAGGTGAAACCATACTTGAAAGACTTTATGGGACCTAAAACGAAAATTTACCGTTAACTTTTAGTACTTATTCATTAATGGGTCATTTTATTATAAAATTTTGTGGTAATATTTTCTATCACTTCCTTTCGATGTGTACTGTGTACTTTTAAGTTTGTGGGGTATTTTTTTTTTAATAGTTTGTTGGTGTCATAAAGAAAATGCCCCGAACATGGTAAGTAACCATAGTCCTTGTTGGAGAATATCTCCATTGACTAAAAAGAAGTCTTTTAGTCTAAATCACTCTATTTTTGTAAAGCTAATCTAATCTGAATAAAGCTTCTTAAACTGCACCGCTCTCCCATGTCTTATAGTTATTTATGTAAAAGAAAAAAATTGTGAACATGATGAAATCCATTCCAAACCTATCCAAAAATAATTCAATCAACTAAAAAACATAAAAAGTTCAATATCAGGGTTAATTGCTCTAATTTTATGAGTGTTGTGGAAAGTATGTGTTGCTCCCATGCACAGAAAATCAATTTTGTTATTTTTGCTTTTGGTCATTGAGGTTTATATAGCAGTGTGAGAAACACAAGTCACCATTTCTAGAAAACTGATCAGTTAAAGGCCATATCAATTAATTAGTAATAAATGTATGTCTTGAACTTTTCAGGAAAAGTGACTTTTCCGCTTGATCTGGTTTTAATTGTAGGTGTATTGTCGGATTGTAATATATTTTTAGATTTGGGTGTTTCTTGTACATAAGGAGAATGTATATGTGGTTGATTTTCTTTTTCTAAGATAGCTGGTTTCAGTCTATCAATAGCGACTGCCTGACTGATTACATTTTTATAATCAGTCAGGCAGTCAAATACTTCATTTTGTGAAGTAATTTTTTTGCTCTGTAAGACTTTGATAATTTGCTGATAGTTTTTTTTTTTTTTACTGTGTTTGCTTGAATTCTGAGCAGGGTGAATTCTAATGGCGACATCTGATTTTTTTAAATTCTTGTATGAAATACAGTGTCAAATTAGAATTTGTCATTTTCAAAAAATTGTCCTGTCAGTGACAAGGGGTTACCAAAGACTATTTCAGCTGGTATAGAGCCAAGGTATTCTTTAATGTTTTTTATGGAGAGGAGTATAAAGGGTAAATTATCATTCCAATTAATTGAGTTTTCCTTCATGGCTAGCAATGTCCTGAGTTGTCTGTGGAATCTTTCCACTAATCCATTAGCACATAGATGGTATGCTGTCATCTAAATGTGTCTTGCTTCTAGCAAGTTGGTGAATTCCTGAAAAAAAAGTGCTGATCGGAATTGTGTGCCACGATAAACAGGGATGAGATTGAGTACTCCGAAAATAAAAATCCAATCTTTTAAACTGCATTTACAACTGAAGTCTCCCTGAAAGCAATACACTGTGCCTCCTCAGACTAACTCTCTCATCCGACCAAGTAGAACGACTACATTGAATCAATAGTTACATCTACTATTAGGAAGGTCGGTTCACTGTGTTGGGCAAGGAAGTTTTCCTCATCTGAATCCATCTTGCATATATACCAATCTACTACCATTCGTCCATGTATTGAATACTGCTGTCACATCTGGTCGGGTGCCCTTTGTCTTGGGGTTCTCGACAAAATCCAATGCAGAATATGCAATTTAATTGATCCTGACCTGGTAGCTAGACTTTAGTCACTTTCTCACCAACATGATATGGCTTCTGCTCTGATGAGCTTAGCTCCCTGGTGCCCCCTCTGCATGAATTTGCTCTAGCTACTAGACTGGCAACTAGGTTCCACCCTTTTACAGTGAAACCAATCAAATATAACTGCAATTTCTACTCCATCAGCTTCTTTTCTCGCACTTTCCGCCTGTAGAACTCCTTTCTGTATATTTGCTTCCCTGATAACTACAATCTCCAAGAATATAAATGGAATGTTAATTGCCACCTTTTACCTCCTTGACTCCTATATTTTCCCCAACACCCCTTGTACATAGTTCTTCTCCCTTTCCACTCTACTCTCACACAGCTCTCTTCACACCAGTGTTCCCATCCTTCTCTTACCCATTCTCCGACACCCCCTCGTGACTTGTTCCTCTTTTTCCTCACTCTCTTCTTATGTAACCCCTGCACACCAGTGGCAATACTGCTCTGCTTGTGGTGAAATGATTATAAAAAAATGTTGATCTCTAATTTCTATCTGATGCCATGCTTGGCTAAACAAAATGTTTGCTTATAATTTTTACGGTGGATTGCTTTGTTAGGTGTGAAAGATTGTGAAGGTGTTGGAATATTTGTTTCTTTAGTTTGATTGGGATCTATGGTCTAAAGTTGGTTAATGTAGTGTCACATTCTTCTTCTTTTATGTGCCCTGTCCCTTCAGGACGTAGGCGATCATGGTTCTCCACGTCTCCCTATGCCTTGTGGCTCTTAGTATGTTTGCTCCTGTTACACCTCGCAACCCCCGTTCCGTCATCCACCTGATCAGGCCCTGCAAATATGTTATTCACTGCCTTCCACTTTCTCTTTTTCCTTCTATCTGGCCTGTCAGTATCAGGTTCTCCAAGCTCTCCTTCCTTATTGCATGTCCCAGGAACTTCAGTTGTCTCTTCCTGATGCTCAGTATTAACTTTCTTTTTGTTTCCATTCTTCCCAGCACCTCATCGTTGCTTGCATGCTTAGTCCACGATATCCGCAGCATCCTTTTGTAGAACCACATTTCCACTGCTTCAAGTTTTGTCCTCATTTTCGATGATATTGTCCAGCATTTACTGCTGTATTGAAGAACTGACATCACATAGCAATCCAGTACTCTTTTCTTTGTTTCTAGTGAAATTTTCCTGTGTGTTAGTACTTTACTCAGCTTCTGAAATGCGTCCTTTGCCATGCCACTTCGCCTTCGAATCTCTGTGTTGCACTTTCCATCTCCTATTAGAACACTTCCTAGGTATTTAAATTTTTGTACTTGCTTGATTCTGGTATCCCCCACCTGTATTTGGCATTTTGGGTTGCATCTTTTGCTGATGACCATGCATTCAGTTTTCTTAAAGTTTATTTGTAGTCCTTTTTTGTCACTCTCCACCGCTACATTCTGTAGGAGGTCTTGTAGTTTCCTTTCCGTGTCTGCAATCAGCACTATATCATCTGCATACTTTATGTTGTTCAAGTTGTGGCCTCCAATAACAAATCCTGGTGTGTCATCTAGGGTCCTCAAAATATTCTCACTGTACAAGTTGAACAGATCTGGTGAAATGACACATCCTTGTCTTACGCCACTTTCTATTTTTGTAAATCTGCTGAAATCATTACTTGTCCATATGCAGGCACTTTGCTGCCACTAGAGATTCTTGATTACTCTGATGTCTTTCCCGAAAATGTCGAGGCTGCTGAGTATCTCCATCAATTCTTTGTGTCATATCCTGTAGAATGCCTTCACATAATCAATAAAACATAGGTGTAAGTCTTTCTTCATTTGTATTGCCCTTTCGGAGAGCATCCTAATCATAAATATGTGTTCCTTGTTTCAGTGTCTTTGACGAACCCGCACCGTTCCTGTCCTATCTCTGGCCTGATTCTGCTTCTCGCTCTATTCATCAGGGTTCTGACAATCAGTTTTGTAATTTGACTCATTAAGCTGATAGTTCTGTGTAGTTCGCACTCGTTTGAACCTGGTTTCTTTGGCAGTGCTATAAATATCGACTTGCATAGGTCGTCTGATATTATTCCACTACTAAAAATTTTGTTTATTATGTCGGTAATTTTTTCTATGCCATATTCTTACAGGGCTATCAGCAGCTCTATTACGACACCATCTGGATCATCTGCTTTGTTTCTGTTCAGTTTGGCCATTGCAGCTTCCACTTTGGACTTTAATATTTCCGGTCCATCCTCCTCCTTGTATGTTTTTGGTTGTTCTATCCTGTCACAAAAAAGAGCCTTTATATACTCTTCTCATTGCTGGAGTATTTCCTCTTTCTTCAATATGATTGTTCCATCCTTGGATTTTATGCATCCTGTTAAGGAGCAGGTTTTTTGTCTTGTCAGTTCTCTTATCTCTTGATGCATCTCTGCTTTATTGGTTCTGCTCAGTCTCTCTAATTCTGCTCATTTGTTGTTGAGTCATTCCTCTTTAGCCCGTCTGCATTTGTTCCTTATCTCCCTGTATAGTTTTCTGTACTCTCTTCCATGTCTTGGCGTTATTTTTTGAGAATCTCTTCAGTCATCCACTCGTTTTTTTCTTCTGCATCTGATTTCCTTTGGGGCAATGTTGTTCACTGAGGTCACCATTGCTTCTTTTAGTGAGTCCCATTTTAAGTGTTCTTTTCCAATTTATTCTTTATATTTCTTTTTCACACTGTTAGTGTATTCTTTCTGCAGGGTGAGGTCATTCACAAGCGTGTTGTATTGCAGCCTTGGTGATGTGCTGGGCTTCTTTATTCTCCAGAGTTTTATCCTTAGTTTGCAGATGATTGGGACATAGTCATTTCCGCAGTCGGCACCAGGATATGTTTTGCATTGAACCACTGCGTTCCCGAATCTCTTGTTTATAGTTATGTAGTCTATTTGGTTCTTCATGTCACCTCCTGGGCTTCTCCATGTCCATAGATGTTGTGGGTGTTCTTGAAACCAGGTGTTAGTAATTATCTGGTCATTTGCTGTGCACCATTGGACCCATTTTTCTGCTCGTTCATTGTGATCCCCTAGTCCAAAGTTGCCGGTCGTGTCTCCTTCCATCTCTTTACCTACCTTGGCATTCAAGTCATCCATTATGATCCTAATTTCTTGGTTTTTGCACTGAGCCTTGGCACTGTCC
Organism: Ascarosepion bandense; assembly: GCA_037127315.1. Lineage (NCBI taxonomy): Eukaryota > Metazoa > Mollusca > Cephalopoda > Sepiida > Sepiidae > Ascarosepion > Ascarosepion bandense. The sequence continues at coordinate 2,350,741 of JBBBDQ010001260.1, read as the reverse complement.
AGTATGGAATAGAATGATTCTATTTCGTCCTCAGTGCTTTGAGTTGAAGGGCCTTCCCCATAGTTTAACCAAGAGGACTCTCTCTGAAAGCTGACAGTATCCAAGAACGCATTTCTTCACTTCTTTGTCTAGTATTAAGCCGACTCCTTTTTTGTTGATTTTGCCTCCTGCATAAATTATCCTGTGGGTGTCACTACTGAGGTCTCCATTATTAGGCCATCTGGTTTTGCATATGCCTAGGATATTGATCTTCAGTCTGTTCATCTCCTGCTTGATATTCTCTAGTTGTCCACAATTGTTAAGTGTCCTGACATTCCATGTACCAAAAGTAATTCTTTCTTTGTTACACATAGTCGCAGGGTAACGGTTCAGATACACCTGTTGCTCATGTCATTCTTTCCTAGGCGAGGGACAAATTTTGGAGTAAAATGTCCCCTTTACGCTGTTGGTGCTAACAGTTGCCAGATGACGGTCAGGTGGCACCTGTTGCCCATGCCGATCCTTACCGAGCAAGGAGTTGTTTCCTTCACGCTGTTGGTTTTCATATATTTGTCATGAATAACCATGATTAAGTGGGGGTTAGATAGTGGAGTGGTATCCCGTTGCCTTCTCCACAGTGATTTATTGAGACACCACCTTTAGTTAGCTGGCCATTGACTCTTTAAGAGTTCTTCTGCCCTTTGTAGGTTCAAATTTTATTTTTTATTTTTAACCTACAGGGTTGCTAATGTCCCGATTAAAAAAAAAAATGATTAAGTATGTACTTATACTAAGTACGATTGACTAGTCCTGCTGAGGAAGATAAATTTCCCTTCGCCAGAGTGGCTGATATATGTTTTATATTATTATTTTTATGGAATATGCTAAGAGATAACAATTCACTAGATCTGAAAGGAAAATATTAAAACAGAGCATGGAATACAGCAAAGAATAGAATTTGTTTTCTTTTTTTCCCCTACTCTAAGACATAAAGGAACGTTTTCAAAGCAGTACAGTGATATTACCAGTAAACAGAATTAAATTTTCTTTGAATACTTCGTGCTTCTCAAACACTGAAATTCTGTTTTTATTTGGATAATTTCTGTTCGTCTACGCTTTAAAAAGCACTGGTCAGGGATAAAGGGTAACACATGGTTTTGAGGTGGTGGGATGCAACTCTGATATATTTCAAGAGAAGTACATTTTAAATTACACATATTTTATAAACTGTGAAGAATAAATCATAATAATAATAATAATAATTATAATAATAATAACAACTCACTAGATCTGAAAGGAAAATGTTTTATTACTGAAAGGAACTGGAAATTGTTTCAATGTTAAAGAGGTATTCGGTAATACTTCTATTAGAGTAGAGTCAGATTTCTGTTCATCAGAAAATAAATCATGACTTAATATATCGTCTCTTTCTATACTTCTAAATGAGAGGTAGATGAGGTAGTATTTTTTTTTTTTTAATCATATGACCCCGAGCAAGGCGGTAACGCTACTGATGCGCAGGGGGCTACGTAAGAGTGAAAAGATTGGAAAAGAGAAAGCCGGAAAACACATCCTAAACAGGGAACAAGGGATGAGCCTCTTCACCTGTTCAATAGACATGGGTGGAGTGTGAACCGGGCGATAGTTTAGTCTATCTACTCCAATTGAGAAAAAAAAAAAAGAAAAGAGTGAAAAGATTGGAAAAGAGAAAGCCGGAAACTGCATCCTAAACAGGGAACAAGGGATGAGCCTCTTCACCTGTTCAATAGACGTGGGTGGAGTGTGAACCAGGTGATAGTTTAGTCTATCTACTCCAATTGAATAAAAAAAAAAAAATAGAAAAAAATATTGGCGACTTGCTAAGTTTTAACTAAGTTAAAGTCCAGTCAAAGAAATTTCTGCTAAAAAACAAAACCAATCCTTCAATTAGGCATAAAATGTTCAAAATTAAGCAAAAATTAGGCAAAAACGAACAAAAAAAAATGGCTTATTTTAACAAAATTCAAGACATGATTCCATCCCAAAACACACATTGTTTGGACTATTGTTCTCATCTTTATTGCCATATTTTTGATGTTTTGGACACAGTACATTCCAGCTTTCTTCAGGTGTTAGGAATTTTGAAGTGAATCCTTTATTATGATCACTGGAGTATATCATTCTCATTCCATGTGTGATGTCACTTCTGGTAGCCATGTAGTTATCTCCTTTTAACTCAACTCGCTAAGTTATTTGTTCACTTTGGGTCAAGTCTAACCAACGTCTATATCCACTTGGCCATGTGTCCTTGAAGACATCAGCATGTGAATTTCTGTGACTTATAAACCTAACGTCTCAGTAACCACTTTTTGCCAGAGCTCATGTTGCAATCTTTGATGTTAATGATTTTCTCTAGCACTTTGTATTACTGGTTCCTATATTGTATTTATTTCTATGCTTGTTCAACTTAAGAGATTTTTGTGGCCTAGCATATACAATGATTCCTTAAGTTTATGTAGTTTCCAGCAGTGTTCTCTATCCATTATTTCAACTTCATCCCTTTCTCTCTCCATATGTGGTCAGCTAGACCTGATTTTTCTATCTCCCCTTGTGTTAAGATCTTGTGATGTTCTTGCAGCCTTACCTTAAGGAGGAAGCTTGTTTCTCCTTAATATTTCTTTCCATAGCTACATGAAATGGCTTGCACACAGTACTCAGTCATGTTCTTCTCTATTTGCGGGGGGGGGGGGAGGTCTTACTTGGAAGTGGTATTTTTTCCAAGTGTAGAACCACAAAGACACGTTGAACTTCCAGCATCCAACCAACCTAAGTCTACTATCTAACACCATCCAGGCACAATGACTTTGTAGTCCAAATAGCCTAACCAGAGGAACATAGGACAATCTAGTAAATCTAGATCGCCTCTTCTAACATTCTACCTAGGTAGCTAACTACCTGGGTAAATGGCCAATTAAGAGCCTAGGTATCTATCGATGAGACCAAACTCATCGATTAGATCAACCTGACTGCAATCACGCACCATCCCCTATCTAACTTGGGATCCAGGATGGCATTCCAGTCCCCCACTAAAATTAGGTGCAAAGAATTCACCAGTAATGGCCCCAACTGATGGAAAAACAAGACACGCTTCTCCCAGTCATTGGGTTCATAAAACATGATCCGAAATAACCTACTTTTCACAGCAATATCGGCCACGATCAACCAATACCCCACACCAACATGGACAAGGTTCACCCTCACAGCCAGGGTAGATTTAACCAACAAGGAAATACCTCTGGCCTGCTGGTCCCCGTATTCTGAATAGACATGCTGAAATGTGTCTCCTGAGCCTTACCTCAATCTCTCAGGCCCCTTATATTCAAGATGGCTAGCTTGATAGGCATTTTTCAAGTTGGTTCCCTTAAACACAGACTGGACAGAAATCCACAAGTGTTGGGACTCCAATGGATTGTTCCAAACTTCCTGTACCAATGTTGGACATAATTTGTCTGTCTAAGACAATTTCACAGTTAGTTTAAGCACCCTATATAACGTGGTGTGGAGAATAATGGGGGTCCTCTCTGAACATTGTACTGCTAATTTTTTTAACATTAGTGTACCCTCCTGGGTCATTCAAATTTTCGGGAAAGTGCCCTTGGCCTAGAATAAGTTAGACCCACACTCTTAAGTTTTCTCTGGTGTTACAGTTATTACACTGAGGTTGTCGAAGAAGTTATTCAGGTTCTTCACTGACTTCCTGTCTATATGAGTTAATTTAAATAAGGGCCTCAAGAAGGGCCTTCTTCTATGAGGGCATGTCCCTCTTGAGGGCCTGTCTGTCTACCTCACAGGATCTTTTTTCCTTATAAAATACTTTTTTCTTCCCTACTTCTTGTGTAGAGCTGAAAGATGGTTTTAGGAGAGGGAGTTGGAGAAGATTGTGTATGAATAGGAAGTGAATTCAGCAGGTATACAAAAATAGAAAGGGGCATAAGACAAGGATGTGTTTTCTCACTGGATTTATTCAACTTGTACAGCTAAACAATTCTAAGAGAAATAAAACCCTTGCCAAGATTCATCATTGGCAGCCACAACAATGTAAGATACATAGATGACACAGTGCTGGTAGCAGACACAGAAAGGAGAATGCAGAACCTCCTACAGAATGTAGCAAGAGGAAGTGAAAAGAAGGTATTAAACATAAACTTCAAGAAAACTGAATGCATGGTCATCAGCAAAAAGAGGACCCCAAAATGAAGTTTCTTTTTTTAACCAAGGATGATCTGCAATATAATCAATCCTGACTTGGTAGCCTGCCTCCAGTCACTTTCTAGTGAATGTGATGTGGCTTCCCCATTGTCTTTTCCACTAGTATTTTCAAGGAAACTACTCTGATGAGCTTTATCCACTGGTACCTGAACCACATGTATTTACTCATGCTACTAGCTTGGCATTAAGGTCCTACCCTTTTACTGTTGAACTAGTTAAATGCCTCTTCTACTCAAACAGTTTAATTTCTTGTACTTCCAATTTGTATAACTTACTTCCATTTGTATGCTTCCCTGATAGCTACAATCTCCAAAAGTTTAAATACATCAATTGCCATCTTTTATCTACTTGATTGCCATTCATCTCTTATCTTTTCTTTGACATCCCCTCACTGTAACCACTGCACACCACTTGAGGTAAAATGATTATAATAATAATCTAAACTGTTATCCATTACTTCATTCTGCCTCCAATTAATTATCTATATATACACAATGGTTAAGTATATACATATTTTTTTTCCTTTTTTTAATTATCTACATATACACATATTCCAGATGAATTTGTTTCGATTACTTACACACAAATACACTTGGGAAAGGTATTAATCCTTCTCTTTTCCCTCCTGCTATGGGTTGAATAGCAGGACAGATTGGATTGTATAGCCTTGGTTGGCAACCAGTCTACCACAGAAAGTAATGGCAACCTACTGCAGGAAAATTTTCTTTCTAGTCAGTTATGTCTCTTTTGAGACATGATTACCCAAGCATGTATCATGTACAGCAATTAACTGAGTGATATACACATAAATATCATTTTCTTTTTCTCTTTTTTTAGGGGAGCTTTGTTCTTTATAAAAATATATGCATAAAAATCATGTGTTGAATTCATTTTTTTTTTAATGTAACAAGAAGTAATTCCCACTACAAACTAGTGACCAATAACAACCATATCCATTATAATCCTATTCACTACAATCTAAAATTAGTGCTGCAAAGAGCAATTCATGATTAGGGGATGTTAGTTAGTTTTTGATTTGATTGAAGTAAGTATTGCCATTTTGTTACTTTTTGCTTTTCAATTTTTTAAAATTAACAAAAGATTTGATTCACTAGAAAAAGATCTTTAAAATCTTCCAAAATTGAACAGGTGAAGAGGCTCATCCCTTGTTTCCTGTTTAGGATGCGGTTTCCGGTTTTTCTCTTTTCTAATCTTCTCACTGTTTTTTTTTTCAATTGGAGTAGATAGACTAAACTATCGCCCGGTTCACACTCCACTCACGTCTATTGAACAGGTGAAGAGGCTCATCCCTTGTTCCCTGTTTAGGATGCGGTTTCCGTTTTTTCTCTTTTCTAATCTTCTCACTGTTTTTTTTTTTTCAATTGGAGTAGATAGACTAAACTATTGCCCGGTTCACACTCCACCCACGTCTATTGAACGGGTGAAGAGGCTCATCCCTTGTTTCCTGTTTAGGATGCAGTTTCCGTTTTTTCTCTTTTCTAATCTTCTCACTGTTTTTTTTTTTTTTTTTTTTCAATTGGAGTAGATAGACTAAACTATCGCCCGGTTCACACTCCACCCATGTCTATTGAACAGGTGAAGAGGCTCATCCTTTGTTTCCTGTTTAGGATGTGGTTTCCGGTTTTCTCTTTTCTAATCTTCTCACTCTTATGTAGCCCCCTGCACATCAGTGGCGTTACCGCCTTGCTTGGGGTGATATGATTTAAAAAAAGAAAAAGTAACAGAAATTTTATTATAAGAAAATTAGTTTATTAAAGGATTAATCAACTGATATGTAAAGAAAAAAGTTTTACCTTCAAATAGATAAAAAAAATATACTTATTCAAAGGTGGTTCAACTTTATAAGCAAAAGACCATTGGGATGCTATCTTGGAGAAGTAACAAAAGTATCTTTTTTAAAATTTGCGTAATGAAAGTAAGAAATATTTTTTAAGTTAAATATGCTTTAATGTACTATTTTATTGGTGCCTTATAATGTTAACTGTAGCCATCCACAGATAATTATTTATAGTCACATAGAAATGTTAAAAGCCCAGTCTGGGTCTTCTTATATACAAGAGTTCCATTAAGGGGCAATATTATATCATTCTCTCCTTTTACTTTTTACAAGTCAAGATGCTGATTCTGGATGATTTCAGTTAATTCTCATGGGTGTACTGTGAATCTCAGTTTATCATTGCTATTTTTAGTTCAAGACTCTGGATATGGTGCCAGGTCACTTAGGAAAACAGACAAGTCACGTCCATCTTTATACCTATTGGTAGTATAGGATGGATTAGCATGGAGTAGCAGCTTCATCTATAAAAGGATAACTTTTATTTTTGACAAATCAATAAATAAGCAAGGGGCTGGGGTTAGTTAGCCAAGTTGGTAGGAATGTTCCAAAGAAAGAATGATGTTTAAAATTAAAAAATCATTCATGTAGTGTGGAGTTGGTTGAGATTGACAGTAAGGATCTGATAGGGTGTAAGGTTATTAGATTTTGCATTCAGTTTGCCTTCTAAATAATACCATTGTATCTTTTGGCTGGAATGGATATATCCAAGGAAACTAGTTAGTGCAAATAATTTGTTGAAACATAAAATAACTGTTTAAGTGTTTGTGTTTTGGCAAGTAGAAACAAAATGGAATCATAAATATCTATCCACAGCTGAGAGAATATAACTGTGACAAGATGCTGATCTATAAAGTTAATTCTTAAATATTCTATGAGTGTTCCATTATCAGGGTGAAAAAACCTGGGTTTGAGCTCAGCACATACTCTGCAAGAAGAACATATCTTTTTCAATTCTTCTGCAGAAAAGGGTAAATTCTTTGTGCATAGAAAGTGTAACATTCATGGGACTCCAAGATGACACAGTCCTTGATACATATTGCTGAGACACAAAACATTCTTATTATGACATGAAGAGCAACATTTTTCTTTCCTGATCAGTATCTGAGTAGCTGAAGACAGACACTACAATTCTCCACTCTTTGATCTTGCTTTTCTTGATCTTGGATCTTTTCTGATTGTAAAGCATAAAGGAAGCTACTTGATTGTTGATCTATTATTAGTGCTTCCATGCAAGAAAATGGCCTCACTTTCTAACCGCCTCAATGATTACTGTTGCTTTCTTTTCAACAGTAAATTAATGTAATTCACTTCCTTGCAGTGTTTGAAACAAATGCTACAGATTTTTCACCTTGCTTCAAGGTAGCAGAAATAACAACATCCAATGCATCAATACAAGGAAGGTTCACATCTATGTTATGCAATGTAGCAATCTCTAATTGCTTCTTTAGGAAGTTAATTGTCTCAACTGCTGTTGCGTTTATTGGAAAAGATTTTGTTTTTTATCAGAACTGCGGTATCCATTGTGCATAATATGCAAACATGCCAACAGTTCATTTTGACTACTTGGAATGAGCAATAACAAGATTGGAAGTTCTCTTTTGTAGTTCTTGTTTTTAAGAACTCTGGGCAGTCTTCTGACCCCTCTAGCTATTGTCTTATTAGCCTCTTACTAACTTTTAGCAAAGTGTTCAAGGTTATTATCAATACTGAAATAGTTCATCATCCCACAACCTACTCTCTAAAAGACAATATTGGCTGAATATATATGCCAGGCTCTTGATAAGAATAGTGAAGCTCGAGCTGTTGTTCTAGATATGTTGAATGCATTTGACATGCTGGCCTACTGCACAAGCTAAAGGCTATGTTATTTCTGGACAATTGTTCGATTTAATCCAATCATTCCTATTAAATTGTGAAATGAAGGTTGTTTTGAATGGGCAAGCTTCCTGATCCTTTCATACAAACACGGGTAACCTTCAAGGCTCTATTTTAGGGCCCAGACTTTTTCTGATCTTCATCATGATCTTCCTCAAGTAATCAGTCCACAAGTAGTCATCTATGCAGATGACACCACCATTTACTCTTGTCTCAATAAGAAATCTGCCAAGGCTGACAAAGTAAACCTCGCTGTGCTCTTGAAACAGACCTCCAATCAATGGTTAACTTGGGCAGGAAATGGCATGTAAATTTTAATGCCTCCAAAACTAAACTGCTCTCCTTTAACCACCACAGAGAAAATTTCCTAATCTTTCATCAGCATGGCTGATACTAGTCTTCTGAAGAGCAAAACCCCGTGTCTTCTTGGCCTTATTTTTTCAACCAACCTGAAATGGAGCAACTGCATCTACTGCTAGTAAATTTGGGTCACTGTGTTGTGCCAAAAAGTTTTCCTCATCAGAATCTATCTTGCACATTTATAAATCTACCATTTGTCTGTGCATTGAATACTGTTGCTATATCTGGTCAGGAACTCCGGCTATTTATCTTGAGTTTCTCTAAAAATTCCAAAGAAGGCTCTGCAATTTAATCAATTCTGACTTGGCAGCTCACCTTTGGTCACTTTCTCACCAATATTACGTGACCTCTCACTGTCTTTTCTACAAGTATTTTAATGGCAAGCTGACAAGCTTTTTTCCTTGGTGCTCTGACCCCATGAATTTAAGTGTGCTGCTAGATTGGCATCCAGGTCCCACCCATTTACTATTGAAATAGTTAAATGTAACTACCACTTCTACTCCAAAAGTTTCTTTTCTTGTACTTCCCATATGTGGAACTCTCTTCCATTTACTTGCATCCCTGATAGCTACAATCTCCAAAAAATTAAATGCATCATCAATTGCCATCTTTTATCTTCTTGAATCCTGTTTATCTTTTATCCTTTTTTCAATACTCTCTGTACTCAGTCTTTTCTCTCATTGTAACCCCTTGTGACTGTCTAACCCTACCGGAGGGGCAGTGGTCGATCCAGACCTTGATCCTATGGTTGCGGTGCCAGTTGTGATGGCTCCCTGACCCTTCTGGCTGGTTAGTTTGGTTGCAAACCTGGTCTGCCACAGCCCCAGATATAACACCAACCTCTCGGCTTGTCTTGGTCGCGGTCGATGCCTGGTTAGAGTCAATATCAGCTCTGCTGTTCCCAGCTCGCTTCCAACGTCTGGTTACTGCTTTGATTTCTAGTCCAACCTACCCATGTTGTGATTTGATCTTAGGCGGACGAAATCAATCAGGTGTCGGGCCGTAGTGCAAGCTGAATCCGAGACAGAGGTGATATCGCACAAGTATATAAAAAAAGGAAAAATAATGAACAACTCAAGAGGTTCAAATATGTTGATCAATAACAAATGTCTTTATAACAGTCTGCTGAATACAGGAATGCATCTCTCTCCCAGCCCTTTTCTATGGATTCATGACACCTTTGCGTTTCTTAAGCTAGTCTTGGTATTTCAAGTTGTATTTCAATAATCTGCTTTTTGGTATCTTCAGTCAATGTTTATTAAGCCTTGCTTTGGTGGTGTGAGTCTGTCATTCACTATTAATGCCTGCTTTTGGTCAGAAATTGAAGTTGAAAGGCATGAATTGTGTGGTCGCCTTCTGCGAGGCAAAACTCAAACTGCTCTCTCTGTCTCAGTTCGACTGCAACTCCTTTCTGTCTCTCTGTCCATGTGTTTCTGTCTGAACATTTGGAGACGTTCGTTTATATTGACTCTGGTCAGAATACAGTGTGGGGGCCGGAAATGATCTGGGTTATTCGATAATTCCAAATCCCCACCAAGGATTCTCTTTGTCTTCGGACAGGAAAATTTATCACTTTCCATTTTTGGAAATTAAACTACTTTCTGCTTTAGAGGGGTTCTTCCCCTTCTGTGAGGAGAGGTCGGAGGAGAATTATCCTCCTAAACTCTTCCTTTCTCATATTGGTACCTCATACCAATCCCTTCAGTGGGTGTCAACAGGTTTCCCTTCCTTCTCATTCCTTCACCTCCATCTATCACCCATGCTACCACTCAGCGAATGATCTTTCGGCAGTGTGGGTGTGACGAGACCAGCATTAGTTTACATTATCGCCCAAAGAGAAAATGAAAACTATCTTTCCCTTTTTCTCCCCCCTATCGGCCAGAGTTCTTAAGAATTGCAGATGACCTGTCATTAAAAATTTTTATCTTAGTTTGCCACCCAAATCCACTTAGCCAAATTTTGGCTGGGTCATTAATTCTGCTAATCAACTTCTAACTAGATGGCCCATGTTCCACCTGAAAATCAAATCTCTTTGTCTTTCTATCGTCTGCTTTTCCAGATGCCTCCCTGGCGACAAAAAAATCCATTGTTAACAGCTTTTGAACAAACATATCCATGATCATATCAAGGCTTGGCTTTCTTCGTTGTTTTCTTTTTAGATAACCAAATTTTGACTATTTCAGCCCACTTGACCAGCAGAATTTTATTATTAATATGCCATTCTTTTACCTATTTTCTGCGTTCTCTTGGCGTGTCATAACATTAATTAGTTCTGACTGAATCTGAAATCTGTTTCTTTTACAATTCTCTATTTTCTGTGAAAAGGAAAAATGTCCTCTTTTGCCAATGAAAACAAAATCTTTACCCAATTTTTCTTTTGGCAAAAAAAAAAAAAAATAAAGTCGCTCAGTATGTCTTTCGATCTAGCTGCTTCTTGTTTTACGTATTCCCGTTTTTAATTTCTATGAATACTTAATTAGCCAATTATCATAGCTAAATAGTGTCACACCCTGCACTCTAGTGGCAGTCCTGTCTTTCTTGGAGTGAAATGATTAAAAATAGCTCACAAGCTGATTTTTTGTTCAGCATTCACTTAAGAAAAGTCAGCTTCAAAGCATGTTTGTTGATCTACCGATGTGGTGTTTCATATTCTAAATTGTGTGAATATTAGAAAGAAACATCTATACGAGCTATCAGCTTGTTTCTCATCCAAAGCAAAAAGAGTTACACTTGAAAGCTTGTATTTGATTTGCTGGGGCATTATCGATAATTAGTAAACAATCAGGAGTTAGATGTACATGACATATTCAGGCTTTGCTTTTAAGTACAAAATTACATTAGAACCAAGTTTTTAACAATGATTCAAACTTTGATCTCACTAATTCTTCTTCAGCTGAAGGCCAGATTCAAACTAAACTCTTAGAATGCAAACTGTTCCCTCTGTTTAACAGAAGAACCTGTGAAAGAGTAGGTTTCATGAATCAAACCTCAAACTGACAAGCATATTTAATTTTTACTATTATAACCTATCCAATCAAGTCACACAATTTTGTTATTCTTGCAACAAGATACAAAAGTAGTTAAATCATTGGCATACATGGATACACTAATACAAGCACCCCCAGGCAAACCTGTTCTGAACAATACTGGATATTTTGCTTCCACACTAAGTTTGTGGAAAGAAGTATTCTGCCATTAGATTTCAGAGTAAGTAATTATGCCAGAGGCTAGCTCTGATGAATCAGCCATGAGATCTAAAACGATTTTGAGCATTTCAGAGATTTATCAGAAACTATCATTGGTCATTTGGCTTTTTTTTTAAACCCAGTAAAATTAAATAATGAATAGTTTAAGTTATTATTTGGACATTGTAAATAATATTTTTAGAATTATATGTAATTTATGGATTTAACTTTAGATCTATTTGATTAAATTTACTTAAAATCTACTTTAACCATTTTATTTATTTTTATTTTTCACAGAGTTGTAACACCTGGAAGGATTATAAACAAGTCTATCTCCTTAATTTGATTGATTATTACTCATTAGTATTCTAAAATAAGATTTTATTCTATATCAATAACAAGGACACTCCTAGCGGAATTAATTCATCATCACTATGACAAGAATCATAGCAAAAGAAAAATTATTTGTAAACACTTTCACTCTCAGATAAAAAAGAAAATTTCTAGAATTCACTTTTGTTGATTAACATAAGACTTACATATAAAATCTGTGGTAGCAACAGGTGTATCTAAATATGTACATATATTGATGAGCCAAAACGTAATGATCATGATGGTCTGATAATATATTTACCTTCTTTATATCCACAAAATATCTGATTAAGAATTCTAGATTTGTGCCAGATTCCTTAACTGTGGAAAGTTAAATGGGGAGGTTCTGCTGAACAAACTTTTGTGCGAAGCTGTCTAAATAAAAAAAAAAAATTACAGAGAAAAGAATGCCAAAGCTTTTGAAAACCTAATGTAATGTCTAGACAAAAAGCCATGATGCTAAGGATAATGGTAGAAAAACAATAGGAGTTTTTAAAAAATAATATGCATTGAAAGGAAAACCCCAAATCCTTTTATTATATATAGAATTAACCGTTTTGCTAAATTGATATGTCTTGATGATACTAAAATTATTATTGAAGCACAGAGGCAGCTGCACTTTCTCCACAATACAATTTTGTTAATTTAAAAGAATGGCACAAAATTTTAGGCTGTTGTAAAATGAAAGATATTGCAATAAATGTTTTTTTTAATGTTTGTTATCAATTTGATTATGTACCATGTTTTTATCTAGGGTAATCAACAACCAAATTAATTGTTCTAATGCCTCACACCAACAGAAATAATGGTAAAAAATAGCTAAAACTTAATAGTTTTAGCTATTAAGTTTTAGCTATTAAGTTTTTTAGCTATTAAGAATTAAAAGAAGTTTGTTGAAATGTTAAAACAAAAATATTACTTAACTTCAACTTTCTGCTTACCTTAAAGAACAAATGCAAAAGAAACATTATCAGATATCATAAAAGTTATTTTTCTTTGAACTTTGAAAGATTGCAGCTTAAATAGATTATTTGGGTGTATGTGTGTGTGTGTGTGTGTGTGCATAAAACAATTCAACAATAACATTTATTAATTTTATATATGTAATGTTTTCCAATACAAGCATTAGTTTTAAGCAAGAGTATTACACAAAGGAACAAAAAAGAAATAATCAAGCATTTAGTAAAATTCCCTTTGGCAGCAATTAACAGATTATTTAAAATTCATATATTTGAACACATCTTAATAATGTTCCTTTGGTAAGAAGAAAATAGCATTGTCAAATTCAAAGTTATTATCAACAATGCATAATTTATTGTCATTCCATTGGAGATCTAGAGCATGTTGAAGTGTAAATGAAAGCTTATGTGGCATTGGCAAGAGTTACAAAATTAAAGGACTCAAGGATAGAAGGAGAAGAGAATCAGATAACAGATTTATTTTTGGCTACCATGGGATGTGAGGCTTTAATGAGAATTTCTACCATGTCTTACCCAAAGAAGTTGGAACAAATGACTTTTAAGAAAATTGTCAGAGTCATTTAAAAGAACATTAGACCAAAGAAAAATTGGTTATTGCCAAAAGGACCAAATTTCTGGAAGCAAGGCAGTGGCCAGAGGAATCTGTAATGCAATACTTGCATAGGCTTAAGGAGCAAGCTAAATATTGCGAGTTCAAAAAGTTATGAATGCAAGAAATGTATCAGATATCAAAAAAGGTAAGCACCTGATGAGAGATTGATGAAGAAGATTACAGATATAGTAACTCCAATGAATAAGAAAGAATTAGAGTCCTTTTTGGGGCTAATAAACTTTTACAGTAAGCATATTCCAAGGTACAGTGAAATAATTGAACCATTTCCAGAGTTACACAAGAAGAACAGTAAGTTTTAGTGGACACAAAGGCAAAATAATGCTTTTGAAGCGCTAAAGACAATCATGAGGGAAAAACCAGTAATAAAAGTGTTCAATCCCAAAAAAGAAATAACTGTAACCACTGATGCAAGTGAAAAGGCAGTTGCTGCCATTTTATTGCAAGAGGAACATCCAATTATGTATTTGTCAAGGATGTTAACGTTAACAGAGATTAACTGTTAAAATATTGAAAAAGAGGCATTAGCAATTGTATAGACCATGGACAGGGCACAAAATTTTTTGTTAGGTAAAAAATTTTTGTTGAGCTCAGACCACAAGTTGTTGGAATATATTTTCAACCCAAGGAAAGAATTGACAAAGGATACTGCATTGGGTGATAAAAATCATGGCATTTGATTTCGACATAATATATGTGAAAGGAAACACTATTCTTCATGTGAATGCCTTGTCAAGGTTACAGTTTGTGAATGGGACAGAAAAGGAGCACAAAATTGGCAAGGACAAAATAATTCACTGGATGGAGACAGACGTGCTTCCTTTAAATAGACTTAAAAATGAAATTAAGCAGGATCTGGTGTTAAGCAAAGTTATGGAAAGAATAAGAAGTAATAGCTGAAGCAATTACTCAATGGTAGAGCAACTATTCAAGGAGACAAGATTCAAGTTAACCAAAGAGAATGGTATAATATGTAATGGAGAGATAATAGTAGCACTACGGGTGTTGAGAAAAGACGTATTAAGAGGAGTGCATGACAATGTGCATTGTGGCGTAATGGCAATACTGCAAGCATTGTGGCTGGGGTATTCAAAGGATGTTGAGAAGCATATTAGAAAGTATCCAAAGTGTAACAAGATAAGAAGTTTCAAACAGAAAGAAATTTATTCATGGCTTAAGAAAGCACAGCCCTGGAGTAGAGTGTATATAGATCATACGCATATCAGGAATATGGGTTATTTTTAATACTAGTGGACGTATACTCAAGTTGGCCAGAGGTGATCAAAGTAAAAGAATAGAAGAGTGGCCATAATAAAACAGGTTTTAAGAACTGTGTTTTTGAGAAATGGAGTACCTCAAACGATGGTTACAGACAATGCACCTGAGTTTTGGGATGAGAGTTTGTGTATCTGGTTAAGACACTGCCATACTATCAACAATCTAACAGGATAGCAGAGAGAATGGTGCAAACTTTGAAGGTATTTTCACTAATTAATGAAAATACTGAGGTGTTCTTATTAAATATGCTCTTTAGCTATAAGTCTGTCCCATGTAGGGATGGAAGAACAAGGATGTACAACCACTTCGGTTTAGGGAGGGTGTAGTATCTCATGCAAGTAATTTAAATAGTAAGTAGCTGACAAGCAGGGCAGCATTCAATTGTATCACACTAAACTGCATCTAGAGATTATATGCAAAAAATGTATTATCAAATATTTTATGTAAAATTCATAGATATGTGTTATCTAATGAAATAATTTGTACTATTATGTATAGCAAGTAAGCATGAAAACAAGTCCCAATTTTTAATTTTAGATTGATATTTCGTATTTTTTCAGTAATTATAGCAATTTGCAGTTTCAAGAGATTATTTGTAAGAACTAGAATTTAGTATTATGGCTCGTAAAAAAGAACTAACAATCTAAGGATTTAAAAAGGGATCATCGAACAATCAAGAAAATATGTCAAATGGGAATTCAACCAAGGAAAAAAAAGTCTCAGGCTGAATTCAAGAATTTAACAAAGCGAGATCTATCACATATCCAAAGAGAATTAATAAGAAGCCCAAATGTGTCAAGTGCGTTAATATTTGAGGCCACTGGAGCTCCTATTGTGTCAAGGGAAACAAGGTGTAAAGCAGTATGGAAGTTTGCTGATGCAAAAAATCAAATAAAGAAACCCATTTTAACAAAAAAAACATAAGGAAATAAGATTGCAGTGGGCAAAAAAATACATGAAAACTGATTTCAGTAAAGTGCTTTTTACAGACGAATCAAGGATCACCCTCGATGGGCCTGATGGATGGGCTTAAGGATGGGTTTGCAAGCAACATGACTCAAAAAAAATTTTTTAAACATTGACAAGGCGGCAGTGGGATCATGGTATGGGCTGGGATTATTGGTAATAAGCTTGTGGATCCATTTAAAGTGAAAGATGTGGTTAAAATGAATATTTTTGTTAATTGGCTATCAAAATTTTAACAAATCAGCTAAAATGCAATAGAATGCGAGTAACACATTTTTACATAAATTTTGTTTTTATGTTCATATTGTTTTCATGAAAAAAATCTGCAGTCAAAATTTTAGCAATATTTCTATTCTGATGTCTTTTAGTCTGTGACATAGAAGTTCTACATCTATATCAAGTGACAACTGATTTAGTAGTTGCTGGACTCGATGCAAAATATGTCACTACAACTCCCGGAAACAAAGAGATTTTATACTCTTCATTGATCTGACACTTCTCTAAACAGAAAATCTTATCTCTCTTTCTTGATGTATGTACCTGTTTTTTTTATTGGGGATGAGGCTCATTTTCATTTTGATCTTCCAACCATGTTGGATGCATGCTAACTATCCTTCATAGTTTCTTTACTACTGTTTGGATTCTCCATCAGAAGCATTCATGCTTTCCTCTCTTTCAGGTTCCTCTTCCCCTTCCAACTTAACTTCTTTGTCATCAGTTTCAAGTCTTATTTAATCAGAATGAGCCAATAAATTCTGTTCACTTGTTGCTATCATAGTTGTATCATGTTTCTTTTGTGCAATAAAGTTAGCTTTTTCAAAACTTGATTCTCTGTCCTTTTTTTTTTTTTTTTTTTTTTTTTGGACCACAGTTTTATTTTAATGAATAGGACATTGTTATAGGTGATCTGATTAGTCATCACATCAATACAGTGGAACTTTGCATTCTACCAGCATGTGAAATAGTTCTATAACTCAGTAATAGTCTCAGTAGGTAACTATCTATGGTGTCTCTGGATGGAAAAGATGCCTTCAACCCTTTCTGCACCATTCTTTATGTAATTCTATTTGATTGTGGTTGGTATGATGATGTTTTATAAGAGAGGCATCCAATGATGTATTGTAAGAGACTTATGTTTTTGGCACTATTTCTAGAAAATGTTACTCATTGCTTTAATATGGATGCCTCCCTATCCTGAAATTTAACCACTTCAAGCTATCCAGAGAATAAGTCAAACAAAATTAAAAATAGTCATATGCCTTTAACACACCCATGATCCATATGAATGTGGGCCCATGGCTCTTTTTCTTTAGGTCCAGAATGTATCTTGGCTTGGCAAAATTTTTTTATTTCCCTATATTTTGGGCATTTTTGTATGTATTTTTCTATATCACACAAATACCCGAACTATCACACTTCCAATTTTAAGTGTCTCTGTGTTTTTGTTATTCCACAATGAACATCATTATGTACACTTTTTATTACATCTTTTCTCTCTGATTTAAAACATCTCTATTGCATATAGAGATGCAATAGAGATGCTTTCTCTATAGTTAAATTGTGCCTTATCTCTTTATAGGGTCTCTCTGTCCTAGAACAATCACTTCATTTGTTTCTTTTTATTCTAAATGCAATCTTGCTTAATACAGAATCCTTAAGTTTTTAATTGAAAGACAATTTAAGAGTAATGCATCTGTTTCAATCCAGTGCAATATTTTATCTTCTGAATTGTCTGATCTTTCTAATGATTAATTGTTGAACTTTAGTCTTGATAGAGCATCTACATATGAAATTGTATTTCCTTTCACATATTCAACGTCTAAGTCAAAAGCCATGACCTTTATGGCACATTTTAAAATTCTAGGAGATGTAATTTTAGGTAACTTCTTCCTGGAGATTAAAATTAAAATTTAAAAGTTTATGGTCAGATTAAAGTAGAAAAGCCCAGCCTAATAAAAATTGGTGAGCTCTATTTGTGCTCCATATGATCGCTAGAATTTCTTTTTAAATATTTGAATAATTAGCCTCAGCTGATGTTAACCTTCTAGAAAGATACATTATAGGATACCCTCTTGAGACAAAATTGTTATAATCGGAATAGAGAACAAATTGAGCATATTTTGTGGCTTGCTTCCATTTTGTAATCCTCTTACATTCTTAAATCTTCATCTGGTTTTCATAAAGCAACAATTACTACCACCAGAAGGAACATGCTCTACAATTCCTTGCCCTACCAATGTTTTTAATTTAGCAATTACTAAAGGTAACATGTGAGTGGGCAGTCTACAAGATTCAAAGTAAAAGGGTTGACTATTATTCTTGGTCACTTTGAATTCTGTTGGTAACACCATATAGTCTGTAACATAAAAGTTTTAGCTATGTATCAAGTGATGACAGCTTTATCACACAATTATATACAAAATAAAGCAAGTCTATTTTGCTTCTTTCATTACAATTTTCAACATACTCAAGAACTACCCATTTTAAGAAACATAATTAAAACCAATCCATCAGGATATAACCACACAGAAATATGTGGTATCTACAGTTTATTCTATCCTTCTGAAAAGCTGAAAATAAAATGCTTTGCTAAATTGTTTACTGAATATTTACTTACAAAAATGTTATCACAGATTTTCATAAATCTTTTTGTCTTATGATGCAAGATTATCATCCTAAGGATAAAATAATTTTTCATTCTATGTTGTTTTAAGTGCAAATAAAATTTAGAGCTACTTAATCTAATAATTGTGATGATGACTTTCAAGTTTAATAAAACATTTTATTCTGGGATCACCCCTTTGTACATAATAATGGACTCAACTTAGAGTACATATAATCCTGCCTATATTGAGAATGGCAGAGTTTGGTTGAGTTGTTTAGTTGGAGTTGGATCTGGAATCACATTTGTGGTTGCAGTTGCTCTGAGCTCCATTCAGCTAGAATTAGTTACCCGGACATACTATTTCACTTCAAGACTGTATATATTTATTTATACTAATAGTATTCCTAAATTGACTAACCTGCGTTCCAGTTTGTATATTATGTTCAATATAACTTACATTTTCTATCTCCATATGTGTTTTTGTTATTTATTATTTTGGGTGGTTCCTCAACCAGAATCCACAACAAATTGGCGATGGAAATTTTGAACTTGAACTCACGTATACCCCAAGTCACACAACAAATTGGCGATGAAGAATCCAACTCACATACACAAGTCGAACAACAAATTAGCAAAGAAGATTCATACACAAGTTCACAATAAATTGGCAATGAACTCATGTATACGTATACTCCGAATTGCCACAATAAAGTTTGCTATGAGGATTTCGAACACAAGTCGACCACAAACAAATTGGTGACACAAAAGGAATTTAAAGAAAATTTTCCACAAAATTTTTTCTACAAGATTAATTGCCAGTTAAAAAACCAAACCCCTTATGGATTCAAACCAGCAAAACATGGAGGATTTACAGAAAGGAATACTAGAAATCATAAAAAGACAAATGGAAATGCAAAAGGCAAATGAAGAAAGACAAATGGAAATGCAAAAGAGACAAATGGAACACAGAAAAAGAGGAGACGTTTTCGCAAGATGCTGTGTGGAATGCGATAGAAACTTTTAAGTATTCACTTGATGAAGACAAAAGTTTTGGAGAATATTACAGGCGATATGAAGATATTTTTAATATCGACTCTCAGCACCGGACTGAAAAGAAAAAGTTAAGGCTTTTGCTCAGAAAATTAGGTACAAACGAATACACTAAATTTGTATATTCTACCAAAAAAGACAAACGACTTAACGTTCAACGAGGCAGTGACAGGCCTCACTGAGCTATTTAGCCCAAAAATTTCTTTGTTCCACAAAAGATGGAAATGTCTTAATCTCATGAAAGATGAAAACGAGGACTATTCAACATTTGCAGCCATCATCAACAAACATTGTGACAACTTTAAATTGGCTGAGCTAACTCCAGACAACTTTAAATGTCTCATATTTGTCCAAGGACTAGTTGCTGCTAAAGACAGTGAAATGTGAAAAAGAATGCTTACCAAACTACAAAATGAACCAGGTTTAACATTGCAAAAACTATCAGAGGATTGCCAGAAATACCTCAGTATTAAAAAAGAGAGTAAAGATATCGAAGAATCAAGAGTCGCACATATTCATAAGGTAAAAAGAAATTTAGATTTTCACCCTCCCCAAAAGCAAAACAAGATTTTAACAACAAAGAAAACAAATACAAAACAACTAGTAACAGAAATCAAATAAACAACAAGTCCTCACCTTCTTCATATTACAGATGTGGTGGATGGCATTGATTTAGAGATTGTTGGTTCAAATACAAAAATTTCCGAGCTGTATGAAGAAACAAAAACCAGCCTGGTAGGGTAAGATTTACTAGAGTGGAATAGGAAAACAATGAAATGAATGAGGAAATATATAGAACTTGAAATATTGAATAAGAAGATCAAATTACAACTGGATTCAAGTTCAGACTAAACAATAATCAACCTACAGACATGGTGGAAGATGAATAGGCTGACCATGTTACACACACAAAAAATTGCTAAATCAATAACAGGAAAAAGGATTAAATTTGAAGATGAAATAATCGTAAATGTGAAATTTCAAGGGAAAACCAAAAAGTTAAAAATATATGTTACGAAAAACGATAGGAATGGACTGGATGCAGAAATTTAATATATGGAAATTATCAATTAGCTCTTGTTGTAAAAAAATAAAAAGCATGCCGACAGAAACTATGAAATTGAAAGAAGAGGTATTCTCAAGCAGTAACAGATTCACAACAAAAATTGAGCAAAAGAAGAATGTGCAACCAGTATTTATTACACCTATAGTTATGGAAGAAGCATTTAAACCAGGTAGGTGAACAAGTTTACTTCAGAATTTTAAAAAAATTACATGGCACATTGAGAACCTGGAACAATTATAAACAGACTAGGAAATGCGATATACAAAATACAGGGAGAAAAATCTATACATAAGAGACACATCGACCAAATACAAAGAAGGAGTGAAGAGCCAAGCTTGTCACCCTCAAAAAATGTTGTTGTGATGAAAAAAAAAATTTTTTTGAAGCCGTTGAGAAGAATAAAAATCAAACGGAAAAAATATTAACTCCTCCCAAAACTGCTCAATTATTTCTATTCTGTATATTGACTAACAAAATTAGATAAGCCTGATGGTACCACTTCTTACCTATTTTCAAAATATATAACAATATTTAATTTAAGTTACTGTTAAAAATTTTAAGAAATAAACATAGTTTATATTGCTTATTTTGATGTAGATAGAAATCAAACATTGTCCTATTTTGCGTCAGTTCAGTGGTTTCTTTACAATGTACCCTTTTAGCATTAAAATATTGAAAAAATAATCATCTTATGAAAGTTATGGCAGTAAATCTTAAACAATTGCAACAAAATATCTTAATAAAAATTATCAGAAAATGTATTTTTAAGTTATTTAACGAGTAATGAGTAATATTAGGGAATATGAAAGAAGTGTTTGCTTATGGATGGCAATAAATAATACAAGGGATAATATTTTAGTCACTGACAATTTTATTATTAAAAACTGATTATGTATAGCTTTCTTGTTTGCTTTCTACAGCCTGAGATTACAAAATGTCTCAAAATTCTTAGATACATTAAAAATACAATAATTAGTTAGTGGCTGTTAATTTATGTGTATTATATGAGTAGGTAAATACTAATCAATTCAATACAATTATGATAGATGAGAATTTTATGCTATACATCTAGCGATCTGCAAAATTCAGGTAATACATAAGAGCTATACATCATATTTGATGAATGACAAGCGACCAGGTGCATTTATGTAAAGATGCTATATAAATGAATAAATGTTCATGTGAAATTTGCTTTCTACTTTCTGCAACTTCATGTTGATAGAGAAGTACAAGTGCATCAAAATACATTTTAAATATCTTATGACATCAACTTTATCAGTTAACACTTATATAAGTTATATTACTTCATCAGTTAACACTTACTTCAAGACATGAAGATTCTTTACTTAATTTTACAACTGTTTTATTATTGCAGCTATAAGATTACCACAGGTGAGTTAATACAATTCAACATATAATTTTGCAAAAACAAAAAACACATACACAATTGATATATGTATGTATGTATGTATATACATATATATAGCTGTTTATTTCTGAAATAATAGAACAAAATTTCAGTCTTAAATATTCAGGCAACACTACTTAAATTGTGGGTAACTTTCAAGGTTATTGAAGCTGTGTCTAAAGCTTTACTCTATTTATAATCATGTTGATGACTATATTTAACATTTAGCAAAAACTGTAGATTTTTGAACATTTATTTTCAAACATTGAATTTACTTACTCTTTCTAAGATAGTAAGTAGAAGTTATTCAATGTGATTGAATCAACAGAGAAGCAATTATTAACCCATTACAATATCAGAAATGTCCATCATTTGCAAATGAGCTAGAGAACTGCAATTACAGAACTTCATATCATCCACAGGTAATGAATTTAATAGTTGCTTTAATCACCCACCAATATTTTGAATTTAAACTCTGAGGTTATTTCTGAAAATATTAATGTAATTTTCATGTAAAAATCTATACTAAAAATGTTTAGTTATAAATTGATATTTCCAATATAAATTTATACAAAGCATTTTTATTATGTAGCTACAGACTTATTTTTTATTTATAGCATAATTGTCCTAAAATAACAATAAAAAAAGTTTAACGACCAATATCAAATTTGCTAATCTTTATGCTCAAGGAAAAAATCTTTACAAAAATGATTCAATCCTTCAATTTTTCTTTCATATTTTTTTATAAGGAAAAGATTGAAGCAAGTTTTGATACTTTCATTATAAAAAATTGCAAATAGTAGCATAAACACTAGCAAAATTAATATTTACAGTGGTAAAATATCAAGAGTGAAAGTAAAAGTAATTCTAGTTTAAACAATTATTTAATAAATGAGCAATACTTGAATTGGAGTAGATAGATCTATCTATCGCCCGGTTCACACTCCACCCACGTCTATTGAACAGGTTAAGAGGCTCATCCCTTGTTCCCTATTTAGGATGTGGTTTCCAGCTTTCTCTTTTCCAATCTTTTCACTATTATGTAGCCCCCTGCACATCAGTAGCATTACCATCTTGCTCGGGGTGATACGATTAAAAAAAAAACAAAAAAAAATTAATTGCACAAAAGTAACAAAACAAAAAAATTAAAAATCTTGTAAAACTGAATGGACTTTCTAAGTATGAATATCAAGTTCTTTGACAACTTAGAAAAAATAATTGGAATTCATATTGCACTTTTCTAATGTATATTTATGTCTAGTTTTGTGTCAAATTAAACATTTTAAAAATGGTATTTGAAAGTCCAACTGCCTTATTCAGTTTATATCAACAGATTTCAATGTATTTCAATTGTTTTTTAAATTATTTCTGTTTTTTGCAGCACAGCACCAAAATGGAAACAGATTTTCATCTTTGGCTAAATCTGTCAATTCATTTGGTTATTCTCTTTATAAAACTATAAATACCAAAATAGATGGGAATTTTGTTATCTCTCCATTGAATACAGCTACCATACTGTCTATCATCTATCTTGGAAGCAAAGGAATTACAACAGAAGAACTACTGAAGACACTGAAACTAACCCTTACCGATACTGAGTTACAGGAGATTTTTGCTTCTTATTTGACTAGGTTGACAAATGCTAACTCAAATAATGAAATAGAATTTACACATTTGATATTTGTAAATGACCAAATAGCTATTAATTCAGGTTATCAAAGAATGCTGAATAATTATTTTTCATCTGATATTATTCACAACAATTTCATTAATGAAACAAAATGGATCAATAATATAATTCACAAAAGAACTAATAAAAAAATTAAAACTTTAGTTAATCAAGGGCTGATGAATAATATGTCAACAGTGTTATTAACAGACGCTTTATATTTTCATGGGAGCTGGATCACTCCATTTTCCAAAGAAAAAACAATCCCCCAAAAATTTTATCTGGAAAGAAACAAAATAAGAAATGTAATGATAATGCACCTAACATCTAAGTTTGAAAAGTACACATCCCAAAATCCAAAGTGTGATATATTAGAATTACCATTTGAAAATGATTTTAGCCTGTATATTATACTTCCTGAAAAGGGTATTGATATCATAAAATTTGGAGAAAAATTAAATACTTCTATTTTTGAAACTGTTGTAAATCACAAAGGTTTTACCAACAGATTAGTAAAAGTCAGTCTTCCAACACTTTCTATGTCTACAAGAATTGGAATGAAACCATATTTAAAGTCATTAGGCATCATAAACCTTTTTCATCCAATTCGAAATGATTTTTCTTCCATATTAAGAGGACCCATGAATGCATATATCAATAAAATAGTCCAGGAAACAGTGATCAAATTTGAAGAGGATGGAAACAGGGAAGCCATTAACATTCATCATTTTGATTGTCAAAATTCATTTACTGTTGACCATCCATTTATTTTTGTTGTTGTTGATAAAATGGCAAAAATGATTGTATTGATGGGAAGAATTACTGATCCATATGTTCGGTATTATTATGGACCAATATGAATATTTTCACAATGTAAAGAATTTGCATGAATTTTTGGTTAACTCTAATAAAGATCTTTAGACTTTCACTTGATTTTATTGTTTTCATTTTATTTTGTTAATTAAAAAATTAAGATTTTCATTGTTAAGTAGTTACTAAACAAATTTTGTTGAAGCATTCATTTTTATAAACAAATTTTAATAAATGTTATCACTTTTGTAATTCAATATTTTGGTTTAGAAATTGCATAATTTCAGAGATCATTAATATTGCTTAAAATCTGAGTTTATATAATTAAAAAGTAATTTCTAATTTGAAATAAATGACAACAAATGTGTAAAATTATTTTAAAAATAAAAACATGCTTATCAATAAGTTTAACAACTTTTATCTGCCTGATCAAATAAACAAACTATACTTTAAGCATTTAGCTTTCACATACTTAGCATTAAACCTGCTATTCAATTGTTATATTCTTATATTACCTTATTTTTAAAAAGCAAATCTATTTTTTTATATACACTCCGTCAGGTTTTATTATACAAGTTAATACTTTTCGAATAAAATTAAAATTAACCAACTGATATCAATAACTATATTATTATATATATTTATTTACAACTAGCAGTATAGCCCGGCGTTGCTCGGGTGTAATGAAAGCTTTAAAACTAATCCATGGTCCTGGAGCTCAGACTCTTTGGATGTTGGCACGAAAGACTAAAAAGCAATAGTTGTTTCCAGTTAAAGCAAAACCGTAGACTGAAAGAAAACTGAATGGATGTAATTCAAATTTTGATTTCCTGGTATCGATATCAAATAAGTTTTTTCATCGTAAACTGAATTTTGAAAGCTAAATAAGTCCTCTGAGTAAATGGTATCATGGCTTGGACTAAGAACTACAATTATATCTACTTAGAGCCAAACCCAAAGCAAAAACTAAAATAAAAGGGCTGAAAAAAATACAGATATACAGGCAGATAAACAGACACACACACAAACATCTTGCCTTTTATATAAATATATATTATCGATTTTCTGCACTATTGTAAGAACTGCAACCTTGAAACTTCTGAATATCGTTTCTTATGTCTTTGTCTATGAGTGTATCAAATTTGATTAAAATCGGACCACTCCTTCTATAACCGGATTTTTTTTATTATTGATTTTCAATATTTATCGGGGGTAACTCAACACAAAACCTAGCTAAGAACACTCACAGATGCTTATAGTGCAACTGTGTAAATTTTCAAGAAAATCGATTCAGCCATTTCGGAGTCTATAGGTAACAGATACACACACACATACACACACACAAAGTTCCATTTATAAATAAGTTTAGATATGATGAGCAACCTTTGAATTGGATTGTAATATTTCACACTACCAAAAAATTAATGTAAAAACAAATATTATATGCTGAGATTTACATGGTATTTTTAATAAACAGATTTTACATGGTATAAATATAAACCATGATTTGCAAAATTATAATGCAACTAAGGGCTAGCAGTGGAAGCCTATTTCAAATCTCACCACTGCACTGGAAGTGATAAATTTTAGTTTTGATTTGCAGTACATCTTTGTTGTAATCAACTTAAGAAATTTAAAACAATGTATGCTTTTACATGTTAGGTTATTTAACTGAAGTAAGTATAAGATTTGTTTATTTTCTTTCTTTCTGACTTATGTTTATTCCAAAAACAAATTTTTTGTGTGATACTCACTAAAATGTTATTTAGGAATCTTGGTTTTGTCACTTGGAACATTTTTCACCTAAAGTTAATTTAATATCCTTCTTTATGAAATTTTTATTCATAACTTCAAATCCACCAATGATAAACTATAATTTCTTTTTACATAATCAGTATTTCTGTTTCTAACAAGTGAAAAAGTATGCTGAATTTTTACCACTCTTCTTTTTACTTGATTTAAAAAATAATTTATTAATTTGATTTTTTAATATTTATAAGAAGAAAGACTTATAAATATTACAAAGACCCTCCCAAGAAAATTTTACAAATATTCTGTTATGCTTCAGTTTTAACAGAGACTTTTCTTCTAAATATTTGTTCTATCAAATCTACTTAAAATTTAATTATTTATTCCATAAAGTCCTTTTAATATTTTTCTCTATTATATTGTTATTCATAACAACATACTGATGATAAATTTAAATTTTTTATAATTTGTGTTTATCTTTCTAAAAAAAAGTATTTAAAGAAGAAGTTTGAATTTTAGTTTAGTTTACCATTAAAAACCATAAAATAGAAACAAATATTAATGAAAAAGTCATATGCTAAGAATGCTGTTAATGTCAAATAATTAAATTTGATATATTTATATATAGTAAAAAAACAAAGTGTACAAAATGCTATCCTTAACCCTGCGACTAAATCATGCACTTTTAAGTCATTTTTTCTTTGAAATCTAAGTTCGACTGTTATCTTTCCCACATATCTCCATAAACTATGCCTTCTCTTACTCTGTAGCCCTCTACCACCAGTGGCTCTTGGTACAAGATGAATATCATTGTAAAAATAAAAAAAATACCTCTCTAATTCTAAAAAGTATATTTATGACAAAATAAGTCAGCATAATAATAGTTACATTTCTAAATAATAAAACACTTAAATAAATTATACACTTTCATATTTAATTTGTTTCATTTTATACTTTTATTCCAGAATTCATAAAATTGATTTGGTTTTTGTCTTATTAATGCAGTTCTACAGTGAATAATTACTTCAAAGCTTAAAATGTATATAACAATTTGTACAACCTTGTTAATGGGTTAGGAGTGATTGATTTGAATCTCCACTAATTATATATTAACTTATAGATTTATTTATTTAGAAGTATTTACAATGACACCTTACACACTACTTATCAATTTTCTGTATATATTCAATGAAAACACCTTTGTTTTATATATTATACTATAAGAAATTTAAGCTGCTTAAGTGTTTATCATCTGATTTTCTGCAAAGAAAACAAATGCTGTGCTGGGGTCATGCTTAATTTTTTAATTTCAAAAATAATTTTGCTACATATCAATTTGTAGGAAAAAGCCTTTTTTTTTTCGTTCAGAACCAATCAAAAGGTTTCCCCTCTAAATTCCAAGAAGTGAATTTTTGAGCCTTGGCCCTCAAGAAGAAAAATAATACAGAAGAAATTTGACAACCACCAGGTGAAAATTGAAAGGAACATCAAGGAAAAGTCTTCAGCTGATGTTATTGTTCTATTCTTCGCTGTTACCATGAACTTTGCTTCAAAAATTGTATCAATTATTTGAAAACTATTAAGAGAGGTATTTTCTCCTTTTCTACATTTTATATATAGTTTTCTTTTCTGAGGACCTTATTCAACATTATAATGCTTATTGTAAAAGGGAATGTTACATTTGCATTGATTATTTTTACATACATGTTATTGGCCATCATTTGTCACTCAATGCACTTAATTTGTGTAATTCATTATTTTGTGTGTTAAAAATAAATTTATTGTTTATTCTTAAATTCAGCACATGCTATCTGACTTTGTTGTGTGTCCATATAAATTAAATTTTACCCCAAACATTTGTTTGAACTAATTTTTTTTTTACCCAAATAAAAAAATTATTTTAATACAGATAAATGTTCTAATAAAGTCTGCTGAAATTACTAATAAAATTTCATTATTTGTGAACATGCATGTACTGTGCATCCTTTGGTGAAAATATGTCACACCTGTTAGAGAAACATATTGTTTCAGAATGCAAGGGCAAACTTACTGTCAATCTTCATCCAGAAACAGGGCAAAATCAATATGGTATTCACTAGTAAATTAAATTCAAATAAACTTAAAAGCTGATTCATATTTAAGTTACAGTATCAATTATAAATTAAGTAATAAATAAATTTAAATATGTAACTTGTAGAGATTAAATAAAAATACGAAATAAAATAAAAAACACTAAATAAAATAAAAATACAAAATAAAATAAACATAAAAATCTCCCAGGAGTCCTCTGACAGGAAAGACAAATGACGTATGCACAAAAAAGAGAGGCCTCCTGGTGCCAAAAATAAACTCTATATCTTTCTCTGGTGGACTTTGGATGGTAAAGACGTGCCAAACTGTTTGGGAAGGAATTTC
Source organism: Ascarosepion bandense (assembly GCA_037127315.1). NCBI lineage: Eukaryota > Metazoa > Mollusca > Cephalopoda > Sepiida > Sepiidae > Ascarosepion > Ascarosepion bandense. The sequence continues at coordinate 2,322,258 of JBBBDQ010001260.1, read as the reverse complement.
CCCAACAAGAGGTCGTTGGAACCAAAAATAAAATCAGTGTCCAAACTGTCTCTCTAGTGTCTCTGTATCTTTCCTTTTCTCTTTGCCTATTTATTTCAGCGGCAAAAGCCATTCAACAAGTTTGGGATGTTTAGGCGAAAGAACCAACCCAGCAGTAATAGCCATAACATTCCATAAACTAAATTAAAATAAATACATAAAAATCAATTACAATTAAATTTAAATATTGAATTGAATAAAAAAATATAGTACTATTTTATAAAATGGTTTGATTAAACTTTAGTAATTAAAGTTTAATTAAAATAAGCATTAGTTAAAATACTTAATTTAAAAGTTTAATTAAAATAAGGCTCATTAAGAGTTACATACATTAAGATAGAGGATATTCAGTATATTTCAAACTTTATTTATATTCAATGTATATCATATTCAGTGCATGGTTAGGGTTTCCAAGTACCCTTTAGGCTTTAAGGCCCAACTTCATATGAATAACTCAAAAAATGACCTTTTCTCAAGGTATGTTTGGAAAGGTAAACACTAGTAGATATAATTATACCATAACAAGCAGTATAGCTCAGCGTTGCTCGGGTATAATGAAAGCTTTAAAACTAATCAATGATCCTGGAGCTCAGACTCAGCCTAAAGAATATTTGTGTGAAGTTTGGTGAGAATTGGACAAAAATTGTGGATTTGTACAAAGGACTTACTTATCGATTTTCTGCACTATTGTAAGAACTGCAACCTTGAAACTTCTGAATATGTTTCTTATGTCTTTGTCTATGAGTGTATCAAATTTGATTAAAATCAGACCATTCCTTCTATAACCTGATATTTTCGATTATCAATTTTTGACATAAAACCTAGCTAAGAACACTCACAGATGCTTATAGTACAACTGTGTAAATTTTCAAGAAAATTAGTTCAGCCATTTCGGAGTCTATAGGCAATGGATACACACACACACAGACAAAGTTTCATTTATAAATAAGTTTAGATATATGTAGAAGAGGTAAATGGATGTAGACTCTTAAATAGTTTTCATTCCCAAAATAATCCCAGATCAGTTTAACTTGTGTCCATAAAAAAGCATAAAATTGTTGAATGTTTTGTTTTTGTCAAGTACTTTAGTAATTTAGGGGCCTAATCTGTTTGCAATACAAATTCATAGAAAAAAAAAATGTACAGAAAATGTAGAGCGATTTTCTAAAAACACCTGAAAAACGGACTTTAAATAATTTAAATGCCTTCTTTGAATATAAATCTTGATTCAATTTCAAAGGTAATGGCCTAAAGGAAAGCTACTCTGAATTAAAAGAAAAATTAATTTCCATATATAAGTATTTTAGGTACTTTTAAAACAATGGTATTTTTTTTTTCATCAATCATCAAGCCACCATTATATACAAAACATGTAAAGAACAAATTTAAAATCCAATATTTCTCCTAGAGTTGTGTTTCAAAGTATAATAGTAAATTTAAGATGGAATTCACCGGATTTTTAAAAAGTAATGTTTATCTTTGTTATATTAAGTCTATGGTGGTATAACAAAGAAGAAACAACAGAGGTTTAGGAAATAAATATTTGTATTAACAAAAAAATACAAGTGCTAAATCAGTGGGAATGCCTCTTGTTGAAAGTAAAGCCATAAAAGTTACTCCGCAGAGGTGTATGGCAGGAAAGGGAGAGTGAGTTGTGACTTACTCTGGTGACAGCCTTTGAGGATGCTTTTGGAGATGGAAGGTCATGTCCTGACAAGCATTGTGAATCCTAGGTGTTATGCTGACTGACTGCCAAAGAATTTATAGGATACAAATCCTATATCATCCAACAATTAACGGAAACACAGAAAATAAAATTGCACACCTGTAAAATCAGATCAGAATGACTGAAAACATTTTGGAAAAAACAGACCAAGGCCAATTTCACAAGCCAGTGTGAAAATTAAGATTCTGGATTCTGATTGGATAGGAAATAGCAAATTGAACTGGTCAAATTTTCTTAACACTTAGAAAATGGGTATGCAGTTCAAGCCGACCATGTGATCTGATGTAAGTACTTATCTACATCTCTTGACTGACCAAAGAAAGTCTGATGGGAGCAGAGATCTGATAATGACCTCATCACAATGTATGAGAAAATTTCAAGACACTGAAACTGACATGTTTCATTGGCATTCATTCATTCTTCTTCTCCTTCCTATTTTTCCTTTTTTCGTTTTCACTCATACACCATCAATAAAACAACAACAGCAACAACAAGATACTTCAACTGACTCCTAAAGATTAATGTCTGATAAGTACAATTTTGTCTATTGCTTCATCTTCCTTTTCACTTTCTCACCAGCCATAAAAAAAGGAAAGGAACACAGACTTTATTAGTAACCTGCTAATCTTTCTACATACACACATTCTGCTACTTTCAACTATAAGCACTGGATTCATTTAACTCCTTACTACTATTTCTCTTTGAACAGTTAACTCTTTCAAATGAATTAACTATGTACATTTTCTATTTAAACATTTTACTTCTTACAAGTTTGTTATTCTGTTCAGTTAATAAAATTTCACTTATTTTATAAACAAAACAATTTTATTCTTTCAAACTTCTGATATTTTAAATTGTGGGGACTTTGGTTATGCTTGTCGCAAAGTCAATTTGAAAAACATCACTGAGGCCCCTACAAAGTCCCTTTGATGAGTTTTTATATCCTTTTCAGATCAGCTTCAATTTTTTTTTTTTTAGGCAAGAGTGGATGTTATTAGTGAAAATTCTAGATTGTATTTTTCTTTGAGTGCGTAAATGAAACAGAAGCTATATGCAGAGCATATGTGCAATTGACAAAGTCTTTAGTTTAGTCTTGGGTTTCAGAGTGTTCACATCTGGCCAGTGATGGAAATTTGTGTAACATGAATCAGAAGAAGGTTTGTGTTTTGGGATCTCCCCTTTGTATATGATAATGGACTCAACTGAGTGTACATATACTCCTGCCATAGAGAGAACAGTAGTTGCAGTTGGCAGTGGAGAGTAATCGTAGAGATCGCTTACAGTTATCGGAGAGTTCCGAGAGATACCGAAATTACTCAGAGACCAGACTAGCTCTGAGCTTCACTCAGCTAGAATAATATACATGAATATATTATTTCCAATGACTTCATGTCCAGATTTGTATATATTTATTTTCTTACTTATGGTATTGCTGGATTTACTAACCTGCATTCAAATTTGTATATTACGTTCAATATAACCTACTTTTCTATCTCCATATCTATTTTGTTGTTCATTATTTTGTGCCGTTCCTCACCCAGAATTCACAACAGTTTGGTTTTAGGAAGATTATAACACTTTTTACTTAAAGCAGAATTATAATAATCTTTTATTCACACAAAGTAACCAGTGAAGTCAAAGGACAAACAGAAATTATATTAAAGATTTTTATCCTGTGTTCATATATCTGATATTTTATCGCTATTAGCAAAACTGAAAAATATAATAAAAACATAAGATAATAAAAAATATAGAAAGATATTTTCAAATATAAAAGAAATATTAATATCCTTGAGAATATATAGAATATTTAGATTTTATACTAATATGTTAATCAGAAGGATACAAGTTCAAATCATGTTGTGGTCACCACTCTAATGTGAGAGAGCTATGGAAGAAAGATTATTCTCCTAATTGTATTTTCCTCATTATAGACATTAATATATCCATACTATAATAACACTGTATTTCATGTACAGAACAGAATAGCTGAATGGAAAAGTGATGACAAACATGCTTTGTTCTTAGACACACACAAAACTATATATATATATATATATATATATATATATATACGTGTCCCACACAAAAAATAATAGATCATAAATATGTGTAGATATATGGAGAGTGTAAGGAGAAACAAAAAGAGTCTTACATATAATATGAAGATACTCCTGTATCTGGAGAAACTATGTTTAGGACTCTAAATTCAAATGAACCGGAGTCATGTATTTGGAAATAGCAAATCTTTGGTTTTCCCAAATTGAGATTTGTAAGCTTTAGTTTCATTCTATATCTAAGAAAGATAGAAAGAGAAATGGAACCATGGACTTGTAAGGAAACAGATTTTGCCATGGGGGAGGTTCTGGGCTAAAGAAAGCAACCTTTCTGTTTGCCGGTTGTAAACAAACTGAATTTAGTTGCAGCTTTCTTATGATTTCATATTTCACATGACTTATCTCCACCAACTGGAGATGAATGCCTTCTGTATCCCTACAATAGTTTATATTCTTAAGTTTTCAGACTGTCTCCTGGAAAAATCATTAAAAGGATTTAGAAAATTTTATTGATGTTTTCAATTTTAATTCTATTTCTGTTATATTGTTTAAGGACAAACATAATTTGATATTTTCAATTTTAATGTGAGGTTATAAATTTCAGCTTATTCTCATCTGATATCAAATGTTATTTTTTGCTCTCTTAATTTAACTCTTCAATTTTAAAAGCACTAACCTTATACTTTCACACTTGAAAAGTAAAATCTTTATTATTAGGTTCACTGTAATTCATCACTTTTATTTTTTCAAATACTTATATTTAACTATTTTGATTCAAATCTCAAACTGGAATTTTATATTGACAATACTGTAAAGTTATTGTAAAGCAGTCAGTATGTGAACCTCCCCCACCGTTCCTTCACATTGATGCCTAAAATCTCCATGGGCAATTGATAGTTGATCACTTTGTTCTAAACAAGGTTCTGCCCATGTTGTGTTTGATTGATCACAAAGCTGGTTTGGGCTGAAAGTCGCAAAGAATCTACAGCAGCAATGATCCAGACAGAGCCAGGAGCCACAGTAAGAAAATGAAACCTTTGTAAAATTAACAACAGGGTGTTTATATGCATATGTTCTGTTCGGTACAGTATTTGGTTAGAGTTTATCATTCTTGCATACAGACAGCTATAATTCCAAACCATGTCTTCTACAGGATATAACATTCTATATTAGTCTGGCACCAGGCTAAAATCAGAATTTCTTCTAAAGCAGGCAGTCACATGACACATCTCTCATGTTGACTCATTTTGTACCGGTCCAACTCTATAGCACTCAACTGTACCCTCTACTGTCTCTAAACCCATCTACTCATCTAGTAGGGGTGGTTGTAACACACTTTAGGTACACTTAACATTTTCAAATGACTAATAAAGGATCCTCCTTTTGGTCATATGATCAACCCTGTCTCTTTCTCTCATGTGAGAGCGGCTCTTACTATTGTTCAAGGGAAGTGAAACGTTTTTCCGACTTTCCCGACATCCACTGAGGGCCTTTTTTCTCATTGGTTACCTGATCAACCTTGTCTCTTTCTCTCCTGTATGAGTGCTTCCCACCAACACCTGAAGGGTGTGTTTCATTCCAACAGTCAAATTTTAATTATCATTCCAAAGTTGTTTTCACTTCAACTCTCTCTTTGTATGTGGTCGTTTCACACATGTGTTTTATCATTTCAATTGTTGGAAGAAATTATCTAGCTTTGGTTATAAAGGAAACCATATGTCTCTCCTTCAATTCTCAGTGTCACAAAATTCCACAAAGAACAAGGAGACTATTTTCAGGAATTTTGAATGCTTTTTGTATTTTATTTGCAGTAATATAAATAAACATGATAGTAAAAGGCTACAGGTATAAATATTGTTGATAATGCAATATTTGCTTCTTAATTTACCTACACAAGAACATTACTTGATTGATTAATGGCCAGAAATGTAAACCTGACATTTTGGTGAATATAAATGTCAATACTGTTTACACTAAATTCAAATATTTGACAACAACCTATTGTTTAATACAATCCCACTAAGACTATATTTAGATGGTTTTCTTTTTCATAACAGGAATGATTTGAAGAATACAAAACCTTTTTTCATTAATACTAAAATTCTATATATCTGAAACAGAATAAAAATTCATTCTACTTCATCCATGAAAACATCTTTTAAAGTATCTATTGCTGATTAAGAAATTTCATAGAAAACTTGAAAAGGCAAGTCTTAATTGGAAAAATGAGTCGATGTTTATTTAAATAGATTTGATTTTCAACTTTTATGATAATCTTTTCTTATAAATATAATAGGAAAATATCTAAATTAAAAAAATTAGATATTCAAGAAATTTTTTTATGAAAAATATCTGTATATTGATTATTATTTTTCATTTTTTATCAAAAAAGTGATTTACTTTAATATTACAAAATTCAGTTCATACTTGAATATTTTAATTAAAACTTTATATTCATAATTTTATTTAAGCTTTATTTAGAATTTTTTACACTATTTACATTATTTGGACTATTGTCCTCATCTTTGTTGTCATTTGTCAAAGGTTTTGGCCGTTGTACAATCCAGCCTTCTTCAGGTGCTAGAAATTTCAGACAGAACCCTTTATTATGATCACTGGGGTATATTATTCTCATTCCTTGTGCAAAGCCACTTCTGGTAGTCATGAGTTATCTTCCTTTAAACTAAGTTATTTGTTCACCACTGCTGTAGCCTGGTATTCAGCTCAAGGATGCATGGCCCAGTGGATATAGATGTTGGTTAGTTTCAGTGACTTGATCCAAAGAGTTGTAAAAATGGCAACAAAGATGAAAACAATAGTCTAAATAATGTAAATAGTTTAAATACTACTTCATCTCAGAAATCTAAATAAATACTATTGGAATCTTTTCATTTATACTTTACTGTATACTTCATGAATACTGAATAATAGAAATCATATTTGTTGATATTATAAACACATCAGAGTTAACTAGCATTCAGCATATTATAAATATGTAGTGTAGTGTTATATATATATATATATATATATATATATATATATATATATAGGAAATACAAAAGTCAGGATAATCAACATTTTTCAGGTTACTAAAATGTTTGCAAAGGTCATTAATAAAAAAATATAACTTGATAATAGTTTTAAAAATCAACAACAGCTTCTGCAAAACTAAGAGATTTATTTAATTCAAAGAAATATTAACCCTAAAAACTCAAAAACTGATAGTTTATTAGTTTTCTTTGTCAACTTTACTATATATTACTGTATTTGTCAGCAAAGAGAATGTACAGACATACCATTCCAATTCAACTGGAATTATTCAGAAAAGATTTAGTTTCATATTCGTCATGATTATTATTAGCTGTCAGATGTATCTAATCTTTGATTTTAAAATGAAGAACATTTTTTTAAAATAAGAAAGTGCATTGTACGTCATGCTATACCACAGAATGACCACATTTATTTGGTTTTTAAAATTTTAAGGTTCAAATGATGGATTTAATTTTAAATGATAATTTTCTGTTGTTTCTCAACTGAAAAATAAACATTTATTCTTAAATTCCATAGCATTTGATAGAACTGATTTCTCTTCTAGGCTTACCATAACTTCCTAGCTTCAAGCAGGGATAGTTTTCAATTTTTATTATAGGTTTAATTTTCTTGTATAAAAAGCATTTTCATGACCAAACACTCCTTAAGCCTCTGGGTAGACACAAAAAAATGAATACTTATATCACTGGAAGGATCTCTTTGAAATAAGTCAAGCCATGTTGTCTAATACAGTGGTTCTCAACCTTTTTTACATCACGGCACACTATTGAGCTCTTTAACTTTTCGAGGCAACCTATCACAAAAAAAGAATATTATCTACTCATAAAGCCTTTTTGCAATAAAATAATAAAAAACAAAAAAAAATTTATTTACATAAATACAACATATTCTGTATTCAGTACAGGGTATAGAATAATAATAGTGAATGTCAGTGGGACAGTTGTGCCTGGTGCTTCTTTACTACTGCTGCAATTTGTGGTCGAATGTGAGAGAGACATACTCTTAACTCTTCTTCAATGTTTTTTAGTCTTTCACATTTTTTATTTTTTATGTTGTTTAGGTAAGAAAATCTCAGTTTACATAGATATGAAGTTGAGAATTGCAGTAAAACTTTGATGGCTTTTTTACTTAGAGTTGGATACTCTTCCAAAACAGAAATCCAAAAGGCGTCTAATGGCAGTTGTGTGTACTTCAATTTGAGTCCATGATCACTGAAAAGGCTTGCTAATTCTTCCTCTTCACATAACTCAAAATTGAAAAGATTGATGACAGATAAATCTAGGAAAGGATTGCAGATCCAATCAAATTCTTCAATGCTGATTGAGGGAAAATATTCTTCAATTTTATTTTCTAAACATGTCAAATGCTCACTAATAATGAGGATCATCTCGGTAACACAGGTTTTGCAAACTGATGGAAACATATCCAAATTGTCTACCTTCATTCTATTCTTCTATATTGGAATTTTTTTCTTAAAAGTAACTAATTTATCTGTCACCGTAAAAATATTTTCATTTCTGCCTTGCATATTGCTGTTCAGACTATTGAGATGTTCAAATATCTCACTTAAGTACTCTATTTTGAACATCCACAATTCATTTTTAAGGTATTTACAAAATCTATCAAGCTTTTCATTTTAAAAAAAAATCAAAAGTTCTTTCTGAAGCTCAATTACGTGAGATAGCACCTTTCCTTTCGATAACCATGTTACTTCTGTGTGCAATAGTAAACAAGCGTAATGAGAATCCATATCCTTGCACAGCAACTCAAAAATTCTAGAATTCAACGGCCGAGTTTTTATGAAATTTAGCATTTCAATCACTTGATTGAAAACCTCCTTTAGTTAATTGTGTGTTATCTTTGAAACTAATACTTCTCTGTGTAAAAATCAATGAGTTCGCACGATGTTAGGATTCTGTTTTTCGACTAAAGATGCAAAACCTTTAACAGAACCAACCATTGATGGTGCTCTATTGGTACATATTTTCACACATAAATCCCAGGATAAGCCATATTTTTTGAGGCATCTTGTGATTGTACCAAAAATATCTTGACCTTTTGTGGTTGTGGGTAACAGTTTGCAGCATAGAAATTGATTAATTATGGCATCTTCATCGATGACGCATATAAATGTAATTAACTGTGCATGATTATTGATGTCGGTGGATTCATCAATTTGGAGAGCAAAGAGACTATTTTGAAATTTGGATATTACACCTTGGTCAATATTATTAGACAAGTCAAGAATCCTTCTCTGAATTGTATTGTTTGAAAGAGGGACCTTGCTAATTTCTTGTTCGGCCTTATCGTCAAGCATAATTTTTACCATCCTTTTGCATGCTGGAAGGATCACTGATTCTGCAAGAACATGAGACTTCGATTTAAGAGCAATAATTTCTGCCACCTCATATGAAGCAAATTGAGCTGTTTTCTTAAATAGTTGACTGTGCCTTGCATTTGATTCTAACAACCGTTGGAAATAATTGACATTTTTAGTTTGAAGGTTTGGATGTTTTGTTGTAAGATGTCTTTTCATCTTACTTGGAACCATTGCTTCATTAGACAGCATTTGGCCATACACAACACACAGCAGAGAAGGAATATGTGTATCTCCAGTCCAGTGAAACCCAAATTTCAAGTAATCATCACTATACAACCAATGAACTTTTGGTTTTTTAAATGAAGTTGTAGAATTATTCTTGTTACCATCGCCTTTTATTTTGAGAAACTTGTCCATAATTAAGGGCGAATTGAATCTAAAATTGAAAAAAATAAATCTAAGAGAAATTTTATCATATTTAATCATGTTTTTTATTTGTCCTACTAAAACCTTAATTTACAACACCTAAATATTAAATAAGAAATATCTACAAAGAATCTGTTAAGATTGTAAATGAGATATATAGATGATATAAAGAAAAACAACACTTACCAATTAGTCTGTGCAAATCGTTTAGACTCCTGAAATTCAGCAATTTTAAATTGTGCGCTGTCATCTTAATTAAGAAATTAAATTTCTTCATTAAACAAAATGAAATTAAATGTCTTCCACCTATTATCTCTTCGCGGCACACCAGTAACTATTCCACAGCACTCTAGTAAGTCTACACTGTTCTGTTAAAATTTAATATATTAAACATTATATACTAGCAGTATAGCCCGGCGTTGCTCGGGTGTAATGAAAGCTTTAAAACTAATCCATGGTCCTGGAGCTCAGACTCTTTGGACGTTGGCATGAAAGACTAAAAAGCAATAGTTGTTTTCAGTTAAAGTGAAACTGTAGACTGAAAGAAAAATGAATAGATGTAAGTCAAATTTTGAAGTTTGTTCAGAATCGGATAAAAATTTGTATAAAGGACATACAGACAAACAGACAAAAAACACAAACATCTTGCCTGTTATATATATATATTATCGATTTTCTGCACTATTGTAAGAACTGCAACCTTGAAACTTCTGAATATCGTTTCTTATGTCTTTGTCTATGAATGTATCAAATTTGATTAAAATCGGACCACTCCTTCTATAACCCAATTTTTTCGATTTTCTATATTTATCGGGGGTACCTCGACACAAAACCCAGCTAAGAACACTCGCAGACACTTATAGTACAACTGTGTAAATTTTCAAGAAAATCGGTTCAGCTGTTTCGGAGTCTATAGGTAACGGATACGCACACACACACACACACACAGACAAAGTTTCATTTATTTATTATAGATACCTTTTTAATCACTGACACAGAAAGAATATCTGCCATTTATTTTAATAAGGAAAAATATAGCTATTTTGTGTTTTCCTACAAAACCATTAAGGATCTTCTTGTATCTGAATAAATCTGTGTGTATACACACACACACACACACACACACACACACACACATAGATAGATAGATAGATAGATAGATAGATAGATAGATAGATAGATAAGAAATGGATTAAATCCAATAAATTTACATCTACCAGCCTGAATATTCAAGAAATCTTGCAAATAAATAAATATACTGTTTAATAATAAAAACAGAGCATCTACTAAAAAAATGTGTATCCATTAAAATAACAATTAAACAAATAAATGGCAAACCCATAAAGATGGAGAGTATAATCCAAAAGATTTTATCTAATTAATATAAAATATTATTTAGACAAAGATAGAGAGCTCAATGTATATTATCCAGAGCATTATAAAATATTGAGAGGAAAATTCAACACATAATTAAATGGTTATAAATACAAAATTTATTTCAACAATGTATGAATGCTTTAACATTGTCTCCTTCAGACCATTGAAAAATAAATAAATCAATAAATTTCTTTATTTTTCAACAGTCTGAAGGAGACAATGTAAAATCATTTATACATTGTTAAAATAAATTCTGGATATATAACCATTTAACTACTGACCTTAGAAACAGCAACTTGATAATGAACATTAATCATACTACCCAGCTTTTTACCTTTCAGCGTTATATCTTCCTTGAACATTCTTTTATCTCCTTCAGCTCATTATTATCCGCCATAAACTCTTTCTAACTTCATTGGACCTTTATTCCAAGTATTGTTTTAATTGTAAAACATTAATTGAAATGTATATATGTATAAATGTTATTTTACACTCAAAATTGCCTTTCTTGAATTTATAGTCATTTATGTATTATAGTGGTCTATCTTCCCACAAGGCCAAATTCCGTTAATATGCTACGGAATCTTACTACCCCTCACTACAAATGAAATAAGAGAAGAGATACCCGCTATAGTATAACTTGATGAAAAAAATCAGTGAGTTGTTTAGCTATACTACAGAGGCAGAACGAAAGATGAAAGTTGTCTGTAAATAACCTGTAAATGACAAGTCACAAGATCAAGAAACAATTAATCATTTATAAAAGAACCAATCAGAGTCAAGTAATTACATGAGAGTTGAATGATTATTTGAGGTCATGAATAGTCAAGAAATTTATTGAAGGTTATTAAAGGTCAGTTATTCCTTAAAGATAAACCAGTGATAATAAATTTGCCACTTTTTTACTGTGCACGCTGTAATAAATTTTCATGTAAAAATAAAAATGGCTGAGTAGTATTATATTTGAGGGTATATACCCTCCCATAACCAATTATAGTTAATATTATAAAGTTTTACTAGGTACCTATATTGGTAGTATATAGTATCTTAACCTACCCCAACTTTGTATATTAAAATCTGGAAGATATTTTTGAGCCATATCTTGGCTAAAAAGAGTTGGTCTTATGTGCCATCAAATACAGTAAGTAATCAGTAAATCATATTTTCTAACTGATCAAGTAGCCATTAGCATTTCTATTTATTCTATAAATTTCTATTCTTTGAGGTTCATTGTTTTAACTGATATTGTGGCTTCTCATCTGCATTCAACCATTATGTAGCTGATCTTAGAAGATTATACCAAATTTATGTTTCATCACAAATTATAATTCAATACAAGAACAAATCAATTTCATACCACTGAACAGGATTAATACAAACCTCTATACATCTGAGTTTTTCTTCCTAATGGAACTGATTGAATTTTGTTACATATTTTCTGATTGAAATTTGGGGAAGTAATCATTTTCCAGAACAAACTTTAAATTTCCATTTTTGATTGAAGCTCTGAGCTGAAATCTTTCCTGACTTTTAAAACTGAAATTTTCACTTGCAAATTTTTAAACCAAAACTGTGCTTATGAATAGTATTGTATCTTAATATGAAATTTATTTTCTTTATAACTTTAATGTGACGTACAGCATATCTGGAAAGACAAGTATTCAGTTTGTTGTTTTATTTTGTCTCATCTTGCCTGAGGCAGAAGTGATGTATGATGTTTCTGATTGGATGCTTGCTATTCCATAACTGGCAATTACAGTTATAAATCTGTTGTTGTGGGTTCACGATTACAGGATTGCTGCTGGAATAGCATTGTTCTAGTAGGGTCTCTTTGGATGAACAAGTATGATTTTGAAAACCCAAAACTTGTGATCATAAAGCATAACATCATTGATGTGCACTCATATGGGTGTATTCATGACAGAATTTCATTGATGTCAAATTTGAACACATGAACTGCAAGAATAAATTGAGATTTCCATTTGCCTAAAGAATCATCAAAATTTAATGGAATGAAATAAGAATTTTTTAGATGATCAACTAATAAATAATTAAAAAATAAAATATCAAAAATATCTAAAAATTGGTAACCAAGATGACATATTTAAAATGCATAATTTTATGTTGAATAGCATAATGCATGTAAACAGTCAATAAATTAAAAGTATCTAATAAAAGATAGGTTGGAACAAAGGTGGTGTGTAGTATTTTTTGATAGATGACATTTGAACATGTGATTTGTTTCACACATGACTGAAATTTATGACCTAATTACATACTGTATACTAAAAGTATATACAATTCATGTGTGGATTATAAATTTTAAATGTTTTTTTTTTTATGTTAAAAGTCAAAATGAAGGAAAATGAGATGCATTTTCATCATTTATTTCAAAAAATTAAAATACTGTAGAAACAGCCATAAAAGATATATATTATTTATAGAAATAGTGCTATAGTTTAGATTATTGTTTGTGAGTAGTTTACCAGATTAAGACATGGAAATTCTGACTTGATAAATCAAGAAAATCTTAGCAGGCATTCAGTCATTAATGAAAACCAAATCAAAATACTTATTAAAAATAATCCAACACATAGGACATTGCAGAGATATTCTGCATATCTCATATTTTTTTTTTTTTTTTTTAATCATCTCACCCCAAGCAAGGCATTCCACTGCCACTATTGCGCATGGGGCTACATAGGGGAAGGTAAAGAGAAGGAGTGGTTAGACATAGGGAATGTCAGGAGAAAGGTGATAGATGAGTAAGGATAGCGAGGATGAGTGTCGGGCAGATGGGAAGAGTGTTTGATAGAATGGGAGCAGGTTAGTGTGTTAGGAGGTGTCTATTGACCTTACATTTAAACTCCTGGAGATTGTAGCCGTCGGGGAAGCAATCGTTTGGAAGAGAATTCCACAGTCGGGAAGTGCGAGGAAAGAAACTGTTGGAGTAGAAGTTACGGCTGCATTTTATCGATTTCACTGTAAAAGGGTGGGATCTAGTTGCTAATCTAGTATCTCGTGCAAATTCGTATTTAGGGGGCACCAGTGATCTAAGTTCATCGGAGCAGAAGCCGTGAAAGTATTTATAGAAGAGACACAGCGAAGCCACGTCTCGCCGGTGGGAGAGAGACTGCAGGCGGTCTGCCAAGTCGGTATCTATCACATTACAGACCCTCCTCTGAACCTTATCGAGAAGCCCGAGGAGAACAGCAGGGGCACCCGACCAGATATGGCAGCAGTATTCAATGCACGGGCGGATGGTAGATTTGTAAATGTGCAGGATAGATTTAGACGGAAAAAACTTCCGGGCCCTACACAGAGAACCGACTTTCATAGCAGCGGATTTAGCAATGGATTCGATATAGTCATTCCATTTGAGGTCCGCTGAAAGTGTGAGACCAAGGAGGCGTAGTGTTTTACTCTCTGGGAGGCAAGCCTGGTCCATGCTAATGGGAGGTAGGTGAGATTGTCGATGATGGTTAATTGACAGTAGCTTCGTTTTAGAAGCATTAAAATTTACTAGCCACTTCTTACCCCAGTCCAATATGGATTGGAGGTCTTTTTCAATCTCGGCTGCGAGTTTAGCTTTGACGCCTACACCAGATTTTTGTTGGAGGCGAGAGTAAACTGTGGTGTCATCGGCGTACAAACCTATTTGGGTTCTTATGGAATCAGGGAGATCATTAATATATATCAGGAAGAGTGTAGGACCTAAGATGGAGCCTTGGGGGACACCTGCATTTGTATGGTAGTTCTGAGAGGCATGTCCGTTTAATACCACTTTCATTGTGCGGTTAGAGAGGAATGACTGGATTAGTTCAAACAAATGTCCAGTTATACCATAGCTCCGCAGTTTACATAGAAGGCCAGCATGCCAAACTCTGTCGAACGCCTTAGATATATCCAATGCAACGGTTCGAGCTTCGCCATTCCTGTCGAGTGCCTGGTATATGTACTCGGTGATGGTCGTTAGCATATCAGCAGTAGACCTGGTGAAGCGGAAACCATATTGCTTGTCCGAGAGGAGCCTGTGTGCTGTGAGATGCTGAACCACCTCGGCGTTGATAATGGCTTCGAACACTTTGCCAAAGATCGGAAGAAGGCTGATAGGGCGGTAATTTGCAGGGTCAGAGGGTTCTCCAGTGTTTTTAAATATAGGAACTATAGAGGAAGATTTCCAACAGGCAGGAAAGCAGGAAGCAGATAGGCAGAGGTTGTAGAGCTTAGAAAGGATAGAGGAGAGTTCAGGGGCACATTTCTTTAAGACTATGGTTGGGATTCCGTCACCACCGCTCGCTTTGTGAGGGTCAAGTTTTAAGATTATCTTAGAGACAAGCGAAGGTGTAATGTGGACATCATTCAGTTGTGCCTCGGTTCTAGGTGAGAAGTCGGGTGTAAAAACTCCAGACGAGTCCAGACTCGAATTGTTCGAGAATCTGCGGGCAAAACATTCAGCCTTATCTGCTGGGGAGGTGAGGACCTCAAATTTGTTGATTAGCGGGGGTATTGTGGACTTGCTCTTGTTAAGTACTCTTTTACAGAGTCGCCAGTAGTCTTTAGAGCCGAATTTAGAGCATGCTATGCGTTGCTTCATTCTGGCAGCAAACAACATCTTAGCTTCGTTAAGTACCCTTTTACACTTATTACGAGCTGAAGTGAAAAGGCGCCTGTTTTGTTCCGACGCATAGTTACGATAAAGTCGGAAGAAATGATTCCGGTGGGCAATGGCAGCCGAACAAGCGGGTGAGAACCATGGAGACGAATGAGATTTAAGCTGGAATTTCCTAGCAGGGATGAAGGCATCAATGCCAGCCTTAACCCAGGAGGAGACCTCGGATGCACATTCTTCGATGGGAAGACTAAAGACGTTGTTCCAAGGGATGTCACAGAGGAAGTCTCGGAACGAATCCCAGTCTGCTCTTTGATAGCAGTATGATATTCTACTTGTCTGTGTTTCATGGGTCGGGCGGGAGTGGAGTGAAATATTGACGGACACTACAGTGTGGTCAGAGTTTCCAAGTGGGCAGAGTTGTCTGGTAGTGCAAGAGTCTGGGATGGAAGTGAAGCAGAGGTCTAGAAGTGAGTTCCTTCCGTTAGGGTTGTCGGAGAAACGCGTGGGGAAGTCCACTACTTGCGTAAGGGATTGGGTGATTGAAAAGTTCATGGTGTGGACACCAGCAGGGTCAGTGACAGCGTTCTTCAGCCACTTGGTGTGGTGGGCGTTAAAGTCACCAAACACGAATACATGGGCAGAGGGATGGGTAGAAATGGCTTTGTCAATATTGTCAGAAATGATGTCAAGTAACGAACAGTCAGGGGAGGAAGGAGAGCGGTACAGAAAGAAGAGATAGCTAATCGAGCTGAGAAGTGAGAGGCGGAAGCACATGAAAGAATGATCTGGGGATTCAAAAGATGACACCCTAGCTAAGGGAAGGTGTTTGCTGACATAGACACCAAGCCCATGCATATGAACATTGGAGTCCTTCCTGAAGAGGGGAAGGTAGCCAGGAACGCAGAACTCAGATGAGGGGATAGAAGGGTTAAGATTAGTTTCACATAGGGCTAATATATCAGGTGAGTTATTATGGAGGAAAGAATCTACGCTGGGGAAGTTGGTGCGGATGCCACGTATGTTAGTGAAAGAGATGCAGACAGGTTTGGGCGTTTTCAAATGAGCTGGTTTAGTTTTGTTATTATGTTTGCTTTTTTCCATAGTAATTCAGTTAAGGAGTGGTCTTAGAATAGAATCAGTCGGTCAATCATTTGCAACTTGTGAAGGATGGAGACTGGCGCGGCCTACAACATAATGTGGCCTCGGGGTTGCCCACCGAACGTTCATGCAGGGACGCCCGTCCATGCGCGATATGGCACTACAAGAACCCCGGTATTATTCAACTGTTGATCAGAGCAGCCTCTCAAGACGCTACGCAAGAGTTCGGGCTCCTAACTACCAGTCGGAAGCAGCAACCAGGAAACTGCCAACCCGGTACCCTCAGAATGTAAAGACGTTGCCACCATACTCCGTAACTGCAAAGAGCTTCCAGCTGAACTAACACCAAGACCAGAGAAAGGGGATGAACCGGGAACCCCTTCCTAAACAAGAAACAAGGTGATCACCTCTAAACTCATTCAAAAGAAGGGGGTGGAGTGTGAGACCGGGCGATAGTAGAAACTATCTACTCCAATTAAAAAAAAAAAAAAAAAAAAAAACACAAAATATGAACATTGTAAGGCATTTGAAAACACTTGGATGCATAAATTGCTGTTATGTTTGTGTATCTCTTGATTTAACAAAAAAAATTTAATGGCCCATATTTATATCTGCAATTCTCTGCACAAATACAACAAAAACAATCCATTTTTACAAAATGATCACAGGCAATAAAAAATGGATAGTTAACAACAATGTCAAGTAAAAAAGATCTTGGGAAAAATTAAATGAGTCACTATTAAATATTCCAAAAACCAGTCAGTATCCAAAGAAACTGATGATAAGTATCTGGTAGGAGTGGAAATTCACTGTGTATTATGAACTCCTTTTACAAAATTAGACATTGAATTCAAGCAATTACTATTCCCAGTTAGAGTAATTGATGAAAATCTCTTAGAATTGACCAATCTTCCATTAGGACAACACCAGACTGCATAATGGAAATTGGTACAGCTTGGATAACCTGACTTTGCATTACCACTTATTTCAATACTGACAAAATTCTCTTCATGGAAACTTCAGTTCTCTGAAAGCTTGTAAAAGTTCTGGAAGGATGGAATCATGGTAAATATTTCAATATTGAAAGGTAATGGAACAAAATAACACATCTTATTCTGTTTGCCATGTTCCTTTAGAACATTGACATTCATGGTTCTCCACAACCTCTTATCTCATGCAGCACTTAGTAATGTCTATCTTTTTATCATCTCTCCTGCTTCTTATCAGTTGTCAATTCACATAGGCATGTTTTAAAAAAGCCTCTAAAAAGTGCTGTCTGACAGTGGGGATAGGCCCCACTTACACATGGTGATCAATTTGGGCTGATCATTAAGTATACTATGAGTTATCCCCTACCCTTTAGGGTTTTTTTTTTTAGCATCTACAAGCACTTACTTGATTGGATTTGCATTATAGTGCAGTGGATATCAGCTCGGAATGAGAAATCAGAGGGCCAAGTTCAAATTCAGTTTGAATTCATTGCAGTCACTTATGCATAAATACCCTTGGGAAAGGTATTAATCTATCTCTTCTCCCTCCAGCTATGAGTTAAATAGCAGTACCAATTTGTTTCATATCTAAAGTTATATTTTAAGGAAATGTGCAATTTTAAATTGTTTTCTTTGTAGATATTTCTTTCAATTGTACTATAGTAGGCACCTCCACTTTTTCGCTAAAAAAGCATAGCATGATAAAAATGCTTTACACTCAATAAAAACAAAGTTTTATCCTCATTATTAAGAGAAAAGAACAAAGTACTTTTTATTATTCTTTTTATTTTTTTAATTTCTTCTGACACGTTTGAAATTTTGGTTAAATTTTTGTTTTTTTTAATGTCAGCAATTGAGTTAATAAATTACGTTGAGTGTTTTTGCAGTTTTTTTAGTAAAAAACACATTGACTTGGAAATTCTTGCAAAAATCAAATAATTGTCAGATTTTAATTAAATTTTCAAGATTTATTTACAAATGAATGAAATTATTTTATATCATAGGGACCATTGAATTTTATTTGACCATTTTGCTCAGTATTTTCCCAAATTTTGGATAAAATTGATTGTTAGTCTCCATTGTTTTGTTGGCCCTTTGTCAACTTTATATAGAATCATGGTCTTACTTTCAAGTTTGAAACTTTTAATAAAAATTTCCTAATCCCAACCTTTATCCACAGAAAAAGAGGGCAAAAACCAAGTGGTTCTCCATTTTGGAAAAAGAAAAAAGCAAGAAAAGAAGCTGATGACAGACAAAGAGAAGCACTGGAAGCATTTTTAAAGAAGGAAGTAAAAACAGAAATTGCACCTGCATTTGCAAAAAGAGATCATGAACAAAAGGATGAGTCAGAACAACTGTCAGTATCTGGTTGTCAGAATCTAAGGAAGAATGAAGATGACCAGGATGAGTGAAAATAAAGATGAACAGGTTTTGAGTGGGAATAAAGATGAGAAGGAACCATTTAGTGATAAAGAAATTGAAAGTGAAGAAAAAAATCACTGATAATGGTGGCAGAAATTTATATTAGAAAGTAAAAGATTTGAGGAGATTAAGAGAAACCAGTTGCAGAAGTACTAATACAGAAATTGGTAAAACATGGATTGGAAGATTTTCAGTATTCTAATGGTCTGTTTGTTGCAAATGAGCAAGGGAGGTCCTTGTCAACACAGTGACTTGTCAAGCGGTCAGCAAATGGCAAAGCTGTACCAAGAACTAGCTTATTGTATTCCTCCTTTCATGGGTGCTGCTACTTTTTTTCCTTGCTTCTTATTTGCAATGGAATCAGATTCCCAAAAGTCTAGTTTTGCAAAGGATGATGAATTCAGAAATTGGAGGAAGTTTAATCCATGGATTCCAAATGATAAAGACAGTCCTGTGCATAGAAATTACATGTTTAAGTACCTGGATATGAGATGTTATTTTTGAACTCATTCGACAATGGAACCTAAATTTCAACAACTGTTGGCAGAAGGAAAGAACTGGAAAGTAACTCTGGATTGGGTTATTTATATTATTTCTTTTTTGGGAAAATAGAATTTGGTCCCCAGAGGGCACAGGAGAGAATTAATCGCAGGGTTGTTTCAAAATAATATAGACCAGAATTCTGGAAATTTTTTGCTGCTATTAAACTTTTGGCAAAATATGATACAGTTTTGGCACAGTATATTGACAAATGCAAAGATCATGCTAGATAAGTGATTATCTCTCGAACAGAATAAATACTTGATGAAATAAGAGAAGTGAAATATTATTCAGTAATGATGGATTTAATTCCTGGCATCACCCATGAAAACCAACTTTCTTTGACATTATGGTATGTATCCATCAGTCAAAATTAGGAACTAGTGTCTGCACTATCTTTATTAGAAAGGATACTCCAGTTTCATTGGTCAATGACGTCATTACATCACAACTACCTCAACTTTCCATTCAATGTGATCATTCAGAATACTGAATTATTCAAAATTTGACTAATAGTTTTTTCTTGAGTACTGCGTAAAAATGTAAGTCACTCAATAATTTGAGAACCCTGATAAAAGGAACTCCATATGAATGAATATGACTTCATTAAACCATCAGTTTGATGTGTCATAAAAAATTAATTAAAATTCTAATGAAGAGACATCATAGTAGAATAAGACTGGATTTAGGAAAAGAATGATGTAGCTTTGTTCATCTGTAAGAAACAAAGAAATACAATTTTCCAGTCAAATTGCTGTTAGAGTATTGTATTACATTACCTGTGTTTTACAGATTACACAAAGACATTCAATAAAGCATCATATGAAGAACTTCTAAAAATGTTAAAAGATTTGATGCATATACAAATAACCCACAATTTATATTGGGTACAAACAGATTGTGTAAAACAAATTAAGTAATTCCACCAAAATAGAAAAATGAGTGTAACAAGGATTTGGTTTTCACCTTCACTAGAGTTATTTAATTTGTACAGCAAGGAGATTGTAAGAGAATTAGGGGATTTAATAAGATGGATTTATCATTATCAGTGCATTTACTTATAACAATATACACTATACAGGTAATTTTATGTTGAAGGCTGATACAGAAGAAAAACTAAAAAAAATTTTAAACAAGACAGTTGGTGCAAGCAAGAAAACTAACCAATAACTGTAAGAAGACAGAATGCATGATTGTGAACAAGAAGTACAGCCTAAAATATGAGTTATCTACCAGAGATCTAAAATCTAGAAGAAATTAAACAATCTCAAAGTATAATGAAAGATGACAGAAGATAAGACATAGAAATTTGAATGCTCATGGGAATAATGAAACTTATTTTAGAAATTATTCAGGTATTAATATGGATACATCTGCATATCCTGCATTGTTAGTAAGATGGCTTATATAGATCTGTATATAAGTAATGAGAAGAAAAAGTAAGAGTGCATGATTTACTAACTAGACAGAAAAATGATCCAAGCAAAATTACAACAGAAAAGATAGTTGATTTCTGATCATCCAAATTTAAAAATATGGAAAGATATTTACAAAAATTAAGACATAATCTACAGAAAAATCAACACACAATTTCATGTTTTTAAGCAATGAAATGGATTAACACTTTTAATAGCCATTGTGGATATCATTTACCTAATTGGCTTTTTGAAATAATAACAATGAGCACTTACAATCATTTGGTTTTTAAAAGTAAAAGTATTACTATAATTTATATTTAATGACATATAAGACCCTCTCTGAATACACTTATTTCAGCAGGAAAATAATAAGCTGAATGGCATATAGAATGATACTGGAACTTCAATGATTTCTATTTGTTTCAGTTCAAAATAAGTTTTGGCCCAGTAGATATAGCCGTTAATTTCAGTGACTTGACCCGAAGAGTTGTGAGTTCAATACCAGACTACAGCAGTGGTGAAGAGGTAACTTAGAGAGTCCGGTTAGGAGATAACTTATGACTACCAAAAGAGGCTTTGCACAAGGAATGAGAATGATATATCCCATGATAGTAATAAAGGGTTTGGTTCGAAATTCCTAGCACCTGAAGAAGGAAATTTCGAACCCTCTAGGAATTTTGAACCGAACCCTTATTACATTCACTGGGGCATATCATTCTCATTCCTTGCGCAGTAGTAATGCCACAATTGGAAGTCATGATTTATCTCCCTCTAACCCTGCAAGTTACTTGCTCACCACTGCTGTAGCAGTATTGAACTCACAACTCTTTGGGTCAAGTCATAGGATTGCCACTTATGACTTTTGCTCAATGTTGAAGGCAGCGGACGATCCCTTTCTTCACATTGTATGGGTGGTGGAAAAAGGCCGAAGCGTACAATGGCTGAAACATCATACAAAAGGCAACAAAGATGGGAACAATAGTCTGAATAATGTAAATACTGTAAATACTACCTCATCTCAGAAATATAGACAGATAAATAATAGTTCAAAAGACTTACCTTACTCTGAGAAGCAGTGTATCTCTGAAACTTGAAGTTGGAAGATAAGTCTTTTGGACTATTATCTATCTATTAAGTAATTAAATATTATAGAAATTATAAACAAAACTAATAAAGTTTTTAATGATGCAAACAAGTGACTTATTTCCGAAGCACTTTTAAATGTTACAAGTAAATATATAACAAATAGACATTTGGATATTTTTTTAATTTCTGAAAAAATTGAAAGAATTTAATGTTCAATTTTCATGTCTAATAATGAATACTAGATGAAAGAAAGAAATCATCAAAATTAATTTAGTATTTTCTCAGTGGTTATGATAGATATTCAAAATATTGACTTAGGTTAAGTTTGCTCCTTTTTCTCAAATCTTTACCATTTTAGTAACATAAAAGAATAACCAAATCATAATATGCATCTGTTTGCTGTCTACTGAACCAAAGTATTATATTTTCTTAATTTATATGGTTATCATAACATTTAATAAAGAGTACAAATATAATTCTTCCAGGATCACAATAACATGTTTGATCCAGTTTTCTTTTTAATTGACAAATCACTAGTCAGCAAAATCATGGACAATTTTGTTGCTTTCTTCAATTGACCAAAAAGAATATTATCATTTAATATACAATTTCAATTTTAATTATTAAATCCTATTCCAATGCTTCTGTAATTGGTGCCCATAAAATTTAATTGAAGCTTGCTTTTCTATTACTAAAGTCACATGAGATTTTTTTAAATTTCTGCTTTCACTGATTTTAAGAAAATATATTTTAGAGTCAAATAATTAAAATAAATTTAAAAGCATTATCACAACCACATAAGTCAAAATTTACTGTATCAGGTCAAATACTCATCTTTTTAGAATAAGTTTTAATAAATATTTCTTTAAAATTTTATTTATAACAAAAGCCATATAAATCAGATAAGCAATATCATGAAATTAGAATAAATCTATTTATTGTAGATTTAAGTCTTTTCCAAAGTAGTACTGACTTATGTGGTTAAAAAAGAAAAATTAGAAAGTATTTTATGTTCCTCTGATATTATGTTAGAAAACATTGTAAATAAATTTTAAGGGGATTATATACAGATAGGATGTGCGTTATGGTGCAGTGGATATCGACTCGGAACAAGAGATCGGGGTGCCAAGTTCGAATTCCAGTTGAATTCCTTGCATTCACTTATGCACAAATACCCTTGGGAAAGGTATTAATCTGTCTCTTCTCTCCAGTTATGGGCTAAATAATAGGATAGATTGGGTTCTATAGCCTTGGATGGCAACCAGTCTACCACAGAAAGCAATAGCAACCTACTGCGGGATAATCTTCTGTCCAGTCAGTCATATCTCTTTCGAGACTTGATCGTCAAAAGTGTGCATCAGATATGGCACTTAACTGACTGATATACAGATAATAGTTCATTATAGAAATAGAATAATAATTATATGAAAATTTGATACATTTTATCATTTCTAAAGTAGGCTAAAATAACTTAAATTTGTCACTTATTGTCTTCTGCTTTAAATGTTATAAAATACAAGTTTCTCAGTATTTAATGTACACGTATGTTCTTAAATATATGATAAAAATTGAATTAAACAACTTAGAAGTAAGCACACTAAAAATATTTCATATTAAGGATAGTACTTTGCTAATATTACAGTAACACTATGTTCAAACTGAAAATATTAGAATTGATATATTTTGTGCAAATCTTTTGATTTAAAATGAATTAAAAAACCAGTACAAACTAAATAAACTTTAAAAATGTCTATTAATATTATAACAATCACTGTTTCACACCCACATACATACATGCATTTCAACATGTCATTTTGTTTGACTGTGATTGGCTAATAAATCACTACTACTTTACTATAGGACAATTTAACAATTACAGTTGTCTTTGAAAACCTTCGGCACTTAACAAACCTGCCTAGTCTGTTGCAATTGGTTAATTTTTAACCAATCAGATATTTTTAATGTAAGGTTGTGTTTCCTATAGTGCTCCTGGAAGCCTACATTTTTCCTTTAAATACAGCTACTTTTCACAGCTTGTTAGTAAGATTTTGGCTGTTGGCTGATCTATGTCAGTTTGATACACAATCTGGCTGAAAGACTTAAATGCACACACAGACAATATTTTGTTAATACAAACTTACACTCTTTCACTTTGGATACTTTGCTAAGCACATCATTTAAGCATTGTTGAATAAAAACTTATTTCCACACAACACTTCAAAGTTGTGTGGAAATAAGTTTTTATCTCTGTGTTAATCATTCTTCTCGAACAAACTTTGTTTCAAACAATCGTTCAAAGAACATTTATCTCACTAGAGAACTTTATTCAAACAGTTGATTTTTGACCAAAACTACAGTCAATAGGAGAGAACTTTTTCTCCTTCATCCACAGTTTGTACACAGTCTAATTGCATACTTTGTTTTCACTGTTGTATTTTTATCAATACATGTTTATTGTTGGTTACCAATTTGAGTTTTATTTATTTCATGAGGAATCTTTAATATAAATAAGTGGAGGTATAAGACCCTACAGTTTATAAGTAGTCATCAATGAAATGAAAGACTTAGATTTTTTTATCACATTTAAAATTTACCCATGTAAAACTTACCTTACCTATTTTCCAAAAATTATTTTAAATGGTTGCATTGTCGAGCTCTCTACGATACCCTCGTATCACCAATATTTTATAGAAAGTTCGAGAAGGAAAATTGTAAAATAAATCAAACCATCTTCTTTTTGTAACCAAACTTTTCATTGGTTTGTTCTGCATCAGCAGCAGCATTTTGCCTCTCTTTCGAAAAAGCGGGAATCTTCCCGCTCTTCAAGCTCCAGTTGGAAAGTATCCTTTGAAGCCACCAGACCTATTGTTTCCAGCTCACTTTTCTTTTAAGGCAATATATGTTTTCGCCTACTCTTTTAAAAGAAAATAAGCCGGTTTCATCTTTACCTGACTGAGAAGTTAAGTTAAATATTCAAAACTTTGCAATACCAGCTTTTTGCATTCAACATTTTCTCCTGGTATAATAATTTATTATTGTTTCAACTTCTCAGCTAAACCGCAAGTATTTTTGACATTTTTTATTCACACACACTTTGCTTGCAGATTATCTTCCAACTCATAATTTTGAACTGTATCAAATTATTTGAACATACAAACTGTTTTCCAACTCACAAATTTCCAGCTCACAATTTGAACTGTTTCAATTATTTGTCTACATACAAACTTTTGAACATTGGCTTTGGGCCACTTACAATTCAAAAAATATTTTATTGTTTAAACACATATCTCTAAAAAAAGGTGTTTCATTCATTTTTGCAAATATCTGCAGTAAAAGGGAGATAACTTATTTTTACCCCTTTCCTATAATTCACAGTTGTTGTTATAATTAAAATTTATTTACCTCTGTCTTGTGTCTTGTTTGTTCACTTATTTGTACATACATAAAATTGAGAAGCTCTCATTACCCAACAAACAAAAAAAAGTAGTTAGGCCGCTACAAGTGGATGACCCCGACGTGCGAAATTACCGCTCCACTACAAGTGATTATCCGACGTGTGAAATTACCACTACAATACAAGTGGATTACCGCCATTCCACAAATCTTTTTTGGGTATTTTAATTTTTTGGTGACTCCTCT
Source organism: Ascarosepion bandense (assembly GCA_037127315.1). Lineage (NCBI taxonomy): Eukaryota > Metazoa > Mollusca > Cephalopoda > Sepiida > Sepiidae > Ascarosepion > Ascarosepion bandense. The sequence continues at coordinate 2,296,455 of JBBBDQ010001260.1, read as the reverse complement.
CTCTTCTCAGTTTTGTGTGTACGCGTGGACATATTGATAGAGCAAGATAAAAGATAACCTTTCATAATGGTAGACAGCTCTGCTGTGGGTCCGGTCCGCCTTAACCTGCCCGTTTTTAGCAGGTCCAACATTCAAGTCTGGTTTGCTCAGCTTGATGCTATATTTTTTGCCAAAAAGATTACGTCACAGCGTGACAGATTTGCATACGTGGTCGAGAAATTGCCACCTGATATAGCAATCGACATTGTCGACCTCCTGAGCCAAGTCCCGGCAGACAAACCATACGATCTACTTCGTGACACAATCATTTCAAGGACCGGCGAATCTGAAAATAGACGTCTGCATGAATTGTTTAATAACCTGCAATTGCTAGACAATAAACCTTCGCAGTTGCTCAGACGTATGAAGACCCTGCTAGGAAACAACTCTATGTCCGACACAGTGTTACGTAAGCTGTGGATGGACAAATTACCCACACAAATAGCACAAATATTGACTAGTATTTCAGAGAAAATCGAATTAGCTGAATTGGCGGACATGGCTGATAAAATATTGGAAAACCAGCCTGTCCATCCAACTAACCTTTCTCTTGCACCGCCTGCAGTGGATTCTTCCAGTATGGATACTTTAATCAAGAAAATAGACGCCATCACACTGTGCGTCGATAACTTGGAACGCAGGTTCCGCATTAAAAATAGAAGCCTGTCGCGTACCAGATCACTTTCCTGCGAACGGCCACATGGGGAATATTGCTGGTACTACTTCAAGTATGCGTCCAATGCTAAGAAATGTATCAAACCGTGTAAATATTATACGGATAATGGCGCCCAGTGTTCGAGAGACGCGGGAAACGAGTTAGCTGGTGGCCCATGAACGCGGCTACTACCACCAGCAGTTTTGCCACCTATTTTTCATATATGACAAAATATCACGCATGTCTTTTCTAGTCGATACCGGTGCCCAAGTAAGTGTTATCCCGCCAAGTACTGGCCAACAACTTAAGATAACAGATTTTTCATTACAGGCTGCTAACGGCACTAAGATTAATACCTAGGGCAAAGCCTCTTTAACGCTTGATATAGGTCTTCGACGGAGTTTCCCATGGATTTTTACCATTGCACAAGTGAAAATTCCAATATTAGGTGCAGATTTTCTTTCACATTATAAGTTAAGTGTGAACCTTGCATCTAGGTCGCTGTTAGACGACAATACCAATATACATGTTCGTGGCACTAGATCGAATATTTCTTCTTTAGGCATCAGTGCTGCCATGCCTTCCATTACCGGATTAGAAGACATTTTAAGTGGCTATCCAGACCTTGTCAAACCTTTTTCTTATACAGAGCCTATAAAGCATTATGCACAGCATCACATAGAGACAAAAGGTCCTCCTGTTCATTCAAACCCTCGACGTCTGCACCCTGATAAGTACAAAGTAGCTAAGCGTGAGTTTCAGCACATGATCGACCTGGGTATTATATGTCCTTCGTCTAGCCCTTATGCTTCTCCATTACATATGGTCCCTAAATCGGAGCCTGGAACATGGCGTCCTTGTGGTGATTTCAGAAGACTAAATGCTCAGATTGTTCCTGACCGCTATCCAGTACCAAATTTACTTGATTTTGTGACGTCGGTACAAGGAGCCAGTGTTTTTACCAAGCTGGACCTGCGAAAAGCCTTCCATCAAATCCCCGTAGCTCCTGAAGACATTCCTAAGACAGCCATCACCACACCTTTTGGGTTGTTCGAATTTCTGCGAATGCCGTTCGGTTTGCGTAATGCTGCCCAATCGTTTCAGCGACTAATAGACGAAGTATTGCGTGGTCTTGATTTTACTTTCGCCTATATCGACGACGTCCTCATCGCCAGCAGCGATATGGCTACGCATCGCACCCATGTTAAACAAGTTTTTGATCGCCTACAACATTTCGGCTTGAAAATTAACCCTGAGAAGTGTATTTTCGCTGCCTCTCAGTTGACATTCTTGGGACACATTTTGGATAAAAGTGGCATCACCCCGATGCCTACTAAAGTAGAGACCATCAGCAAATTTCCTCAACCACAGTCTCTTCGACAACTTCGTCGTTTTTTGGGTTTCATTAATTACTATCGTCAATATATTCCTCACTGCTCCAGCATTTTATCACCTTTGACTGATTTACTTCAAAACCAAAAGAAAAAAAATGCTAGCATATCTTTCACGGATAAACAACTACAGTCATTTAATGACGCTAAAAATGCCTTGGTTAACTTTACGAAGTTAACGTATATTTCTGATGACAAGGACTCTATTCTCTCCCTTACAACGGACACCTCGTCTGACGCCGTTGGAGCTGTGTTACATCAAACAACCAAGGGAGCTAAGCAACCTTTGTCTTTCTTCTCACATAAGCTGTCGGCTGCCCAAAAGAAGTATAGCACCTTTTCTAGAGAATTTTTGGCCATATACATGTCTATTCGACATTACCGTCACTTGTTGGAAGGACGGAATTTTGTAGTTTTTACGGATCATAAACCACTTACATATGCTATCCATTCCAAGGCCGACAAAATCAATCCGCGAGACTGTCGTCACCTGGATTATATTTCCCAGTTTACCACGGATATTAGGTACATCCAGGGGGATGACAATACAGTTGCTGATACACTCTCGAGATCTACCCTGCATAATATTTGTTCAAATACTTTGGATTTAGAGACTCTTGCTCGGGAACAACAAAATGATAATGTCGAGAATCAATTTCTTTCCGATTCATCTCTTCGGATCGAACAGCACCCTCTTCCTTTCTCTACTACTACTATTGCATGTGATGTCAGTACTGGACGTCCCCGTCCTTTTGTTCCACAGTCTATGTGTAGATCCCTCTTCGAGCATTTTCATGCATTATCCCATCCTGGTCGGAAAGCTACAGTCAAGCTTATTTCCAACAGGTTTGTTTGGCCTAATATGAATTCAGATATTAAGACTTGGGTTCAGTCGTGCCTACACTGTCAGACATCCAAGGTGCATAGGCATACCAAGTCCCCTATAGGTAATTTCCCGCCACCCGATGGTAGATTTTCTCATATCCATATTGATTTAGTTGGTCCTCTCCCCTCTGTGGATGGTTTTCAATATCTCTTAACTATTATAGATTGGTTTACAAGGTGGCCAGTAGCTGTTCCCTTACGGTCTGTGACAGCAGATATTATAGCCCAAACTATCCTCAGAGAGTGGATATCAATATTTGGATGTCCCTCAGTCGTTACTACCGATCGTGGTGCGCAATTTCAGTCTGCATTATTTTCTGAATTCTTGACACTTTTAGGTGCCAAACAAATAAGTACTTCCGCTTATCATCCTTCCGCGAATGGTATTGTGGAAAGATTTCACAGGTCTTTGAAATCCTCCCTTATTGACAATAATGATCCTCATCTTTGGATTGATAAATTACCCCTTGTTATGCTTTCTTTGAGAAATATTGTCAAAGAGGATTTACGTTGCTCGACGGCTGAATTAGTTTTTGGTACATCCCTTACACTACCTGGTCAGCTAATTTCTGACCCTAAGAATTTTTCTCCTACATCTGATTTTGTAAAGGATTTAAAAAGGAGAATGTCGAGCTTATCTTACACTCCTTCTCGCTCAACCGATCGTGCAGTTTATTTACCGCAGAGTTTACAGTCTTGCGAATTTGTTTTTATTCGTCGAGACGGAGTGCGCAAACCCTTAACACCAACTTACTCTGGACCTTATAAGGTATTACAGCGGAATGTTAAATATTTTACTGTTTCAGTTAATGGCTGCACTGACACAATTGCAATAGATCGTCTCAAGCCTGCATTCCTGCATCAGTCTAATATTTCCCCTGTTTCGCCGACCGAAGCGGTGCCTACTCGGCAGAAGTCATATGATGCTCAATCTCATTCAACTACTCGTTCTGGAAGACGGGTCCATTGGCCTGTTAAACTTGAAACTGATTTCGTCAAGTAATTTTTTCTTCTTTCCTCTCTCTCTTTTTCCTTTCAGATTCTTATTTTTGGACTAAGAATCTTGGTGGGGGGGTATTTGTCGAGCTCTCTACGATACCCTCGTATCACCAATATTTTATAGAAAGTTCGAGAAGGAAAATTGTAAAATAAATCAAACCATCTTCTTTTTGTAACCAAACTTTTCATTGGTTTGTTCTGCATCAGCAGCAGCATTTTGCCTCTCTTTCGAAAAAGCGGGAATCTTCCCGCTCTTCAAGCTCCAGTTGGAAAGTATCCTTTGAAGCCACCAGACCTATTGTTTCCAGCTCACTTTTCTTTTAAGGCAATATATGTTTTCGCCTACTCTTTTAAAAGAAAATAAGCCGGTTTCATCTTTACCTGACTGAGAAGTTAAGTTAAATATTCAAAACTTTGCAATACCAGCTTTTTGCATTCAACATTTTCTCCTGGTATAATAATTTATTATTGTTTCAACTTCTCAGCTAAACCGCAAGTATTTTTGACATTTTTTATTCACACACACTTTGCTTGCAGATTATCTTCCAACTCATAATTTTGAACTGTATCAAATTATTTGAACATACAAACTGTTTTCCAACTCACAAATTTCCAGCTCACAATTTGAACTGTTTCAATTATTTGTCTACATACAAACTTTTGAACATTGGCTTTGGGCCACTTACAATTCAAAAAATATTTTATTGTTTAAACACATATCTCTAAAAAAAGGTGTTTCATTCATTTTTGCAAATATCTGCAGTAAAAGGGAGATAACTTATTTTTACCCCTTTCCTATAATTCACAGTTGTTGTTATAATTAAAATTTATTTACCTCTGTCTTGTGTCTTGTTTGTTCACTTATTTGTACATACATAAAATTGAGAAGCTCTCATTACCCAACAAACAAAAAAAAGTAGTTAGGCCGCTGCAGCATTAAGTGTATAATATATAAATATAAATATAAATCTTTTTTAATTATATAACTGATAATGAATAACTGTTTATAAGGAGTAAACATTTAAATAATTTTATATTTTTATGCTCATGTTTTAATTTTACTGTTGTAAATAATTACAGATTAACTCCATGAGCATTCATTTTAGTTTACATAACCTGTCCCATAATATTAATAAGAAAACACAGCATTTACAATTTGACCATATTTTTTTAACAAATAAAAATTAAATTAAACCTGAGAAATTTATAAAAAGCTACCGAATAGTAATTTTTCATAACTTTCTTAGCATAAATTATTCATCACTATTTGAATCATACAAAACAAAGCTTTACTGCATAGAGTTTCCCCATATTATTATGCTGGCAAAATATCAGTGTAGGAAAAATTTAGTGTAGATATCAAAAATTACATGATTTAATCATGCATAACTGTTATGAGCTCTGTGTGTGTGTGTGATTTTGTCTAATTTAAACTAAAATACATTTCAAGTTTGTTAAATTCTACTAATTTGAGTAATTTCATGACAAGTTTAAAATTACAATGAAAATATGAAAAAAAAAACACAAATATTTTATAACTTGAGAAATATTTGTTTGAATTTAAATGATTTTTCAACAATTTCACTAATACGTTTATTTTTCCAGAATTTGATAATTGCAAATAAAATCTTCTTTGAAGTAGTTAACTATCTAAAGTAAGAAACTTACTGATACCAGTTGATTAAAGATTTGCAAAAAATATAAAATAAATAAAAATATACATTTAAAGTTGCACTGAGATTTATGACCAATCTCGGATTCCGTATTATTAACTGAAGTAGACAAGGGTTTTGTTGTTATTTTTTTTTTTTTTTTTTTGCATTCGGTCATTTCCGTTGTTCACTGCGCAGGGAGATTTGTTGTGACGTCAGTCGTGAAAGTTTGGTCTGGAGAAGCGTGTAGTGCTGTTATTATCTTCGACTGTTAGAGGTAGGTTTAGTTTTTTATATAATTCACTTATTTTTGCGCTATCGCAAAGAATTAATCGTCTGCTAAGCCAAGTAAGTATTAAGAGAAACTAAGACGGTTTTGTAATTACTCAACGTGTATTAATATTTACTCCTATCGGGATTCTCAAATTGAACGGCCATGTTTTCTGAGTCGGACTTTACGTCTCATTTACATCAGTCGTATGTGATAGTCTACGTCTATTGTTCTTGTTTTTAGTTGACAATTTTATATTAAAATATAAACTCTTGTAAATCTTTGTTTTTAATCAAAACTCTAGTATCTAATTTCCCTTTAAAGATAATTTTTCTTTTTTGCGTTGAAGAGTAAGGAGAGATTTTTGTTCGATTTGAATCACTTCGGATATTCTTTTCTCAAGCAAATGTATAAACTAATTTATTGATTAATAATGCTGTCGAATTGATGTTTGTAAGATAAAAATAATTCACTTATTTATTTTTAATTTATTTCATAGTCTGAAATAGAATTATTTCCTGATTTATTGACAATCACTGGGTCTTAAACCGAAACGCCAAGTTGTCTGCCAATGAAATTAAAAAATTAATAACAATGAACAATGTATCTTCATGCCAATATCGTATTCAGTATTATACAATTTTTGACTACATCATTCAGTATCCTTTTTGATTAAATCGTTTCAGTTACAAAAAAGAAGTTTTCAAATTGGTAAATTATGTGTGGTAAACAGAAATTCGCCTGCGACGCAATAACTTTGTTCAGCTGACATTAATCCTTGAGTTTTTTTTTGTACTGACAATGAGATTGATTAATAATTTACAGAGGTGATTGGTTAAACTATTTTGGTTAAAACATGTTTTTTTTAATTTTTCGCAAAAACATTCCGATGCCTGATGATTTATTTCAAAATGATTGACAGATTTGGTTTACTTACCAAAGCATTATGGGTACAACAATAAATATGGCTGCGCGCATTGTTCCATGTGATTTTTAAACTGCTTAAAAGAAATCTGTCAAAATTTGCCCGTGTTGGTGTTTATCGAGTATCTGTTTCATGACAGGATGTCAACAAAATTTATGACGACTTCTGAAACTAAGAAAATATTTATTTTATTTTCTCTTTTAGACGAAAAGGGTATTCATTAAAATAAAATGTTTTTCAATTCGATCGTTTTCTAGCTAGCAATATTCTTAAATCTCTACTCAAGAATTAAGTTATTAATGTGCTGAAATATTTTTTTATTCACCTGTCAAGTTGGTACTGGCATTATTCCCCTTGAATAATTTGTTAATCTTTGTACCTATCAGATGGCGCTTGTTCATTCATCAGCCGGTTTTTGTTATGGAGTTTAAAACATTTTCTTTTTTTCAACCAACCTCCCTGGAGTATTTTCTCGTGCCTTGTACTGTAATATAGTATAGTTGTCTTAACCTGTTTTTATGAACATCAAATCACAAAATAAATTCTTGTAGTTGGTTAACTGAGGATGGTGGAATGTTTTGCAGAAAACGTCAATTTTTGTAACTATTATTTAGCGGTAGTTTCGTTTGTTTTTAGTTTTAGTCCTACTACCAAATGTATGGATGTATGTTTTCATTTATTTATTGTAAATTAGGTAAAGTCCATTTCAGCGCTTCAAACAGTTTCTACATACTAAGCACTGAGTTATCTCCCTTATATCGCACGCAAGTTTCTTGAACAAGACTCATATTCTAAGCCATTTTTACATTTTGTAGTAATGCATTCCAAATCCTATATAATTTATTTCAACTGATCTTTTTTTTTAAGTAAGAATCGAAATATAATTAAACTTTTGTGACATAAAATCTCAAAATTCGTACATAAAAAATAAAAAACAAAATAAGTTGTTGCGAATCAGATTTCAATTTGGTGTTCCAGCTTCTAGTCATGCCTCCCTCAAGTATGGTTGAACTTAAAGTTTTGTCATTTTTCCTCAAATAAGAGAACAAAAATGAATGCTGACTATATTGACCCCCCACACCTGTTTTATTTCTGATGCAGGTAGGTTTGACCATTTTTCAATGTTTTTCTAGGTACCTCTACTAAATCGTAGAAAAAACAGAATAGTATGAATAAAAAGACCCGAAATTTAATAAAAACGAATTTTTTTCCATCAAAATGTTTATATTATTATTGAGAGGAGAGATTAAAGTATTTTATTTTTTTATTTTTAATCCCTTCTAAGTACCTCCACTCATTTTCAATAAATGTTAAATTGAATTTTTCTTGAAACTTTTTTTTAATTTTTAATTGAAAGCTAAATAATTAAATTTACTATTTCCAGTGAACAAAATACTCTGGTGTATTTCAAACAGAAATTATATTGATTGGAATCTAGAATTTTTCAATGTTAATTTTTTTAAAATCTTTCTATTTTCCAGCTATTTTTAAGTGATCGACACATTTGTAAACAAAAATTCTCGGTTTTTAATCTTGCAAAAATAAAATATACATGTGGCACATGATTTTTGGAAAATTAGCAAATTTAATTTTAGATTAATCTGATTTACACAAGTATTACTTATTTATAGCGTGACATTTAGAATAAAACTATTTCTTAAAAACACAGTGTTAAACATTCTGACCTTTCCCACTGTACATGTTGACAGATGCATAGTAAAATAAGTGTATGGTGACCACAAGTGACATAATTGTACAAATTTTTTCCTGTAACGGGAAGAAACCCTGAAACACATGGCCTTTTAATTTACACATAGAAATTTCCATACAAAAAAAAAAAAACCTTCAAATACACTAAAAAAAAAAATAAAGATTATTTCAAAAAGGAAGGCATGATGATTTGTATTAAACTTTTTAATTTTCAATTAGTAAATATAATCTTTAAAGTTTTTAAACTAACCCCAACAAATCTTTGAAGTATTTTTAGAATATTTTTTTAAACTTTATAAATTATGATTTCAAACAATTCTTTTAAAATTTCATTATACATCAAAAACAAAATTTCTTATTCAGACTATAATGTCCTTAATTTATATTTATTAAAGCAATAATGTCAGTTATATTGCATTTTTTATTTTATTATTAATCCCCAAAAATTTATTGGGAGCAGATTTTCAGAAATAAAGGCAAAATTAAAAAAAATAAATAAATGATTTACATTCCTCAATGAGTCCTGCATTTAATTAATAAAACCAATTTTTACAACAAAATTTAATTTCTTAAAATTTCATGAATTTACATGGAGGTGGGTAACATAAAATAAAATATTTTGTTAGAATGGATTAAAAAATTAGATCTTTCCTCTTAATAATATAAACGTTTTGATGGGAAAAGTTTGTTTTTATTAAGTTTGGGGCCTTTTTTTTTCTTCCTACTATGCTGTTTTTTCATTTGATTTAGTGGATGTATCTACTTGTAACACATTTGAAATTTTGGTAAAAAATCTTGTTTTGATTTTAGTGGGTTATGAGAGTTTACAATAGAAAATGTAATATTACATAACTCTTTTTTTTTTTTTTTTTTCACATTAATTTGGAAATTCTTGCAAAAATCAAATAATTGTCAGATTTTAATGAAACTTTCAAGACTTATTCACAAATGAATGAAATTATTTTTGAAATTAGTATTGGTGAAAAATTTTTTTTTTTTTTTTTTTTTTTTTTTTAAACATCTGTTCTTCCCTTTCACATAATTTCATGAAATTTTAAGAAATTAAATTTTGTTTGTTGAGATAATTCTCTTTATTAGTTAGACTCAGGACTTGTTGGGGAATATAAATTATTATTTTTTTTTTTTAAACATTTTTCCCTTTATTTTCAAAAATCTCTCCCAATAGTAAAATAAAAATAAAAAATGCAATAAAACTGACATTATTTAATTTAATAATCTTTTAATTGCTTTAATAAATAATATATATTAAGGACATTATAGTCTAAAGAAAAAAACATTTTTTTGATTCATAATGAAATTTTAAAATCATTTTTTTTTTTTAATAATTTTTAATGTTTAAAAAATATTTTAAAAATGCTTCAAAGATTTGTTGTTTAACTTAAGTGAAGATTTTATTTACTAATTGAAAAGTTTGCTACAAATTGTCATACCTTTTGTATTTTAAAATCATTTTTGTTTTGTTTGGTAATTTCTGTGTGTATATTAAAAGGTCATGTGTTTCATAGTTTCTTCTTACAGAAAAAGAATTTGTACAATTATGTCACTTGTAATTACCATACACTTATCTCACACCTGTCAAGCTGTCAGCACATTCCAAATACAGTGGAAAGGTTAAAAAGTTGAGCTGTGTTTAAGAAATAGTTTTATTCTAAATTTCATGCTATAAATAAGTAATACTTGTGTAAATCATATTAATTTAACATTAAATTTGCTAATTTTCCAAAAATAATGTCAGAGATGTATGTTTTATTTTTGCAAGATTTTTAAAACTGAGAATTTACTTTTGTTTACAAATGTGTTGATTACTCAAAAATGGCTGAAAAATTAAAAAAACAAAAAAAATGAAAATTTTACATTCCAATCAATATAATTTCTATTTGAAATACACCAGAGTTCCAGCTTACTGGAAGTAGTAAATTTAATTTAGTTTTCAATTAAAACTAAAATAAGTTTCAAGAAAATCTTTTTTATTTTCAAAAATTAAATTTAAGTTAGTTATCAAAAATGAGTAAAAGTACCTTAGATGCACAAAAAAGACTCAGAATTTTCTTTCTTTATCAATTGTCAATTTAGGTACCTTCCCTTTTTCACTATAAAACAACATAACATAATGAAAAGGGCCCTAAACTTAATAAAAACAAGGTTTTATTGTCAACATACTTGTTATTAAGGGGAAAGACAAAAGTATTTTTCATTGGTTTTTTTTATCCTTTCTAATGTGATTAAAATTTTGGTTAAAAAATTTTATTTTTTTTATGTCAGCATGTAACCAGAGTTGACTATAAGAAATTTTTCCAGTGTAAAAACACATTAATTTGAAAATTCATGCAAAAATTAAATGATTACCTGATTTTAATAAAACTTACAGGACTTATTCACCAAATTAATGAATTCATTTTTAAGAAAATCTTCATAAAAAAAAATTATTTTTTTTACAGCTCTCCCCACTCAAAAAAAAAACTTTATTTCATTAAACTTGTAGAAATTAAATTTGCCCAGAAACTTTGTTTTATTAGTTAAATGCATGACTCCTTAGTGAAAGTAAATCATCTATTTTTCTCACTCTCTCTCTAACAGTTGCCACTTTCACAAAATCTCCAAATAGTAAAATAAAAAATACAATACAGCTATAATATTATTTAATTTGATGAAGTTTTAATTGCTTTTAAGTAACAATTATATCTCATACCCCACAAAAGAACTTACTAAACATAAGATCAGAAGTAATTTCCAAATGCAGACATGAAAATAAATACCTATTATCACAATTTATACAAACAGATAAAAAAAAAAAAAGGAACCGCTGATACCATAATCCTATCAATTATTCTCTAGTTTAAACTACTACCATAATAATTGCATTTATTGTTATTATCATTACACCACCATTACTAATCACTACTATCACTTCACAATAACTATTTGCTACCATAACTGTTATCATCATCAAATATTACTATCACTGTATTAGTCCGCAATTATCATTAACGTAAATTACTCCTCTCTGCTGTAGTAAAATTAATACTGCCACACATAAAAACTAACAAGCATTACAAATTAGAATTTCTACCATTTAAATATGCACAACCACAAAAAACAAGCTAATAACAGACTTAAAATAACAATGCAGCTTTAAATAAAATAACAGCAATTTTTACCTATTATAGTTTCATACAGACCCCATCATACGTATGAGAAATCGACAACTGTTCGTGCGTTGACATCGCTGCACTATTCGAATACACCAACCAAATGTGTATATATGTGCAGAGCCCCGTACGATTCACATATATGTTTGTGTGGGCCGATGTGTGTGTGTATGTTTTTGCGCATGTCAATGGGTGTACAAATGTGTATATATGTTTGCGTCTGTCATGACGACAAATTTTCCTCCTACTTCCACAAAAATACACCACTATACACAGCCCTGCATATAGCCAATGTTTTTAAAAAATTAATCAGTTTGTCTGACAATCGCAAGAGCGTGAAACCCAGGGTTACAAACTCACACCTATCAATATGAATATGTCAGCTCTATCACTGATATTGAGCACTTTCAAGTAAGTACCATGCATATATAATATATAAATAATATAATATATATATAACAAATTGCACATATATATTAATATTTATAATTATATACATACACTTCACACACACACACACACACACATATATATATATAACAAAACTGAAGGTGTGTGTATCAACATACACTTCCACGTTTTTCCTTTGATTTATTTCAAAACTTACACTCCCCTTGCAAATTTATTATTCTGCACAACAAAGAAAAAGAAATTGTGCGTGGCTCTTCAGCTTAATTTTCAACTATTTGTTTGTTAAAGATAAGTTTAACACAGTAACTTTTACTTGGATTATAACTCTTTGTGAAAATCTTTAAAAAATACAAGTTATCTTCTGTATTTAATGTCTGCAGATGTGAGTCATATAAAAAAAAATTAAAAGTAAACTTAAATAGATTCTTAGCTAATTGTAGTCCAGCTGTTCAATGCAATTAACGAGTGAAAGAATACGAGCCTGGAGTTTTAAAACTTGAAATTTCTGTTGAGTACCCTGAATTTTTCCGGATTAAAACTTTAAGCAAAATCCAGGCTATTGAGTAGATAACATATCCACTCAATTCCCTCTACTCCATTAGTACTTAGCGGATATTCATTCTGCCAAGCCAGTTCAGAAGCAAATCTTCAACATTTACTCGGCCCCATTTTATTCTACTGTGTCAGCTGAAGTTGCACCTATCAGCACTATGAATAGGCACTGTCAATCCTTCTGCATAGTGGTACATTTTTTCTTACAAAGACCAACACTTGCACATGGAAATTCTTACTCTTTCCATCCTGTGCAACACCCAGTACTTACTGCTGGTATAAATTAAGAACATTATAGTATGAAAAAAAAAATTTTTTTTCCAATAATGAATTTTTAGAAGAATTATTTGTAAAATTTAAAAAATCTCTTTAAAATTATTAAAAACTTTGTCTGCTTTAGGTTAAGTTATTAAGTAAAAATTATATTTTCTCAGTGAAAATTGAGAAGCTTAATACAAATCATCACACAACAAGATTTTTAAAATGATTTTTTTTTGTGTATATAAAATGTGTTCATTTTGGAAGTATAGGTGATTATACACAACTTTGTCAGAAAATGTGATCAATGACCATAGTAAATTTAAAGTCTACGTTCCTGAAATTAGGTAACTGAGTACTTAAAGATTATATAAAAAAGCCTTCACCTGTCATTTTGTTAAATTGTTTTAACAAATAGTCTCCATAGGACAGCAATAAACATGTAAATACCTTATCAGTGCTTGATAAGTGTTTGTCGGGTGTTGAAAGATAACTTAAATCACTACTATCATTCTTTTTTTTTTTTTTAAACCCCCCCCAAGTAAAAAAATCAGATTAATTATACTTTAAATCAGCTAATATTCCTTAAAGTTTCAGACAAGTATGTTTTATTTTTGGAAGATTTTTAATAAAGAAAATTACATTATATGGAGAGATGGCTAAAAAAAAAAATGGTTCAAATCAATATCATTTCTGTTTAAAAAATACATTACAGAATATTTTTTTTAATGGAAATAGATTTAATCCTTTAGTTTTCATATAACACTAAAATGAAAGCTTCAAAAAGCATTTTCATTTATAAAAATTCATTTTAAAACTTAGGTATTACAAATTATTGTGAAAAAGTGGAAGTAACTAAATAAACTGAAAAAAAATCAGACCTTTTCTTTGCTCTATAAAGATACTTGATACTTTTTAAAACTGTTTGATTTATTCATTTTCTTAAAATAAACTAAGATGTTTCTTCATAAAAAATACAGCCCATGAACAAAATACATAGAGGCGCAAATTTTTGTCGGGTTTTGACTTCTCTGATGGAGGGGGCTACATTTAAGTTTCACTAAGACTAATATGCAAGTCAATGCATTTTTGAGAAGCACATTTGATAAAATATATGGACAAAAAAAAGTGACTTCTTTTTTTTAATTTGTTTATTTGTTTGTATTTTTTTTACACTTCTCCATTTGCAAAATAAATTATCACATTCTCTGTATGACATTTTTGTTCTTACATCTTGGATTAAAATTGAAAACGTTAAAGTAAACCGGTCTACTTGTAAAAAATAAGGAGAAAAATGTTTGTAGATTGGCATTCATTTAAGAATCCTTTTTTTTTTTTTCTTTTTCTTTTTTTTTTTTTTAAGAAGCTGGTTCAGTGTTTGAAATAAATTTTACAATGTGAAATCAATCTGGCTTTTCACAGAACTTAGTCATTGTTTACAAAACAAACAACTAGTTCAAAACACTTACTTCATTTATTCATATTGCCCTTTTTTGCTGTTACAAATTTAGTTTTATATAAATTTTAAAATCTTTTTGTAAAATATTTTTTCCAGAAGCATATGCATACTCATTTGGGAATTTAGGAATAATAATTATTTATCATAAATGAAGAATAAATGGATACATTTAAATGCAATATTTTATTCTTTAAAAAATCTATGTCTGTTATTCTTAAAAAGTCTTTTTTTGCATTAAAAAAAGAAAAAATTTTGACAAATAATTGCTTGTTAAAAATTATATCCATTTGTTCTTTTATTAAATGTAATATATTTGTTTTTTGATGACATTCTTTTGCAATTTCAAATGATTCCTTCCCTTCTAAAATGATTTTTAAAAAAATCCATGTTTGATTATGACAAATGTCTAACCTTGAAGATTTAAATGAATGCTAATCTACAAAATTCCCTCAAAAAGTCTTTTTTTTTTTTTTTTTTTTTTTTTTTTTTTAGTAGAGCAGTTTACTTCAGTACCGGCACTAGGTGACATTCACAAAAGGTACCTGCAGGATGCGATGAGTAAATTGTTGCTATTTTACATTTTTAATTTTGCACAAGCGTTTAGTTTATTTTTGATTTTGTTGACTGCACAGCAGAATAGGGTAAGTTGGGCACTGTCTGAGGCCAAAAAATGACATGGTGCAATTCACTTCATCAGAAATTTCAAAACCGCGTGCTGTATTACTTGGAATTATTGCTGGGAGCTTCAATACAATCATTTCAGAGTGTTTAGGTGTCAATCCGAGGACACTGAAAAAGAGTTGGATGATTATAAAAGTTTGGTGCGATCAGTAGTGATGGCAACGTTATGCTTACATTCATCTTCCTACAGGTCCTCAGACTCAATATGAAAGCCTACATCAAGTGATACTGGAAAGACGCTATGTTTAGCAACAGAACTCTGCACCATGACATGCAAGCAAGAAAACCCAGTCATGGCTGTCAGGCAGTTTCTGCAACCACATCACCCCTTACATATGGCCACCTAACTACCCAGACTGCAACTCCTTGATTATTATGTGAATGGCAACAAATGACTTGAAACACTTAAAAATCTAATATCCATTCCAAACATTTGTTTTGAATAAAAAATAGTTTCTTTAAGTTAAAAATAGATTTTATTAATATATTATTTGCTTTTTTCAAAAGAAAATATAACTATATATTTTCTCCAGCTGAATATATCAACACATTCAGCATTAGTAATTTTACAAATCTGCTATTAAAAAAAAAATCCCTTCCCTTCAATAAATAAATTAAGAATATGAAAGCCCAGGTTGACTTTCTAATGTTATAATAGCATCAAAAGTTTTGCTAAAAATATTAGTAAAATAATACAAAAATATTATCAGCATGTTTAGATAAGCCAAAACTTTCAATAATTTTTGGTGGGCTTGAAAAGGGTTGTGTATTTATTTATTTATTTATTTTTATCTTTTTTTTTTTTTTTTGTCAAGTGACATGATTCAAAATATTACTTTTTGATTATCTCTAGGATAATAGCTCAAACAGTTGTAAAATGTCTACACTCAAAAACTGCATTAAACCTTACATTTTTCAATTATTCAAAAAAAATATATATATTTTTTTTCTTTTTTTTCTTAGGTACCTCCACTAAATTTTGATACCTATGGTTTAAAATGAATTTTTTGAAATTGAAACAGTATTCTTGATTTTTTTTTAAGCTTAATTGAAAGCTAAATGATTAAATTTACTATTTCCAGTAACCAGAATATTCTGGTGCATTTCAAATAGAATTTATATCAATTGTTTTTGGTTACTTTCAGTAAAATCATTAGAATTGTTCGTTTTTGACATTTTTAACCAAAAGTAAATTCTCGGTTTTGAAAATTGCAAAAATGAAATTTATTTGTAGCATGTTATTTGAAAAAAAATTAGCAAATTTCAAAATTAATCTTATTTGAAATAAATATTACGTATAGTTTAAAATGTGGTATACAAGCATTTCTTAACCATGGCGTCCTGTTTTTCTGAAGTGTTGATTGATTTATTGACAGCCTGACATGTTGAAAAGCTAATTATGGTGGAGCAGAATTGAAATAAACTTAAAAATTCTAATTTAATACTTTGTTTTAAGAGGAGGATAACCTTTAAAACATGATCTCTTAATGATAATGTCATGCATGAACATAATCAGAATGTTTGCAAAGTGACACTAAAAAAATTGTTTAAAAAATCTTGATGCAAAATGACTTAAGTTTTTCTATTTAAATAGTTTTCACTTCATAACAATATCACTTAATTGAATGAAAGTAAAGCAGAATTTTAAGATTTACATATAATTTATTAAAACTCATTTGTGAATGAATCCTGAAAGTTTCATTAAAATCAGACAATTATTTGATTTTTGTAAGAATTTCCAAATTGATATGTTTTTTTTTTTCACTGAAAAAAAGGTATGAAAGCACTAATCATTAATATTACGTCAACTCCTGACAAAAAATACTTTTTAGCCAAAGTTTTGACGTGCTAGAAAGAATTTTAAAATTTAATAAAAAGTTTAAAAAAAGTTTTTGACAAGATCTGAACTTATACTGCAAAAATATGTGGCAATTTTTTAAACAGATAATCAGTGATTTTTTTCTGTAAATAAAAAAATTATATAAACAATATATTTTATTAAAATTAACTATCAGCAACTCTCTACAAAAAAATCATTTTTAAGATTTTTTTATATTCTAAAATTTTAAGGCTTATGCCTACCTAAAGTTGAAACACTGGTTCTGATATGAATACTGAAGTGAAACAATGTTGAGCCTAGATTAGTAACCATTTTGGGAATACCAAATGCTGTAAGCTTGGATGTGTAGGTGTATTGGATGACATTGTTAATCGGGGAGCCAAGTTCCAATTTCTGTTGGGTTTGTTATATTCACGTGAGAAAGGTATGAGTCCACATTCTTTCCTCAGCTATGTGTTAATTATTACTAAACCATTATCTAAAAAAAAGTTCTTACAATCTAAAAATATTCTCTGACTTTAAATAGCCTTCAAAAAGTTGATAAGCTGTAAGTTGTAGAAAATAAATTAAAATTTTGAACCTATTTTATGTATTCAATCATAAAGAATATTTTAATGATATAACTTTGCAGATTTAACTTCCTAAAAATGTAAAAATTAGAAGCATTTCAAATTTACTAGTACAGATTAGCCACGAGTTAAATAAAGGTACTCTGGAGAAAATACTACCACAAAACTTTAATATTCCATAAATTTTATTCTTTAATGAATAAATGCTGAGTGAAAATTTCAATGGAATGTGACAATTCCTTGATTTTTTTTTTTTTTTTTTTTTTTTTTTTCAAAAGTGCTCATGATTTTTTGGAATGTACCTGTAACAAAAGATGTGGGGGAGAGAACAACATTAATATAAGATTTTATTTTCATGTGATAGAAATAAAGAATTTTTTAAAATAAATTAATGAATTAGTCAATAAGTGTTTGTTTTTTTTTTAAATAATTTTTTTTTTCATTTTTATTTAAAGTTTCCAGTAATAAAAATGAAAATTATTTCCTATTCATTATTCAGTCACTGATTAAAAAAAAAAAAAAGTAACATTTCCACATAGGCTAAGTATAATTTAGTAAATAAAATGAACTGCCAAACAGTCTTACATTAATGGTTTTTAAATATACTGGCATGAACAAAACAAACATTGTACTAAGACTGCACAGCAAATTTAACACAATTATAATTGAAATTTCCTTAAAATGAAGTTATTGAGCAATCATTTTTTTCTACTTATTTTCATTGTTACAGCTTTTTTAAATTTTTAAACTTCTTCAGAGATAACAGCTCTAATTCACATATGTGAATTTTGTATTAATTTTCTCCAATCTTTAAGTCTTATGGTACAAAATTTATATAAATTGAATTTTTGCTTGTTCTCTTCCCCACATCTTTTGTTACAGGTACATTCCAAAAAATCATGAGCACTTTTGAAAAAAAAAAAATCAAGGAATTGTCACATTCCATTGAAATTTTCACTCAGCATTTATTCATTAAAGAATAAAATTTATGTTTTCTTTTGTTTAAAAAAACTGAACAGTATGTATTTGTTTTTGTCATTACCTTAATTATACCTTAAATTGAAATTATTGAATGTCTGGGGTGTACTTGAAATTTATGAAGAGATATTGCATGAGAAAAAGAAAAGTTTGGTATTTTAAATTTTTATGTGGTTAAATTAGTTAATTACTTTTAATTTGCCAACTACAAGCTCAGTACTTTTCTGTGAACAGACGCAAATCAAGGGCAATAATTCTTTATTTCCTTTTCTCAATAATTACAGCCTTGTTTTTCTCATACACCTTCAAAATTGCATTAATTACCTATCTTAGCAAGCAGACTTAACTATTAGTAGACTAATTACACCATCTAAATATCTTATTCTACAAATTGAAATTTTAATTAAATTAGTCATCTATTTTTTATATTTGTAATAGGAGTAATAATAATGTCTCAATATATATAGGAAAACAAAAATTTTATATTGTATTTTGCTGTAATTTTCTTATTTTAACGTTTTGGATTTCAACCTTTTTTTTTTTTTTCCTAACGGTATTTCTTTTGGAAACTAATGCCTGTTGAAAAAATACTGATTTTTCCAAGCAAAATGTACTAAAATATTTCATATTGAAAAATAAATGGGCATATTCCTGTAAAAATCTGACTTTGCATTTTGTTAGGAAAATTTCAACAGTAGTATTTAATTCTAATCTTCGAGTTTTCTAAGGGGAATAAATCACACATAAGATTATTTTTCAAACTGATCTTGCTTTTAAAATTATTTACTGCCACAGATTCGATATATAATGGCTTAAAAAATTAAAAGAATTTTTAGAAACAAAAATCTTGCTTGAAACTTTCATTTTAGTTTTAATTTCAGGCTATTGAATTTAAATTTAATATTTCCAATAAGCAAAATACTTTGTTGTATTTCAAAACTAACTGGAAGAAGTTTGAAATTGCTAAAATTACTGATTTGAGTGACATTTTTCATCATAATGTAGTTCTTTCTCTTTATCATATAATAATTCTGCTTGTTCCTTCCTTAGTTAGTTACTTAGTTTGTCTGTCCGTCCATTATGCCACTTTATACAAGCTTTTCCTTCCCCTCTATCTTTTTAAACGCTACTCTCCCTAATAACAAAATTTCTGGCCTCTTTTACACCCTTGGCCATTACTCAGTTGGTCTTTTCTGTTACAATGGAGACAGGAGCCTTTAAAGTAACTTTAATTATTTTTTTGAAATTTTTTAATCCCTTCTAACATTTTCAAAATTTTGTCAGAAAGTTTTGTTTTGATTTGAGTTAGCAGCTAAAGAAACGTTATGACTGTTTTACAATGGAAACGTAATGACTGCATCACCCACTTTTTTTGGTGACAAACACATTAATTTGAAATTCTCGCAAAAATCAAATAATTGTCGGGTTTTAATGAAACTATCAGTACTCATTCACAAATGAATGAAATTATTTTTTAAATTATTATTTTTTAAAAATCTTGATAAAAGTTTTTTTTTTTTTTTAACCTCTATTTACCCCCCCCCTCCCCCGGAAATCCATGAAATCTTTATAAATTTTATACTGATGGCTAACTTTTGTTTTATTTGTTCAACACAGGACTCCTTGGATAATATAAATCATCTATTTTTTTAATTTTAAATTTGCAATCATTATCCGAAAATCTTCTCTGAAGAGTAAAATAAAAAAATGCAATAAAACTCTGATATAATTTAATTTGATAAGCTTTTAATTGCTGGAATAAATAATAACTATTAAGAACATTATACTCTTAAGAAAGATTTTTTTTCGATTAATAATAAAACAAATTGTTATTAAACTTTTCAATTTTAGATAGGCAATATAATCATCATTCTTAACTAAAAGGTCTACTCGCAATCAATTCTTTGAAGATTTTAAAAATATTTTTAAAACTTTATATGTTATTAAATTATTTAATAATAATTATAATAAAAAATGAAAGCAATTCTCTTAAAATTTTATTTTATTAATTTATTTTATTTATTAAGATGTTACTATCATTTGTAGTATGACAAAGTAAAATATTTTCCAGGAAATCAATTATCCTTCCGTAGAAATTCCACAGGTTCCACTAGTCAAAAATAAAATATACTTTTTTGAAACTGAGGAATATTAGCTGATTTAAAGTTTGGTTAATCTGATTTGAAAGTATTACTTTAAATTTACTATAGTTATAGCTTTTATTTTATGATAATGTTGTGTGTGGACCTATGTATTCACAAAATTCAGCTTGTTTAGACACCAAAAAAATTCTTTTAAAATATTGGAGGTTGATGTTTTTTTTTTTTAACATTTTTTATCTTTAACTTATTTAATTTTATGAAATATTGAAAAATTAAATTAAAAGTGAAAAGCAAAACTCCTTGAAGAATTTAAACCACCAATTTCTTTTTGTAAAACCAGATGCCTAGTTACCAAAAATCTCATCTGAAATTTAAAATAAATGCATTAAAATGTTATTTAATTAGAAAAGCTTTTAATTTTCTTTATAATTAAAATATAGTATGGACACTATTGTTTTAAAAGCTTTTTAATCAATCTTTTCAAATTTTAATTAGAATAATTTATAAATTTAAATTTAAAAAAAAAATCTGAATTAATTTGAAGTGGTCAAGTGATACTGTTATTAAATTAAAACTATTTACTAATTATAAATGGAAAAGCTCACAACAATTCAATTATACCCACTCTCCAATATTTTTGAACTTTTATTATGTGTGTATAAATATTTTGATTTTTTTTGTAAATACAAACAGCTATGCACAACTCTTATCAGAAAATAAGAGTGTACCTAATAATAAATTTAAAATATATTGCCTCAAATGTTAGATAGTTACCAAATGTTAATAAATTTAAAATTTATTGGTAACTGTTGAGTGTTATAAATTGTAACAAAAGAGCCAAAACACAGAGCTAAATTACAAATATTTAATTTACAATAAACACCAAATAGATATATATATATATATACAAAATTTACATTTTGCATTCAAAACAGAAACATAGTTTACTACTGGTAAGTGTTATAAAGGGGAAGGAAGGTGATATTTTCCCTATTAAGCTAGTGAAGTAGTCTAAGTGCTATACTTTTTGGAAATCCTCAAATGCTTATATAACAAATTTTTTTTTTTTTTTTTGTCAACGAAAGTCAAAAAAATTTATTTACCCATTTAGTTCCATGAGGTTATCTTTCGGGTTTTAGTTGGTCGGCAACTTTTCATAGAGATTCTTTTGGCTGGATGTACAAATCATTTTTATAACTAACTACTCTCTTCCAAAAACCTATTTTCATAGGGGCTAACACTTAATTTGCATATTTCTAGAATCATTTTGAATTATCTAGATTTTTCCTGAATTTTCTGGAATGATCTAGAATCTTTCAAACGTTCTATTTTTAATTTCTCTACTTAACAACTATTTAATGAATTAAAACTTTTTTTGTAATAACAGGTAGGACTCAATAGAATCCCTTACTATAACTTTTTAAACATTATTAATATTATTTTTATATATAAATGCATACTCGTAAATGTAACTATCTTACATTTCCTTGTACCTAAAGTTCACTAAAATATTAGAATGCTTAAAATATTGTAGAAAAAAAGATATGGTGTCATCAATTCTTAACTTGGTATCTGTACTGATGATATAACCATTTACTCCTGTCTTCATAGTAAGTCTGATCAGTTTGATACGGTCAAATTGGTTGCTGATTTAAAAAATGACCTACTGTTTACTGTCTATTAACTGGGACAAGGAATGGCATGTTAATTTTGATACCTTCAAAGCAAAACTCCTCTTAATTATCTGAAAGACCATTTATACCAGCATGGCTGATGCTAACTTCCAAGAGAAGAACTCATTGCACCTTCTTGGACTAACATTTTTGGCTGAAATTAAGTAGAAAGATTATATTGAATTCATTGCTAGATATGCTGCTAAAGAAGTTGGTTCACTGTGTTGTGCTAGAAAAATTTTCTCCAGAATCTATCTTGTGTTTTCAGAATGTAAAAAGACTACCTATGTGACATTACATTTATAATGATTTTTAACTAATATAAAGTTATACACTGTTAACATTGGCCTCTGTTTCAGTAGCTCACAAGATGGAAAACTGATGAAATTTGACTGGTCATAACTGTTATTCATTGAGCTAACAAGATAAATTTGGTATAGTATTTTATGTTTTGTCAAGCTATTTCTGTATTAAAACATGTATATAATAAAGATGGAGTAGTCATGAAAACTGTTCCATTAACTTAGCAGCAAACCCCCTCTATTTCATCACTCCACATTCTATCGGGTCTTTTCCTACCAACAAAAAAATCTATTAAAAAGTATAATGAATATGTGTTATCTTGAACAAAACTTGTTTATGTGTATATGTATATATTTTTGTTTATGCAAGTTTACTTGAAGAAGGTCAATGAAATTTCTTTTCTTTTACCCTCTCTCTCTCAAATCAATTTTCCGAATTCCAGGTAAAATGTCTTATGAGTGCTTTTGATTTTCATAAGTCATTATTAGAGTTTTATTTTTGTGTTGATAGGATTATGATATATAACATGGCCTTTTTTTTTTCTTTTTTTCTTTTTTCTGGTTTCAGTGTTGAAAGTTGAAATTCATCACTTAATTTCTGGTAGATAATGCCACTATTTGGAAAATCTCCCAAAAGTCCACAGGAGTTGGTAAAAAGCCTAAAGGATGCTGTTATATTGTTATCGAAGGAACCTGGAAGAAGTGATAAAAAATCAGATAAAGTAAGCCAATAAAAATTTGAACATTTTTCATTTACGCATTTTTTTCACGTTTATGTTCAATCATAATAACTGCACTTAAACTTGGAAAAATACTATTGTTTTGTTATTTGAAAGTGAGCTTTCAAAATAGTACATTTAATGGTCTTATAAACTGCTTCAGTTTTTTTATGTTATAGGTAAAGGATTTGTATTATGTAAATTGAAAGTAAAAATATAACTATTTCTCAAAAATAAATATTTTAATAATACTTTAATCTAAAACATTGTATCAAAAAGAAAAGGTAACAAAAAGAAAATACTCATTAAAAATTTCCAAAGTCTGGTGACATAAACTTAGCTTCTGGAGAGAGAAAACACAATAAATCAGCTATTATGAGTCTTTGCTATAAGATGGAGGATATTCCCAAACTGTTCTATGACTACTGTAACTTAGCAACAAAGCCCCTCTATTTCATCACTCCAAATTCCATCTGGTCTTTTCCTATTGCATTTGCCACCAATTAAACAACCTTTTGTACCATCTATTATCTTTTTCTCTTGCTATATGTCTTTCCTACTTTTCTTTCTTGGTTCTCCATAACATTGCTTTGTTTGTTTTTAAGCAATTTTGTTAACTTTTTATATTTTGTGCTTAACCATATCTATAGATCTCACCCATATATTATAGCCAGCATAATACAATTATTATATACATTACATTTTAAACGTATTAGTAAGATGCTTTTAAATATGATATTACTTTTATCAAATACTTTCCAGTTATCACTAGACATTTCATTTGCATGGTGTTTCTTTGATGTTAGCACCTGTTCTAAATAGATGCATTCCTAAATTTCTTCCAGTTCTTTACTATTATGATCTTTTGTTTTATTTAATGAAATGTAAAGTGCTAAATAGGGAAAGTCTCAGTGAGTTTTTAAAAAAAAAATGATTTTTTAACCTACATTGAGGCTTTCTGTATTTAGCACTTCACAATTCAGCAAATAGTAGATGGTATCTTTTTGTAATTGAATTATTGCAGTGCTATTATTGTATATATTTTCAATAATTTTTGTTAATACTCTACTAGTTACTGACTTCCAAGTTTTTTCCAAAGTCAAATACTTTTTTTATAATCAGTAAGGGCTGAATAAAGTGCTTTGTTATTCTGTTAATTTATTTTTTATCAGATGATTTGCTGTTAACTACTAAACCCTATTTGTGTTGCCAATTTCCATCTGAAGTGTTAATCTGTGAAAATGCTTTTACAAATAATTTGTATATACTTGATAAAGTTTGATACTATTACTAACCTGAAGTTTTTGAGGTACCTTTCTTTTCCATACTAAATAGCTCTTCTCATTCATTGTGGAATTCTTCTGCATCTTTGAAAGGGTCTGTTACTATTCTATTTTTACTTGATGCAAAATGTTAAACATTCTAGAACATTATTTCATCTGTTGTTACTTTTGAAACATCATGTGCATGTGTTGGTGTTTATTTTATTTTTGAAGTGCTCCTCAGTTATCTATAACATCTTGTCCCTACAATTGGTAATTTCTCCATTTGTCTTCTATGTGAGCATTTTCTGTTTGCGTTTGTGCACTATGGATTGGGCATACTTCAAACTCTTCCTTTTTTTTCTTCTACTCTTTTACTGTTATATTTTTATTCTCATTCTTTATTTGGTTTATTAAAATCATTGACCAGCAACAGGTTGTGTATTCTACATACTGAGTTGACAACAGATGACATTGTTTTTTATTTTATTCTATGTCTTTAATTATGCTTGTCAATTTTCTATTCGTGCCTTCCATGCTATTTTTATTGTTACAGTTTAAAATCTATTTATACCTGAAATTTGGTGATCTCTAATCTTAAGGCTTTTTTAGAATAATTTTTTTTTTTAGAATAAATTTTTCTCGATTTTAAAGTAAAATTTAACTCTTAGCTACCATTTTATAATCACTTTCTTTATTAATGTTTATAACATTTAAATCTTTAACACAGTGCTAGCTGTATCAGTGATTATATTTCATATTTCATCTCTTTTCTCCCCACTCCTCCATTAAAAAGCCACCCTGTCAGCGGGGCTTCAGAATACATCGACTGCACCCCTGCAGGGGGTAAAAGTCCCCCAAGAGGGCTACCTGTTGGCCATGGTTGGCAACCCGTAATGCCTGGGGATGGAATCCTGGTGGTTGAGAAGTTCATGACCCGGGTGCAAAGAGGTCATGTTCCTTCAACACACCACTTTGGCCCTTACCTGGGCTAGACGGGTGGTCGGAGAGGCCCGATCCAATCAATCGGCTGTTCCCGACATGCACCCTAGCTCATATATATCTCTATCTCAAAAGTATTATTGAAATATATTAGTGAAACATCTCACATCCCTTTATCTTACATGAGCTAGAAGGCGCGGGCTGAGGGTCAACTGTGTTGAGAGCAAATGACTCTTTCATCACTGCTAAATTTGAGAGTTATACAACCAAAATTTTGCAGGGGCTCAAGACTCACTCTTAATATGAGTATACTGGTCATCTATCCCCATCTCAGCCAAGGCGAATGGGTTTCCTCCTTGGTTCATTTCCTTCTCAAGTTGGACTCCGTGGTGGGTGGTGGAGCACAGGGCCAGTGAAAATAAAAATCAAAACATGGCATCTTTAAATAAAAAATCTAAAAGAAATTTATCGGAGTCAGACTCTGAAGGTGAAACAGCGGACTTCCCCAGATTCATTATCATTGAATCCCTGGAAGAGGTTTGTCTAGCTAAATTCTCCCCATTCTTGATCGAAAGAGTTATCTCTATACAAGCAACCCCAAAAAATGTAAAATAATTGAGAAATGGAAATTTACTGGTCGAAGTGGATAACAGGAGACAAGTGGAAAATCTCCTAAAAATGAAAAAATTTCATGATACCAAATGCAAAGCCTATCCACATGAGAAGCTAAACACTTGCAAAGTTGTAGTCAGAAGCCGGGGGTTGGCTTTAGCTTCAGAAGAAGAAACAAGAGAGACCCTGGGAAAACAGGCAGTAATAGATATAAAAAGAATAAACATAAGAAAGGGTGACAAAAAAATTGATACAAATACCTATATATTGACTTTCAATCAGGCCCAAATCCCTAGAACAGTCAAAATAGGATACTATCTGGAGAAAGTGGATCAGTATATGAGGTGCTTCAAATGTCAGAAATTTGGACACCACCGGGACGCTTGCAGAAGATGACAGACATGTGTTAAATGTGGAGAGAAAGAACCAAACCATAAAGAGGAGCAATGTTTGAAATCACCAAGATGTCCAAATTGTCAACAGGATCATCCAGCATATGCAAGATTTTGTGACGTCTACAGAAAAGAAAAAGAAATAATTGCAGTAAAACATAAGAATGTATCTTTCCTGGAGGCCAGGAAAATTGTAACGGGAGCTTATCATGTTACCAGTCTGCTACGGCTTACCTCCCTTCCAGCCCTCCTATCCAAAGGGTCTCTCTCACCTTACTCCGGTTACTTCCGCCGGTGCCCTGGCCTTTTCGACAGCTTCGCTGACGGCGTGCGGACGGCATGCGCCTTCTTTCTTTCTTTCTGTCACACTAAATCCCTTCGACATCTCCGTTTTTTTACCTTGTCCGAGTTTCAATAAACCTGTTTTGAAATGTACTTTGACTCAGAGTCTTGACTCTCGGCAGGAGTTAAATGCTAAATGTCTAAAGGCCCCTTACGTTCGGCGAACACAAGGCGGCCCGGAGGCATTATAGTAAAAAAACGGAGATAGATGTCCTGTAGGAATTCCAGTGAAAGAAAGACGTTTTCCCTCCTTACGGAAAGTTGTTTAACGGTCCTGGACCGTCAGAACTCGAGCGTCACGGTCAACTAGAGTAGTGTCTCTACACGGTCACCACCTTTTGCTCCCTCACCCCAACTATGGAAGAAAATTTGTCGAGTCGCTCGAGGACCCACTCCTCAACCCGCTCTCGGACTTCCCGAAGGTCGTCCACAGCGGCCGCTGCTGTTGCCGCCCAAGCGAAGGCGGAAGCTGCTAGAACACGCGTGGCCTACATTGATGAGGAACTGAGGGTTAAAATGGAGCTAGAGAGGATAAAGGCTAGAAAGGAAGCGGCTGTAGCGGCAGCCGAAGCAGAAGTCTTAAGGGAAGCTGCCGAACAGGAAAGCGAACGGTCCAGCCATCACCGCATGAAACTTATCTCCGCTCCGGTCGACCCCAGTGCACGGGTCAGGGAGTATTTAGCCGACCAAGCGAAGCAACCAAAACAAGAGATGCCTGGACCCCTACCACTTCCCAATGAAGAGAGCGCTCAGGTAAGCCAGCTCGCCTCACATAGACTGGCTAATCTGGATAGACCCGTCCAAACGACACCCCCCGTCATAAGCTACCATTCTCCCAACTCACACATCGGGGGCAATGAACCACGCGACAACTGGTACCCCTCTCACACTAGGGGCATCCTCCAGCCTCAACAAACCACGGAATTCATGAGGTATCTAACCCGGCGAGAACTTATGACCACTGGTTTGCCACCTTTTAATGATAGACCAGAAGATTATAAAAAGTGGAAACGGTCCTTCCAAGGCGCCGTAAGACGCCTCAGACTCACACGTGATGAAGAGATGGACCTTTTAGTGAGAGGGCTCGGCAAAGAGTCACGGGAACATGCCGAGAGGCTAAGGTCAGCCCACCTCAACCACCCTGAAAGGGGACTCCAAAGGATATGGGAGCGACTCGAGGAATGTTACGGCGCCCCTGAAATGATTGAAGACGCCCTCTTCAGAAGAATCGACAATTTTCCCAAACTATCGAGCGGTGAATTCCCCAGACTGAGGGACCTCAGCGACTTGGCCACAGAACTTCTGTCCGCTAAAGAGGACGGAGATCTCCCCAGCCTTGCCTTCCTGGACACTGCTCGAGGCCTTCATCCCTTTGTGGCCAAGTTACCACCCTCGCTTCAAGATGAATGGCTATCAGTCGGATCCGACTACAAGGAACGACACCGAGTCATGTTTCCCCCCTTCGAGGTATTCGTGAGCTTTGTATCACGACAAGCTAGGATCAGGAATGATCCTAGTTTCAAAGTCAATCTTCTAGCTAGCGGGTTCTCCCGTAAAGAAAACAAACAAAAAATTGTAACGGTACACAAAACCGTGGTATCTCCTACGCCCTCCGACACCACACGTCCCCATAGTGAAGCAAGGGACTTGACCCAGTACTGCCCGCTTCATGAGAAGTCCCACCACCCACTGCTGAAATGCCGGGCCTTCCGAGAAAAGGCATTGACAGAGCGCAAGACCTTCGTCAGAAACAGGGGCATCTGTTTTAAGTGCTGTGCTACCACCGCGCACGTGGCAAAATTCTGTAAAGCAGATGTTACATGCAATGAATGCAACAGCAAAGATCACAACACTGCTCTCCATCCTGGACCACCACCAGAGACCATCAGCACTAAACCCGCCGCTAAGGACGGCGGGGAGGATAAAACCCCTGCAGTTGCCGGAGTAGTTTCGCAGTGCACTCAAATCTGTGGCGGCGACCTCTCGGAGAACTCCTGTTCCAAGATATGCCTCGTCAACGTTTACCCTGCAGATCAACCCGACAAGGCAGTGAGGATGTACGCCATTATCGATGAGCAGAGCAACCGGTCTTTGGCAAACTCAAGCTTCTTCGATAGATTTAACAGCAACGAGCCCAGTTTCCCATACTCCCTTAAAACTTGCGCAGGAGTAACTCAAACCATGGGAAGAAGAGCGACAGGCTTCCAGGTGGAATCCTTGGACAGAAAGATCAGCCTTCCTCTCCCCAGCTTGGTGGAATGTAACAGAATACCCGACGACAGGTCTAGCATTCCCACACCTGAGGCAGCCTTCCACCATCCCCATTTGAAGAAGATAGCGCACCTCATCCCTACTCCGGAGCCTAAAACCCCTATAATGCTCCTTCTAGGACGTGATATCCTGAGAGTTCACAAGGTACGTGAACACATAAACGGGCCCCATGACGCCCCTTACGCACAAAGGCTGGACCTGGGGTGGGTGATAGTAGGCAACGTCTGCCTAGGGAGATTTCACCCACCCACCGTGGTGAAAACGATGCATACAAATGTATCCGAGGGAGGCCACCCTACCCTTTTCGAATTATGCCCGAACAACTTTAAAGTTCAGGAGAACTACATCGGCAACGGGCTTTACTCCACCGATAACGATGACTACATATTTCAACGGACCAGTGATGACGAAAGGGTAGCCCCCTCCATTGAGGATATTGCTTTCCTCAACCTCATGGAACGAGAAGTCGAGAGGGACACCGACCACAACTGGGTTGCTCCCTTGCCGTTCAAAGACCCTCTGGGATTTGCCGCCCCCGTCGCTATCGAGGGAAAATTCATCCTGAGGGAGTTGACTGACAAGAACGCCGAATGGGACTCCCCCCTACCCAAGGAGATGTACGAACCTTGGTCGTTGTGGAGAGACTCCTTAAAGGCCCTAAACGAGATTCTCATCCCTAGGATGTTTACAACTCTACCTCCCTCTAAAGCGGCACGCAGAGAGCTGCACATCTTTTCCGATGCATCCACTAAAGCCATCGCTGCAGTAGCCTACCTCAGAGTCATCGACGGTAAAGGAAAAAGCCACGTTGGCTTCGTCATGGGGAAAGCAAAGCTAGCTCCACGGCCCGAACACTCGATTCCAAGACTAGAGCTCTGCGCGGCCCTCCTTGCAACGGAACTGAGTGAGCTGATCTCTTCCGAGATTGACCTGAAGCCTCATTCCACCACCTTCTACACTGACAGCAAAGTGGTGTTAGGCTACATCCACAACGAAACTAGACGTTTCTATGTGTATGTTAGCAATCGAGTACTGCGGATACGAAGATCCTCTCACCCCGATCAATGGAGATACATACACACAGACCTGAACCCCGCCGACCTCGGCACTCGTTCCGTGCCCGCATCTCACCTGCAAACCACCACCTGGCTCAATGGCCCCAGCTTTCCTCTGCCAGGAGGCAAGGATGACCCCGGCTACGATCTAATAAATCCAGAAAGAGACGCAGACGTCCGTCCTCAAGTGTCCACGTTAGCTACGTCTTCGGCAAATCTACAGCTCACTACGCTGCGTTTTGAGAGGTTTTCCACTTGGCTGTCGTTGACTAGAGCCCTAGCCAATCTCATACATATCGCTGGCACCTTCCACCAAGCTCATACCACCTCAAAAGGTGAATGTTGAGGGTGGCATTATTGCCCCAAAACACGCACTGTCGAGGAACTCTTACAGTCAAAAAATACCATCATCCGATCGGTGCAGGAAGAAGTCTACCCTGAAGAACTCTTGAGTATAGCACGCAAGGAGGATCTCCCTAAAGGCAGCCCGCTTAAAGACCTCAATCCTTTCATCGACAATCACGGCTTGTTGAGGATTGGGGGTCGCACTGGCAAAGCAGAGATCGAAACCAGAGAGAAAAACCCTATTGTCATCCCTGGGAGACACCACGTCGGATCTTTGATCGTGGGCTACTACCACGAGCAATCCAAACACCAGGGACGCCTGTTCACCGAGGGAGCCATCCGTGCAGCAGGATTTTGGATAATCGGTGGGAAGAGATGCGTGAGCCGGCACATTCACTGCTGCGTCACCTGCCAAAAACTCAGGAACCCCACCCTGATACAGAAGATGGCTGACCTTCCTGCCGACCGTCTCAGCACTAGTCCTCCCTTCACCAACATCGGCTTAGATGTGTTTGGTCCTTGGGTAGTCTCCTCACGCCGAACTAGAGGCGGACTCGCCAACAGCAAGAGGTGGGCGGTAATGTTTACTTGTATGAGCACTCGAGGTGTTCACATTGAAGTCATTGAATCAATGACCGCCTCCAGCCTCATCAACGCGCTCAGACGCTTCTTCGCCATCCGCGGCCCCGCTAAGCACATACGCTCCGATTGCGGAACCAACTTTGTGGGCGCTTGCAGGGAGCTGGGCATCGAGTCTCCCATAGATATAAGCTCAGTCTCTAGATACTTGGCAGGGCAGGAGTGCACCTGGTCTTTCAACCCTCCCCATGCTCCACATATGGGAGGAGCTTGGGAAAGGATGATCGGCATAGCAAAAAGAATATTGGATGCCATGTTCTTGCAGTACAAGCATAGGATGACCCATGAATCGCTCACCACATTTTTGGCGGAGGTCTCTTACATAATCAATGCCCGCCCCCTCATTCCTGTGTCGTCAGATCCGGATCAACCCCTGATACTTACCCCTGCTATCCTCCTCACTCAAAAAACAGGTGTTCCCTTCACGCACGAGCGTGAATACGGACCCAAGGACATCCTAAGAAGCCAGTGGAAATTCGTTCAGCATCTGGCCGAGATTTTTTGGAGCAGGTGGAGAAGAGAATATCTATCCTCGATCCAAAAACGTTCCAAATGGAGGTCGGAGGTACCCAACCTTGAACCGGGGAACGTGGTGCTGCTCAGGGACGAGCAAACCAGCAGAAACAAGTGGCCTCTAGGACTTATAACCCGTGTCTTCCCTAGTGAGGACAATCTAGTACGTAAAGTTGAGGTCAAGATCTACACTGGGAATTGCGCTAGACTCCTCCTTAGACCCATCACTGAAATTGTCCTTCTCAGCGCCAAAGAATAACTATTTATGACGTGTCATACGTCAGGCGGGGAGTATCATGTTACCAGTCTGCTACGGCTTACCTCCCTTCCAGCCCTCCTATCCAAAGGGTCTCTCTCACCTTACTCCGGTTACTTCCGCCGGTGCCCTGGCCTTTTCGACAGCTTCGCTGACGGCGTGCGGACGGCATGCGCCTTCTTTCTTTCTTTCTGTCACACTAAATCCCTTCGACATCTCCGTTTTTTTACCTTGTCCGAGTTTCAATAAACCTGTTTTGAAATGTACTTTGACTCAGAGTCTTGACTCTCGGCAGGAGTTAAATGCTAAATGTCTAAAGGCCCCTTACGTTCGGCGAACACAAGGCGGCCCGGAGGCATTATAGGGCTATATGGCTGAGATTAGCTATGCTTCGGTTACACGGAGTGCTGACTCTGAAAATAAAAAATATAGAACACTAATTGAAAAACTCATAAAATTAGATTCAAGTGAGTGGACAAAATTCCAAGTAGAATTAAAAAAAAGAATAAACCAATAGTATTCAACAAACATTTCAATTGGAAGTCCTTGCTCAGAATGACAAAACCCATGATAAAATAAAGAATGAAAAAGAAATAGGAAAAAAAACGTCACAGACACAGACCACTCCTACCAAAAAACAGAATTTGCAACAATCACCAATCCGTCCTTCAACTTTTAAGTGATAACAATGGAAAAAATAATACACAAAACCCTGAATCAAACAAGAACAAAGAAAAACGCCTATCACAATCCAAGAAAAACCATGCTCCATCTTCCTCACGGGAACGTCCAAGGGTCTCAGGCTTGGCGGGCCAAACTGCAGAACCATCAACTCCGACGATTGACACAGAAAACAGGTTTAGTTTTCTGGAAAGGATGGAAACTGATGAGCTGAGTATTAAAAACAAATCCAAAAAGAGCAACCATGCTAATTCAGACAAAGTTCACTCCAAACAATGAAATTACAAAGTAATACAATCCTACAGTGGAATTGCAGAGGAATTCGAGCTAATTATGAGGAACTTCACCAACTACTGGCCAACCATAAACCCAAAATAGTTTGCCTACAAGAAACCTTCTTAAAAGAAACAACCTTTATTAAATTTAAACAATACCACATGTATAACTATTTTAACAAAGATGGAAACAGAACCTCTGGAGGAGTGTCGATCCTAGTTAGGAAAGGTATACCCCAAAGTCAAATTCAGATAGATACTGACCTCCAAGCAATTGTTATTAAAGCTACTCTGCATAAACCAATACACATCTGCTCCATCTACATCCCTCCACATGACCCCATCAGTGACTCTAAAATGAATAAACTACTTGAGCAAATACCAAAACCTTATTTATTGCTGGGAGACTTAAACAGCCACAGCACTGTCTGGGGGTGCCGGAAAACCAATAGAAAAGGTAAAGACCTAGAAAAAATCATTGAATCAAATAAGCTTTGTCTACTAAACGATAAATCAAAAACATACCTCAACCCATTCACAGGTTCTTACTCAGCCATTGACCTCACTCTATGCGATCTCATAAGCTATATGGACTATGGGTGGAAAGTTCATGATGATCTACGTGGTAGTGACCACTTTCCCATATTTCTTGAAACTCTACAACCATTTAAAGATGAAAAACTCCCTCATTGGAAACTTAACAAGGCAAACTGGAAAGTTTTTGAAACTCTGTGAACAAAATCTTTTTCCAGACTCTAAAATTATAGACCACACAAAATATTTTACCGAAAGTCTAATCTCCATAGCCAATGAATCCATCGGAAAAACCTCAAGCTCAGACAAACATAGAACTCCCTGGTTCAATGATGAATGCAAGACAGCTATCCTCCTTTGTAAGGCTGCCTTACAGAAATTTCATAAACAACCTACCGCCAGTAATCTCAACGCCTTCAAACTGCTCAGGGCAAAAACCCGAAAAATCATTAAAGAAGCAAAAAAGGAAAGTTGGCAAAACTATGTCAATCAAATTGGCTCCTCCACTAAAACAAACAATATTTGGAGGATAATAAGGAAGATATCTAGAAAACCACAACCAATCACTCTCAGACATCTTAGAAAAGATCAGACAGAAGCAACTACAAAGGAAGACATAGCAGATATACTAGCCAAGACATTCTCAAAAAATTCCTTACTTAACACCTCTAACCCACAATTCATTACTTATAAGTACTTATAAGTACCTCATTATAAGTACCTCAATGAAAAACAAAAACTTAATTTTTAAGACAAATGTGCGTTGTGGTCCAGTGGATATCGGCTCGGAACGAGAAATCAGGGAGCCGAGTTCGAATTCCAGTTGAATTCATTGCATTTACTTACGCGCAAATACCCTTGGGAAAGGTATTAATCCGTCTCTTCCCTCCAGTTATGGGTTAAATAACAGGACAGATTGGGTTCTATAGCCTTGGCCGGCAACCAGTCTACTGCAGAAAGCAATGGCAACCTACTGCGGGACAATCTTCTGCCCAGTCAGTCATGTCTCTTTCGAGACATGATCGCCCAAGCGTGTTTCACGTATGGCACTTGACTGACTGAATCTTGAAAAATGTGATATTCCGTTTACATTAGCGGAACTGAAAGAAGAAATCAAAGCATCACACAATACAGCAGTTGGCCCTGATGAAATTCATTATGAATTTCTAAAACATCTACCAAACAAATCACTGACCTACCTCCTCAAAATATTTAATGATATCTGGATACATGGGACAGTCCCAGAAACATGGAAAATAGCAACTGTCATTCCTGTACCTAAACCTGGAAAAGACCACACAAACCCATTCAACTACTGTCCAATAGCTCTCACGAGTTGCCTCTGTAAAACAATGGAGTGCATAATTAACAAAAGACTGATCTGGTACCTTGAATCCAATAAACTTATCACCAGATCTCAATGTGGTTTTAGAAAACAGAGATCAACAATGGATCATTTGGTTAAATTGGAAACCTCCATAAGAGATGCCAATATCCAAAAACAACATCTTATAGTAATTTTCTTTCTGGAGAAGGCTTATGAAACCACCTGGAAGTTTGGAATAATGAAAGATCTCCATAAACTTGGACTGCGAGGTAGATTGCCAAAGTTTATTAAGAGTTTTCTGTCGAATAGGGAGTTTCAAGTTCAAATTGGATCCACACTTTCAAACCTTCACAAGCAAGAAAAGGGAGTCCCACAAGGGAGTATCCTATTGGTGACACTTTTCAATATAAAAATTAACATTATAACAAAGTGCCTCACTACTGGAATTGATGACTATCTTTATGTTGACGACTTCTGCATCACTTCCAGATCAAAATTATATGAGGACTGCAGAACGCCAACTGCAACAATGCAGCAATAAAATAATACATTGGGTACATAGAAATGGATACAAGATATCTAAAAGCAAAACAAAATATGTGCATTTTTGTCAGCTGAGGAAAATGCACAATGACCCAGTCATAAAGCTGGAAGACACAAAAATACCGGTCATTAATGAGTATAAATTCTTGGGGGTTATATTCGACAGGAAATTATCTTTTATACCTCATATAAGGCATTTAAAATCTAAAATGGCCCGTGCTCAACAACTCTTATGAGTAGTCGCCCATACAAAATGGGGAGCTGATCGTCAAGCCCTCATCAAGTTATACAGAGCCTTAATCCGATCCCAATTAAATTACGGTATATTTATTTACGGATCTGCCAGGAAATCTTACCTTAAAAAGCTTGACCCAATTCACCATGAAGTCCTAAGACAGGTCCTAGGAGCCTTCAGAACTTCTCCAGCTGAAAGTTTATACACTGAAACCCATGAAGCTCCTCTACAACTTAGATGTATAAAGCTGGCTCTCCAATATTACTTAAAATTGAAGTTGTGTCCAACCAACCCAGCTTATGACTGCATTTTCAATTCTAAACATAAGCAACGATTTCAACAAAAAGAAAATGCAATCAAACCATTTGGCCTTCGAATGGAGACTATTCTTCATGAATCCAAAATTCCTATTGAAAGGATACATAAAAGTATACTCACACAAGTTCTACCTTGGACCATCAAAGAACCTCAAGTAATCCTTCAATTAAACAAACTACCAAAAGCAAAAACACACCCAGTACCTTTTTGGAAAAAAACTATATCTAATATAGCCTACACTGGGAGAATGGAGATCGGGCTTCAGAAAATAATGGAAAGAACAAGTCATTATGTCACGCTTGTGTATTGGCCACTCAAAACTCCCTCATTCTTTTATACTCACGCAGGAACAACCACCACAGTATTTGACATGCCAAACACCTTACACAATCAAACATATTCTAATGGAATGTGGCGCACTAGCTAGAACCAGAGAGCAGTATTTTAAAACAGATAATATGAGAAATTTGTTTGAGAAGGTGGAAATGGATGATGTTCTCTCTTTCTTGAGAGAGACAGGGTTATATCCAAAAATATAATATCTTGTCATAACCCAGAATAATCAACCGATCAAGGTTGATATACCATAAAAAACTAAACAACCAAATCACTGTTGGATAAAACTACACTGGCCTTTTACCCACTGTAAATAAAACTGGTAGTGGAAAACTGCATCAATTGACTATAGAAACAAATCAAACTGCTTGATATAAATAACTAACGTATGCTAGATAGAAACATTTAAAATAACTTACCGGAGTAAGAATAAACACGCCGTGGCTCAAGGACATTATCCCTAAATTGTGTATACAAAGTGTATATATTTTTAATATATATGCACAGGCTGGATTTGGCATTAAGTGACCCATAGTGGTTGATATGCCATAAAACTCCAACCAACCAATCATTAAAAAGGAAAAGGGTTTAATAGCTTTTCCTCATTAATTTATGAACCACATCCTTTTGGAAATGTGTATTCATAATAGCCATCTTTACTTTATCCAAAAAGTTCAGTTTGTTTCTTTCATTATTCTTCCTTATGCCAAACTTTCCTACTCTAGATTCTATCTTGTCTCTATTTTTTGCATTGATATGTCATATCAAAATGGTGGAATTGGTTTTATCTTTATTGGTATAATCAAAGCCTTAATTTTTCTCATTTGAACTTTACTGCATAGGTACTTAATTTTTTTTTTTTTTTTTTTGCGTAATCTGATTACTATACTAGCTACTCTGAACTACTGTCAAAACTTTCTACATTACTTGCAATGTTACCATTGTTTTAAAAATCCTGCACTATTAAACCTTTTTCCTTATTACAAAGTAGGTAATTACTAAGTTCTGCTGTACTACAAGTTCTCCTTTACTACAAGACTTGCTAATACCC
Organism: Ascarosepion bandense; assembly: GCA_037127315.1. Lineage (NCBI taxonomy): Eukaryota > Metazoa > Mollusca > Cephalopoda > Sepiida > Sepiidae > Ascarosepion > Ascarosepion bandense. The sequence goes on along the minus strand of JBBBDQ010001260.1, from coordinate 2,259,285 downwards.
ACTGCATGCCAGGTAATATTGTTCTTTCCCAGTATTAGCTTGTCTGGTCTGTAGTCTTCAACTATAGTTTGCAGTGTATGCAGCAATCTTCATATGATATTTGCCTTTTTGTTTAAACAATGTTTACTTGCTAGTGGTAGTACATTGCCAGCAGGTACATGAGGCACTTTGGCTGAACCCTTGTTAAACAATGATCCAAAAGGAATGTCAAAGTATATATTTAGTTTTATCATCAGTTTGAGTTTTTAGGACAGTAGTAGCTAATTGATCTAACCCATGGCCACTCAAGTTCTCATGAGCTTATGAATGGTAGAGGTAGCTCAAGATTTCACCATGCCTAATCAGATGGATTGGTTACAACTGATTATACACTCAGTGTCACCTCATTTTCATTGCTCTCCTTTATTTTAATTTTTTTATCATTTCACCCCAAGCAAGGCAATGAAGCCCATAAGACAAAGGGTTACTCAGTAAGAAAGAATATAAGAAAAAACATTGAGAGAGAACAATAAAAACAGGAATCAAGGAAACAGAAGATAATGATTGATATTATCATGCATTGTATCCCATTTCTATGTGCATGTAAGGTATTGCCTTGAAATACCAAGTCAATGGAAAGTTTTCTATTTCATATCAGTGCACCATGTATAGGTGTTTTAGGTGTTGCATGTTCTCATAAGTTTCAGTGGTGGGGGGAAAAAAAGTAGGTGCCAGTGCCACAGAAATGCATATTTGCTCTTTTTGTTCAATTAGAATCATTTGAGAGGGATCATTGTGTGGACCATTGGGAGGCTGGATGGTCATATAGGAGAATTGCTGTGCATGTTGAATGTGGTATATTGGTAGTGCTTCAGTGTTTGGTAACTGTGGTTAAGCAGACATTCATACATATAAGACAGACACTTGCTAAGATTGACATGTAAGGTTAGTTGTGGCAAACTGCATAGTATGCACAGCATAGATCAAAACTAATGTGGCCTTAGGAGTGTCTGTATAAATGTTGGGAATCATTTGTTTACAGTAAGGTCCAAATGGTGTTTGTAATGTTCAATGAAATGAGTAGATTTTGTCTTCACTTTATACAAGTGCAACGTAAACCTAGGGAACATCTTCCTATATGCTTTCACCCACAGCACACCAATTCAACCCTTAGAATTATGTTGTGAGGTACCATAAGTTACAACTCATCACTCATTCACTGTGGAAAGAACCTTGAACGGCGCTATGTACATCCAAGACATGTTCAACCTGTTCTGTTACCATTCTTGCAACAGGAAAGTGATATACTGTCCCAGCAGAATAATTCTTACCTACATAATGCTTGGACTGCCCAACATGCTCTTCCAGATTATCAACAACTTCCCTGGCATTTACAATTGTCAGACTTTTCTCATAACATGCATTTATTAATTAAAATGATTGGATAGCATCTGTTAACTTGCCTAAATTTGCTGCCATATTGATTCTACAGGTAAAAGAGGCATGGAATAATGTATTGGAGTATGCTCTTTATCATCTATATATTCATATTCATGTAAGCAATAAGGATATATGGTACATTAATATGAGATCTGTCTACTGTTAATACTCCCTTTATTTTGGAACACATACTAAGGACATAACAGCTTTATTTCCATTACTGTGTGATCTTTTTGAATGTATTCTCACACTGCCTGGCTTCAAGATATCCTTATATGTAAACAAACATTCACTGGGCAATCCCTGAATTTCAATTCCTGCCATCCATATAGCATAAAACAAAAGATCATCCATTGCCTATAACATCTCGCCAAACTCATATGTGGCAACTCACACATACCAGTAGATGATGATCAGCATTAGAAACACCCTTCTAAATAACAATTATCCTGTAAACATAAGCTAATGCAAGCAGTGGCATAAGAGTTGGCAAAAACAATCAAATATGTGTCACAGTCTGTCTACTGCATATTTGAAAAGATTCAGAGGATCTGCAAGCCATGGGACAGTATTTGAAAGAAGTTGAGTCCTTTAAATATATCATTGAAGCAGGCCCTACCCTCAATCAGAAGAAAACATAACCAAGAACTATGGATTTTCCACGCCATGCGATAGTTGCACCTTTGTGTTTCTTAGAACTATCTGCTCCCTAAAATTAAGGATGATGGAGTATTGAACAGCTGTTGTTCTAAGGCATTATAATTGAGTATGGCTGATCACATGGAGAGGAAAGAATGGTCATCAATCCACGTAGAAAGAAGTAAATAGGTAGAGTTTATCATTGGAGGATAAGATTATTGAAAGAATCATCTCACATTAGACCTAGCATTAGAGATAACTATGATCTGTGAGATTCTGATTAAGAATGTTCACTCAAAAAAAAGTTTACCACCTGAGTCCACTAGTTTACTCAGTTTCACTACTCAAGTATAGATATTAGGTTCAAGGCTTTAAAGTTTCAACACTAGATTGTTTAAGAGATGCATATTATAGTAGGTTTGAATCATTGATTTAAATGACTAGTTCCTTGGCAGCTGTGAGTTCAATTCCTGGTTCTGGTACTGCTGAAAAGTCTTTGATTCAGTGGAAGAAATGGACAGGCAGCACAAAGGTGTATAAGAATAGTGAGTATTACCTGATGTAAACATGAAAAGTGAAATAACAATTTAATAAAGGATTCAGTTTAAAATTTCAAGAAGGTTACTAAGTGCAAGGGCAGATACCTGAAGAAGTCTGGAGAGTACAATGGCAGAAACTAAAAACTATATTAAGCATGCTCATCTGAATAGCAAATCGTAATAACAGGAATTTTGTCAGGAATCTGGAATTATACACTGTTGACTGTGAATTACATAATTATAAAATTGTTTCTCTTTTCCAATCTTTTCACTTTTCTTTTTTATTTTTATTTTATTTTTATTTTTTTCAATTGGAGTAGATAGACTGAACTATCGCCCGGTTCACACTCCACCCATGTCTATTGAACAGGTATAGAGACTCATCCCTTGTTCCCTGTTTAGGATGTGGTTTCCGGCTTTCTCTTTTCCAATCTATTCACTCTTACATAGCCCTCTGCGCACCAGTGGCCTTACCGTCTTGCTCGGGGTGATATGATTTAAAAAAAAAAAAGAAAATTGATTCACAAGTGTTTCAAAAGTGTTACAGATAACCATTTTTGTATGTTAGTATAAATCAGTACAGACACAAAAAAGCCAGACTGCATGCAGATATGTTTGTCAATACCAGTTACGACTTAAGTTTTTCCCATTAGCAGCTGGACACTTTGGCATGTTGAGCTGGATACGATTGGTATCTGTAATCGGTCAATATCCAAATCTTTGTAAGATGCCTCATGCCCATGAAAGCTGGGAAGATTAGCACTTGGCACTTAGCAAGACACAGTCTCTTGTGAAGTCAGTTCTGTTTTCCGAGGCAGTATTATTTCTGTGATACCTCCTGTCTCTTTCCACTTTCTATTATCCCCATAGTTGCTGGGAGAGCACTCAGGTGTTTTCCCTCTAATCTCAACACTCTTTGGTTGCCCTACAATAAGCTATTTTGGCACTCATGGCTGACCGTAGATTTGACCTGAACCTAATTCCTGAATTTGATGGTTCAGACAGGTCTATTGTTGAATGGTTTAAAAAAGCTGAACTAGTCTTTAATCTGTACAGCATTAAGAACATTTCTAGCATTTTGCCACTCTTATTGATGTGAGGTGCATTCGCTGTGTTCTAACAACTTGGCAAGGAAGAAACAAAAGATATAGATTGTATTAGGGATGTCCTGTATGTTGTTGTTGCCACAGATCCATTTGGAGTGTACAATTAGTTCATAGTTAGGCGCTTTAATTCAAATGAATCTAGTCATCTACTTGGCAGACCTCTACAAGCTGTCAACCTTTAACTGAGAGGTATCTGACCATGGACTTGCATTTCTAGCAGGGTTACCAGTGCACATCAGGAAGCTGTTTTGTTCTTCCTCTCAAATCGATACACTGAATCTCAACCAGCTATTAGATTAGTCTAGAGCCATACTGAAGCATGATACACTTGTGGCAGCCACATCATGTCGGGGACCTTCGTCCTTCCCTGATATACTGATCTTCAACATGTAGTAAAGATATGTCTGACAGTGAGAATGAAATCCTCATGAGCATGGATAGACCAATTGACCCCACAGAGGAATAGTCACATGGGGATGAGGTGGAGGAACACAAACCAATCTCTCTTCAGTGAAGTACTCGATGAAAGAGACCTTCTCTAAGTTGTTGTATCTGGAATAAGATCAGAGGGGAGTGTGGCAAATACTTGTCAGTATAGACACAAAAAAAGCCTTGGATCGCATGAGGACATGTTTGTCAATACCAGTTACAGGGTTTTTTCCTATTGGCAGTGGAACAGTTTGGCATGTCAAGCTGGCCTCTCTCCAGCTGATCAAGATACCTTATACAATAAAAGCTAGGGGTCAACATCATTTGACAAGACACAGTATCTTGTAAAGTCATGTTTCTCAAGTTTGCTGTGATTTCTGAGTCAGTGTTATTTCCGTGATACCTCCTGGCTCTGTCCCTTCTTTTTCTATTATCCCCATAGTTTTTGGAAAAGCAATCGGTTAAATGTTTTCCCTCCAATTTTAACAGACTCTGCTTACACAAGACAATTGTTATGCTTCTACATTCGAGAAGTAGAAGTATGAGACTTGTTAAAGTTATACACAATGACTGAAAATGCTCTTCCAACACATGCATATTTTTAAGGTGTTTTTCTGTTCATGTAACTATTTATTTTCATTGCTCCAGCAATTGTTTTCCAAATTATGTTGTTACTTGAATTATAGTCAGCTAATAGGAAATACTTTTCACAAATTTGAAAATTTAAGTTTGTCTAATGTTGCCAATTTGGTAGGCTGCCAGTTGTAATGAGAAACTGCAGGTTTGCAAGCTCTTATGACAGTGATTGTCTCTGTTGACTCACCTTTGCTTTGCCAAGTTTGTTGTGCAATCTTTCATATGAAATTGATTTAATTTGCTCACTGATTTTTCAACATTTGAGATGTTCACAGCAATTTCTATATAGTCTATTACTATCAATTAAAAAAGAAAAAACTCTCTCCTTATAAATTATGTGCCTGAAGAAGACTGTATAATGCATAACTGAAAGAGTGGTAACATTGTCAGCAATAAAAGTGGAGATCAGTTGTGTGAACAAAATTTGAAATGTTAATGACTCTTCTCAAAATTCTGCTTATTTCAGTAGCTTTGGTTTTCAGTGTGACCAATTTTTTGTTACTTTAGCAGTGATTTCTTACTTTTCTTTATTTTTGCTGATTTTTTTTTATTGCTCACAATTTGTGTTTTCTATTGCTTATTGATATAAAAATATTACCTTTTACTGCTGATTTTTCTCTAATTTGTACATATTTTTATTATACATTGTATTTGCATCTATACTTGAAATTAAGGAAAAATATTTTTCTTTTTCAAACGTTCAGTTATCTCAGATATTTGAAGTCTAATAAAACCATAGATGGCATTATGTCAGTCAACATTAGAAATATCTTTATGCTACTACTGATGCTTTATTTTGATAAATTTATTCAACTATAAAGAATGATGCTAATATGTATCCACAACATCGACTTTTGTTTTACTGCTTTCCTCTCTCTTTCTCTCTCTATAGTACCATGTGACACATTTAGAAAAAAAAAAGTTCTCCAAATTAGACACTTAAAAAAAAAAGCAAAAAACTGTTACCATGGCTATTTATATTGTCTAACCATGAAATACTTTAAAGGCAATATGACATTAAACTTTTTAAGTAATTCTTTACTATTTATGTAAGGACTAAATTTTCTTATCACAGTGTTTTATTTAATTGGAAAATTAGCTGAAAGATTATTTACAGTAATAGACCAAGCAGAAGCACTAGGTATAATCTACAAGAAAACTGTTGAACAATAAATGCCTCTATACTCTGTATTCATCAGTCTTTCACACGTAATAGGAAAGCTTTTTGGATTGTCCTTTAGCACATTGAATACCCACAGAGGTTTGTAAAGATTATCCAACTCTTTCATGATGGCATAATTGGTTAGGTTCAATGATGACATGATAGATCCTTTTGAAATCAGCAACAGCATGAAATAAGGCTGTGTCCTAATCCCAATCTTCTTCATCTTCATTTGCATGCTGTTTCATGCAAATCATGGTCTAGAGCAGGCCTTGGACTTGAAGGAAACTTGTGAGACTACTCCATGTGGCCCATGCATCAAAATGAATTTATCAACTGATCATTTTTTGTGGAAGCATAATTTTTGTACAGCTAATATTTCATTTATTTATAAAGATAATGAAAAAAGAATTTTCAAACCCTCTTGCTTTCCATATATCTATCTCACTAACACTGAAAATCCTAATCAGTGATTTCATCCAGAATCAAATTCAGGTTTGCAACAATGTGAAGAAACTCTTTTGAAACTCTCATATAAATGATAGAAATGGGTGGTTATCCCTGCTCTCCATTTAAAGAAAATATATATGAAAGATTGAGAAAATTTGACTTCATATTTTGATGTTAGTCATCAAGGGGACACAAGACTCCAGTGCCGCTTTAATATTAAGTTATAATAAATCTTTATTACATGGAAAAATGCACACAAGGAAAGTAATATTCTTAAGATTATATCAAACCTGGAAAAGTAAAGGACAAGATATTCTAGTGAATGAGAAAAAGTGACAGGTTACAGGGGTGTCAGGAAGAGAGTAAGAGAAAGATGAGAAAACTGATGAGAGTGGAGTGGATGGAGAAAGGAGCATGAGAGAGAGGATGCAAGTTAGTAAGATAGGAGATGACTATTGACTTTACATTTGAATTCTTGAAGATTGTAGCTGTCGGGGAAGCAAGTAAACGGAAAGGGAATTCCACGTAGACAGGTGGGAAGTGCGAGAAAAGAAGCTGCTGGGGTAGAACTTGCATTTACAATTTATTGGTTTCACAGTAAAAGGGTGGGACCTAGTTGCTAATCTTGTGGCTCAAGTAAATTCATATATAGGGGGTACCAGTGAGCTAAGTTCATTGGAGCAGAAGCCGTGAAAGTATTTGTAGAAGAGACACAAGGAAGCCACATTGTGCTGGTGAGAAAGTGACTGTATCTGAGCTGCCAAGTCGGGATTGATCACATTACAGATTCTCCGTTGGTTTTTGTCAAGGACCCCTAGGTGGATAGCATGAGCATCCGACCAGATATGGCAGCAGTATTCAATGCACAGACGAATGGTAGATTTGTATATGTGCAAGATTGTTTCAGATGGGAAAAACTTCCTGGCCCTGCACAGAGACCCAACCTTCTTAGCAGCGGATTTGGCAATGGATTCTATATAGTCATTCCACTTGATGTCTGTTGTGAGAGTTAACCTGAGGAGGCATAGTGTTTTGCTTTCTGGGAGACTAGCCTGATCCATGCTGATGGGAGGTAGGAGCAATTGTCTGTGGTGGCTAATAGATAGCAGCTTCGTTTTGGAAGCAGTAAAATTCACAAGCCATTTCCTACCCCAGTCCACCACGGATTGGAGGTTCTTTTCAAGCTTGGCAGGAAGGTTTGCTTTGTCAGCCTCGGCAGATTTTTAATCGAGGCAAAATTAAACCATAGTGTCATCAACATACATGCCTATTTGGGATCTTATTACATCAGGAAGATCATTAATATAGATAATGAAAAGTGTGAGACCTAGAATAGAGCTTTGAGGGACACCTGCATTCATGTGATAGTATTGGGTGGCATGTCCGTCCAAAACTACCTTCATTGTGCAATTTGAAAGGAATGACTGGATTAGGTCAAACAATTTTCCAGTTATACCAGTCAGAGGGTTCTCCAGTATTTTTATATATAACGGTCATGTCACGTTGAATACACCGGTTCCTGCTCGATCACCGAAGTTAAGCAACGTTGAGCCTGGTCAGTACTTACGTGGGTGACCACTTGGGAATACCAGGTGCTGTTAGCGTTCACGGATGTGCGTTGTGGTGCGGTGGATGTCGGCTTGGAGGGGGAAATCGGTGAGCCGAGTTCCAATTTCAGTCGAGCACACTGCACTCACTTGCGCACTAGTACCCTTGGGAAAGGTATTAATCCGTCCGTTCCCTTCAGTTATGGGTTAAATAACAGGGTAGGACTTGGGACCCTGCCCTTAAACAAATCCCAATGAGACTTGCTCCGTCAGGGAGGAAGCCCGCTCAACCCGACTAGGGTGAATGCGGCATACATACATACATACATTATACCATAGCCCCACAGTTTGTGTAGAAAGCCAGCATGCCAGACTCTGTCAAATGCTTTGGAGATGTCTAGGGCAACAGTCTGGGCTTCACTGTTTTTGTTGAGAGTCTGGTATATATACTCAGCGATGGTCGTGAGCATATCAGCAGTAGACATGGTGAAGCGGAAATCATACTGTTTGTCAGAGAAGAGTTTGTGTGCTTTGCGATGTACCACCTCAGCATTGATGATGGCTTCGACCACTTTGCCAAAGATCGGTAGGAGACTGACAGGGTGATAATTAGTGGAGTCAGAGGGTTCTCCAGTATTTTTATATATAGGAACCACAGTGGAGGATTTCCAGCAGCCAGGAAAGCAAGAAGCAGAGAAGCAGTAGTTATAGAGTTTAGAGAGAACAGAGGAGAGTTCAGGAGCACATTTCTTTAGGACAATGATTGGTATTTCGTCACCACCACTTGCTTTGTGGGAGTCAAGCTTTGATATTATTTCAGAGACCACCAAGGGAGTAATGTGTATGTGAGTCAGTTGGGCCTTGGTTTGGGGTGGGAAGTTGGGTACAGATACTTCAGACGAGTTCAGTGTCGAGTTGATGGAGAATCTGTCTGCGAAGCACTCAGCTTTGTCTGTTGAAGAGGTAAGAACCTCAAATTCATTGATTAGAGTGGGGTTTGAGCACTTGCTGCTGTTCAGCACACTTTTACAGAGCCTCCAGTAATCTTTGGAGCCAAATTTATGGGATGCTATGTGCTGCTTTATTCTGGCTTAGCTCCTTTAAGTATCTTCTTGCACTCATTGTGAGCTGAGGCAAAAAGATGCCTGTTATGGTTCAGCATATGACTCTGGTAAAGCCGGAAGAAATAATTTTGGTGGGTGATGGCAGCCGAACAGGCAGGGATGAAACCATCAATGTCAAGAGGAGAACCTCAGCTGCACAGTCTTCAACATGAAGTCTAAATACTTTGTTCCAAGGGACATCACCCAGAAAATCGCGGAATAAGTCCCAATCAGCACTTTGGTAGCAGTAAGATATTCTGCTGGTTTGAGCTGTGGGGGTGGAAGGAGATGCTAACGGAAACTACCACATGGTCAGAGTTTCCGAGAGGGCAGAGTTGTTTGACATTGCAAGAGTCAGAGATGGAAGTAAAGCAGAGATCTAGTAGTGAGTCGTGTACATTAGGGTTATTAGAGAAACTCCACCACCTGCGTAAAGGGACCGAGTGATTGAAAAATTCATGATGTGAACCGGGCAATATAAGGGTCTATCTACTCCAATTAAAAAAAAAAAATTACTAAGTTTTAAGTTAGTATAAGTCGGAAGAAGCCTTCCAAGCCAATAGTGAAGAACTATCTCCCTTGTCCGTTTAAAGAATTGACAATAAACAAAAAGCCTTTGAAACTGCTGACTCAAATTTTTTTTTTTTAATTTAACCACCGCTATGTAAGAGACAAAATATAGAATGTGTCGGACAATGAATTCCCAACATTAAAACATTTTTAAAACAAAACACAATTAAATTAAATGAATTCCAAACATTAAAATATTTTCAAAACAAAACATTAATTCAATTAAATGAGTCCCCAAGATTGAATTAAAATACATTCAATTGAAAACATTAATTCCCAAAATTAAATTAGGATACCTTCAAATGAAAACAAATGAATTCCTAAAATTAAATTAAAATGCCATATGTAGGTTCATGTAAATATCATGAATGAAAAAAAAAAAAACATGCAAAATAGTATCTTTTATTTTTATCTTTGGCATAAAGTCATTAATTTTCTATAATTTTGTTTGTACATGTGCAATGAAACTGTTTTTGTGTGTATTTTTTCAGGCTTCAGAAGAAGTATCGAAAAATCTGAGTTCTATTCGAACTATGTTGTATGGAAGTGGGGACCAGGAACCTCATACAGAGGTAGTTGCTCAGTTGGCTCAGGAGATGTATAACTCTAATATGTTACAACTTCTTATTCACAATCTCAATAAGATAGATTTTGAAGTAAGTTGCTTTTCCTTTGAGTTTTCACTATTTGATAGTATTTAAGGGTATAGTGTGAATGTATTCCTATCACTTAATCATTTGGTCACTGATTTGACACATTCTTCTAAAGGGTGAATCATTTTAAATTTTCATTTTACAATCAAAGAAAAATTTTTTCTGAGAAATTAATAATTCATTTCTTTTAAATAATTTTTAGATAGATTTTGCCAAGAAAAAAAACTGTTAAAAGAAATTTAAAGTGGAATAATTTTTGTAGCAGTCTCATTTTGACAGGCAACTATATTTTTTAACAAAATTCTTTTTAGGGACGGAAAGATGTTGTGGCCATTTTCAACAACCTCTTGAGGAGACAGATAGGTTCCAGGACACCAACAGTGGAACATATTTGCATGCATCAGGAAATTTTATTTGAGCTAATGAAGGGGTGAGAATTTATGTTGAAAGTGACAATTAGCTGTACTGTTGTTGCCTTCTCTTTTTCTCTATACTTTTTATATTTGATTAAATTGTAATAATAAAGGAAAAATAATCTTCAGTGATGCTGAACTTGCAAAATTCTTATTTAATCTGTTTATCTTGTTTTGTTTTCAAGAAAATTTTCCATTATAAAAGTTATAGTTCAGCAATTTTCATTTTGCTTTGATGTTCATTAATATTTTTCATTTTGTTTTGTATCTAATTGTAATCTAATTTTTTAAAATAACTTAATTTCCTTCACATGGTGTGATTCATTATCATAAAGTTAATAGGATGCCTTCTGAAAAGGAATTTATTTATGATTTTAGTATAACTATCATCTCCACTATAAGCTTGTCATTAGTTTCTCATTTACAAAATATAGTAATTAAGTAACAATTCTGAGTGCAATACATATTTCTAAATTATAAAATCTTTAATTTTTAAAGATTTTTTTTTCTTTTTTAATGTGAAAACTGGATTTAGATTTTGTTAGCAGCAATCTATCAGACTAATTTTATCATTACTCTGTAATATTTTTCCTTTCCTCTTATGGTTCTTAGCTATATTTTAACTTGTTCTTTGATTTGACTTTGTGATTTATATATAACTAATAGAACAAACTTTTAGATGTAATTCAAATATAAAAGAAAAATGCTTTTAATATTAAATGCCCAAGTCAACAAAACTAATGTAATTGAGAATGGCATACCACATTTGCATAATGCCGATCTTGATGGTTCAACTTGAAATTTAGATTAAATTTTGAAGTAACAATATTGTATTTTACTATAACCAGATTTAACCTTCAGTTTTTAACATCTAAATCTTATAACAAAATTGTCTTGTAAATACTTTACAATTTACAAACCTTAGTTTGACAAATATTTACTTTTGTGCAGCATCGTTAGTGTGCTAGATGCTTGAATATTAAAATACATAATTAATAAATTCATGTTCAATTTATCAGCTATGAACAACAAGAGATTGCACTGAACTGTGGTATGATGTTGAGAGAATGCTGTCGCTATGAAGCCCTTGCCAAAATAATGCTTTATTCTGAAGAATTTCATAACTTTTTTAATTATGTTGAAGTTTCAACATTTGACATAGCTTCAGATGCCTTCTCTACTTTTAAGGTAAGAAATATTTCTATATAAAAGTTTGATTTATTTTATGTTCTTTAATATTTGCCTGAATATATCTTTGATGTGAAGAGCTGAAAGTTAGTTTTGCAAAGTATACATCTGGTATACTTATTTTCTGACAACCTACAATTATCCACATTAGATTTTAGCATGATCCTCAGAGTCTGGAAACATCAGGCAACATTGTTAGTGTATTTGTTAGCATTGCACCTCTAATAATGTTCTTATTTGAAGTAGGATAAATCTATATGAAATTATAACTAAAAATATACACACCCTCCTTTTAAGATAATCCATTTGTTCTGTTTATGACTTCATATTCTTTTGTATTTTTCCTATGCGCGTGCACACACACAGTGACAACCTACGAGGTCTAGCTGTTTAAATTTTATTGTATTTTTCCAATTTTCTAATTAGTTGTATATTGTGATTGAAATTGTTCAAAGTTTTGAAGAGCTATATGGTGTCTGTGGTAGGCAAGATTTCATTGGCTGCATCATGGTATTCTTTAAAAAACTGTAAACTTAAAATCTATGGTGACATCCAGGGGTGTGAGGCTCCACTAAAAAGAATGCATTTTTTTTATACATATTAAATATTTTATAAACACTTCAAGATACTGTCTCCTGTAGTGTAGTGATTTAAATTTTATTTAATTTATTTTTGCTTATTTTGTATAATAATGGCTTCTAGGATTTTAACTATTGGGTGCTGTATGGTATTTTGGTATTATTTGGTATTTCGATTATGCTGACAGTTGTATTTTGGCTTGTCTATATTTCTGAAATGAAGAATTGTAATTATTCACACTATTTACATTGTTATGGACTGTTGTCCTCATCTTTGTTGCCATATTCACAACATTTCGGTCATTGTATTCTTTGACCTTCTTCAGGTGATTGGAATTTTGAAATGAACTATTTATTTCGTTCACTGGGGTAGATTTCATTAAGGCTAATTTTATCTGTTCATTAATGACATGGTTAGGGAAATTAATTTTTTTTTTTTTTTAGGTTGCTTAGTTCTTAATGTATCCAAAGAGATTATTTTGACTTGGTAAAACTTGTTTTTTATAACAGCTATTTTGTATCTAAAAGGACATTTAATTTTCTGGCTGAGGAGACATTAGGTTTTTCTAAGAAGTGTGTTAAAACTGGCTGTTAGCGTCAACTAAAAACATTCTTTCTAGTGTGGTCTTGCTCCTCTTAATCGCTACATATAATGTCAACAAAGAGTATTTTTGAAATTTCAGTTTCCTAAAGAATACCAAGATGTAACCAAGGAATCTTAAGGAACAAACAGAAACCACATGGTTCTTGAAAATGACTGAGACAGTTGCAAGTGCTTGAACAAAACAAACTGAAAAAATGCAATAAATACATTATATATATATAGTTGTCCACAGACAGATCTGATTCACTGTATCACAGCACATCAGTCTGGTTAGACATCCAATTGCTTTTACCCAGGATTGAAACCCGACTGAAAAGTCTACTATTCTTCCAGAGTACTCAATCAGTGTGAGAGCGTAAATAGTCATCCACAGACAGATCTGTTTCGCTGTATCACAGCTTATCAGTACAGTTAGACATCCGATTGAAACCTGACCGAAGTGGCGTCAGTTGGCAATTCTCTCTGAGCTAGGGGCACTTGGTAGAAGGAGGCAGACGTTTATCATGTGATATACCCTGTACACATACTCCAGTAATTAGTGTTCTAATTCATTGAATGAATGAAGCTTGTAAACTTCTTATATATAAGAAGAAATTTACAAGTTTTTCTATTTTTGTTGATAATAATAGGGACTATACTCAATTGACAGCATCTAATTTGGCTATATATACAAAAGCTTCCTAAACATCTAAATGAATACTCTGGCACTGCTGATATAGCTAAATACACACTATCTTTTTAAATTTTTTACTTCACGTGTAAGCCAAAACTTTTTTATTAGTATTGAACAGATGCTTAACTTGCTAGTCTAAAAAGTCATTAATTACATTCATTTTGTATTGGGTGCTCTATAAACATAACCTTAGATTTAGTATAGCTTTTATAAATAAATTTTTTTAATTTGTTATACCTAAAGAATATTGAAGTTTTGTATTGTTTAATGAAACTGAAATGATATCTAGTCCATCTTATGTAAATCATAAACAATAGCATCTGTATAATGTGGGTCTTGAGGGTTCACCTTGAAATTTAATTTCAGATGAAAATTATAAAATCATTTATATTTTAGCATGCTTAGGTTTAACAATCAGTTTTTAGCTTCAAGTATTTTTTAATGAGTTATAATGATCAAGAGTGTTATATGTTAATTTTAAATGTACTTAGTTGTTTCTTAGTAGAGAGCATATTACAAATACTGAAATTTTACAAAAGTATAAAACTACGTTGTAAAATATTTATTTTCCCAAAAACAAGACTTATTCAGACAAATCCTTGACAATATTTACTATATGGTGTTTAGAATTTGAACTTGAAGTGACATACTAATACTTAGATTTTAAATTTTGTTGAAATCCTTTTTTAATCATAGAAGATTAAGTATTAACTTTGAACAAAACTTTTTTTTTCCAGGAATTACTTACAAAACACAAAATGTTATGTGCTGACTTTTTGGAGAATAATTATGATAGAGTGTTCCGTTCATATCAGTTGCTCCTAAATTCTGAGAACTATGTAACAAGAAGACAAGCATTAAAGGTGAGTCTTTTTGTCTTCATTTTTTATTGTAGACATCTGCAAGATTTACACTAGTAATACTTGTAATGGTGTGCTGTGACATTCATGCTTTAATAGGATTGAATTTTATAAAACTTCCATCAAATGGATAAAAATGTTAAAGGTAAAAACACACACATGATTTTACATTTCTCATGTACAAAGCACCCCTCCCCTTTTCTATTTTCCTTTGAAACAATTGTAATACTTAAAAAGAATTTGCAGTGGTTCATTTTGTCTGCCTCTTGTTTGATTGCATTTCATGTTATAAAGCTATTATCTGTCAACATTTGTAAAAAAAAAAAAAAAATGGAACATTTAAATAAGATAGAGAATTTTCGTTTATATGGAAACATCAAAGTGAGAAACAATTTAGATGGTGTGCAAATGATTTTCAATGCTTGATCTGTAGATTTTGAGTTGATTGACCATAGAATATCATTCAATAAGAACTCTCCAGTACAAAACCTTTGAAGCCACTATTGACATGTTTAACTGCTTATAGTACCTTTTCCATAAACTGTGCAAATCTCTTTATTTATTAGTCAAATTTGTTTTTACCTTTATTGAAGTTAACAAAGTATAATATGCCAAAAATATTGCTTCAAAATACACTGATGTGATTCTCGAATGCATTTTTTCTGAATATATTTAAAACTAAGTGCTCTTAATGCCATCTAACAACTGTAGGGAGACAATAGTTGTCTTCTCTTTTGAGGAACTCTTTTTTTTAACTGGGTTCAGTTCCCTTCCTAGCTTGAGTGGGATAGTCACGAAGACCAATTGCTGGCATAACGGTATGTCGTTTCTTATCTAGTCTTGCTAAAAACATTCCCGTCCATTTGGACAACATGAACGTTCTTCTTGTTTTGGGACTTACTTAAACATTCTTAATGTATTGTACTTGTTTTCATTTTATTAAATGCCTATTTGTTATTGCCATGTAACTTGTCCCTTTTTTTACTACACGTGCTACGGCACTGTGTTAATATTTATTGTTTAAAAGTTTATATTAGTATCACGTAGCTGGAAATATTGCCAGTTCCCAACCAATACTAATACAACCAACAGAACCAATTTTTTAGTGAACCCAGTAGAAGCAAAAAATTAAACTAGTACAGATGCTCTTGTTGCTTATTCGTGACATGGAGGGATAATACTATTGAACTAAAGTTTAAAAAGATTGATTACTTTTCTGTTAATATTGCCACAAAATTTGACTATATTAAATGTATATTTTTGTCTTGGGATTTTTATTTTCTAATTTCCTTTATGATATTTGTTTCAGTTATTGGGAGAATTGTTGTTGGATCGACACAATTTTACTATTATGACTCGTTACATTACAAATCCGGATAACCTTAAACTGATGATGAACATGTTACGAGAGAAGAGCCGTAATATCCAGTTTGAAGCCTTTCATGTCTTCAAAGTAAGTATGTTTAATTAATGTCGGTAAACATTTTGCTGAAACCTTTAAATTGTCACTTTTAACAAATTTTTTTGTGTTTACACATTTTTAGTCTGAAATTATCAGAAACTAAAAATGTTTAATGACGAAAATATATATTAAATTTTTTAATAGAATAATTAAATCCTATGCTTAATCTGATTGTGTCAGTAACATTCAATATAAGCTGTCAATTGTAAGTTTGTCTTTAAAAGTGACATAATTTGTCACATGAAAATCACTAAAAATCAATATTGTAATTTATCTTTCACTAGTCTTGTGAATCTTTCTTGCAGGTATTTGTGGCGAATCCAAATAAACCTAAAGCCATTCTTGACATTTTACTCAGGAATAAGGAGAAACTAGTGGATTTTCTTACCAAGTTTCATACAGACCGGTCTGAGGATGAACAGTTCAATGATGAGAAAGCATATTTGATAAAGCAAATAAAAGAACTGAAAGCTGTTGAAGGTTCTTAACAGTAGCTCCCAACACACTGATTACAGTGGGTGGAGTGCTGGATAAAATAGAAAATGCTGAATGACCGGATGTGAAATAAATGGCCACTGTTCTTGAAACTTGTCAGCTGCATGAGGCACTGATAGACAGAAGGAGATGCTTATCTGATCTCAAGATAAAAATAGATTATGCCTGTCATTAAACAAATAAAATAATTAAAAAAACTGAATAAAAACTTGGGATAGAGGTCTTTGGTAAAGTGGTCTATTCCAGTATTGTCCAGTCTATTGTAGAATTAAAGTGTGTGTCTTTTTTTTTGACATACACCATTAATGTATTGGTGAATGAAAGTAAATGTGTGACTGTTGAAATGGAATTGTGTGATTGTATATGTATATATTAAAATCACTGTATTTATATAAATACATATACACAAAAAAACCTTGGTCTAATGTGGTCATCTTTAAGGTCATTTTAAAAAGAAATCAATGCCAGGTTCCATTAAAGATAATCTCAGTGAGTTCAGGGTTTTAAATGAATCATAAAGGCAAGCTTCTAAAGACATCCTTCTCCATATTGAATTGTGATAGATCTTCCCAGAGAAATTTAATTTTTTTTTTTTTAATAAAATACCAGGTTTTTTAAATGCTTGCTAAGTAGGCTTTTTGGAAATAAGACAGTAAAATAGTTTTTGTTTTTTTTTTATTATTATTTATGTATTTTTTCTCCAGTTTATATATATATATATATATATATATATATATATATATATATACACACACACACACCTGATTTTGCTACATGATCCAGCTCTACTTGGTGCTGTTATTTTTAATCCTTCCCCTTCTTTCTTTTAGTAAATGCTTACTTTTCTCTTGAGCCAAGTTTCAACAACTGTTTTCAACAAGTTTTTCTGCTCACAATTTGTTGTCCTTTAAGAATGTCATTTTTTTTAACAAAGGCAAATGTTTTTCAAAGGTTTGACATAATTTTATGTTTAATCATATTTAGAACCTTTCAATATTTTACTTTGATTTCCTTTTGCTTAAAAAGTGGAATGTTTGCATTTACTAGTAGCTTTTCAACACAGATCTTTCCATCTAGTTTTCACTTGATGTTCTTTTGTCATCCAGTAACACTTTTTGTTTTCTGCAACTGCTCTGATTATAGTGGCCATTAAAATCTATCGTACAATCATGAATTTTTAAAGACATGAATTAAACACTAAATTTTTCTGATGTCTAGGCTGCAACTGAACAAAAATATTCAGCCAGCATTTTGATTACTAATTGTGACTAATTATTTAAAAATTGAAATAGTAATTTTCTAGGCTTTTCTCTGTAATGATGAATCTGATTAAAGTCAGTTTAATTATTTCTGTTATTTAATTTGAAAAAATATGTTTTTTTATTTTTCCAGTTTTGATTGTTTTCTTTATTTGGCTATTCATAAAAGCAGAGTGGGGTTTAGGTTTTTCCAATGCAATAAAATGGAATTTAAGGCTATAAATTATGTATTCATCCAATTCAGTTTATTTGAGGTAGTATGTTGTCAAATTTAAGATTATAATTAATTATTGAAATTTTTGTTACTTGTCTATTTTAAATAATGCATACTTATCACTAGTCTGTTTAAGAGTTGCTATGAAAAATGTAGAAACAATACCAGTTATTACGAATGGAATAAAAATGTTATTTAAATGTATTTGATTAGTACTTGCACATTTCTGAAAATTATCAGTTCTCATGTAACTAAATGTTTTAAGATTCCATCTCTCCCCACATTTATTTACCTTGGTTCCTATGCATTCCAATAGGCACAATCTGAATCACCTATTTTTCTGTGCTTTGTATAAGTCATTTCCTATATTTTGCTCGCTCTCTCTCCCCTCCTCTGATTTTGCATACAGATGAAAATTGTCACTACTTTAAAAAACGGTTATGTACCATATTTTCTTCATGTGAGAAGATGGAAAGATCCCCAAGTGGAAATTATAAAAATTGAGATGCTTTGAAATTATATATATATATATATATATATATATATATATATATATATATAGTATGCTTTATTCAGAATATCAGGTGTGTGGTTTTTATTTATTTATTTTTTTAAGCAATGTTGTCTTTCAGTTTTAGATTATGCATTTTTTCATCAGCTTAGATTTTACTTTAAAAAATTGCTTTTTACCTAGAATTTTTTAAGCTATTTTTAAAAACTTAGTTAAATTTCAAATAGAAGATTTAAGTGGGGGGGAAAAAAATAAATAAAGCCAAACATTTCATAAAGTTACTATCTTTTTTTCTGATAACTCTGCTGTTTGTTGATAAATTCCAAAATACACTGTGTCCCCAAATCTGTGATTTGTTTAAAAATTCATAAAATATTTAAAAAATACCCTACAATTAATGTTTCTCTCCTTTCAAGCTGACTTATATAAAATATCAGCATATATTCTTTCTCCTGGTTATTCTGATTTGCATTCCTTGTTATTGATTTTTGCCTTATTTTCTACCAAATTTACTTGTCTCTTTTTATGTATTTAACTTTCACATCTGACTGTATAACATGTTTATTTTCCTTCCATAGTGAATACTCTCATTTTTATTCAAAACTGATGATTGAAAACTTTGTAGGTTAATCCTAATTGATTTGTCTTGAGAATGTGTATTTTTACAAATTTCTCTACAACTGTGTTAAGATATAAGTAGAGATCACTAACAATTATACAGTTTATCAAATTTTGAACACTCAATTGATAGCTAAAACTCATGTTTTCAGAAAATAAAAAGTAACCAAAAAGGAATGTGTTGATCTAATACTAATTCTTGAGTGAAAGAAAAATCTTGCCTCGTCTAAAAACTTTTAGAATGCACCTTGTTCAACTTGCAAATGCAAGATCTGCCTTGGAAATAATGTGAAATTTTAAAATAAAATATGCTTTATTAAAATGAACAAAATTTGTTGTTTTATTTCTTCTCTTCAGAATTTCTACCAAAATTTTTTCATATTTATTTTTTTAATTACAATTCGCTTCAAATATTATTGAAATAGTTAATTATTGGCAATTTATCTGTAGTATGCGATTTTTTTTTTTTTTTTTTTTTACCTATGTAATAAAATTAACCGTAGAAGGTACAATATATAAAAATAAAATATCAACTTCACCTCTTGACTGGCGGGAAGTGCATGAAATATATTTAAATATCCTTCTTCTTGTTGTTCTTTGTTGTTTTGTTTTTTCTTGTGTGTGTGTGTGTTGAGTGATCAACCTTCATATATCTTAGATTTATTAAATTAAAAATAAAAGAAAGTAGAAATGAAAAAAAAAAACTTAAGATACACTAGTACATTTTCATTGTTTGGGAGAATAAAATAAAATTTCCTTTAAATGTATTTTATATTTAGTGTTTTATAGCCACATCATTTATCATTTAATGATAAATTCCCATTTTTTAATGAGATGAGAAACAAAGAAATGGCACTTGCTCTTCCAGGGAAACTTTTTTTTTTTTTTTTACCTCATGTAATTCTGCAAAATAGCTGACTTTGGCCTAATAGTTTGTCAGGATTAGGGTTTGTCAAGGGACTGTGGAAGCTATATTCTCTGAGTAAATGCAAATCCCTGTTTAATCCTTTAATATGTGATTCTATTTTGAAACTTTTTTTTTTTAAAACTCTGGTCTATATCTTTCTCTTCTCTTAAATGAAGATGATAAAAGTTAATAGTATCAGTATTAATTACCAACCTTGCCAAACTCAGCTATTTCATTTCACTAAGGTTGACAATGAAGAAAAATGACATTTCTTAAAAGTTAATATTTTTTGAGAATTATAGAATATAAATATCATAATATCTCCAGCTGGAGCAAATGCAATTCATTAGGTTATTGGCAATAAAAAGATTTTAATTACATATATTGTAAAATACATCATACACACTTCTGAACTACCATATTTTTTAGTATATAAGGGGTCTTGTGGCCAAGGGTGTCTATTTCAAATACAGAGTATCTACTATAATAATGTTTTAAAGAAAAAAAATTCAGATTAAAAATAAAATGCATTAATACTTTACAAGTTACTTTGAACAGATAGGAAACTTTCAAGAAAGTAACCTGTGTAAGGAGGATGTACTTCCTCAAAAAGGAGGGAGTAATAGAAGTTTGCTTGGTGTGTGTTGCTCTCTGTGGCTGAGCAGTATCAAACAGTTTCCCCTACAAAGAAAGATACAGGTTCAATCTAAAATTTTTCAAAGTTGGAGGTGATAAACATAATATACACTGTTTAATAAATAAAAATGGGTCATCTATTTCAAATATGGAGTATCTACTATAAGAACATTTGAAGGAATAATAATATGCTAGCTGTGTTCATGAAAATGACATTGATTTTTTTTTTTTCGAATAAGTTATGAACATATGTATTGTGATTGATGTAAGAAATAAATTACTTATGCATGCTTTGCCATTTTAATTACTTGTGAAAATACTTTTTGAGAAAGGTCTTAAAAGCACCAGGTGGATGGGTCTGAAAGATCTTTACTTATCTTTAAATATTTACAACAGCTTTTTTAATTGTGTCACCCCAAGCAAGGCATTCCACTGCCACTATAGCGCAGGGAGTTACATAGAGCGATTGGGTATAGGAAATGTCAGAAGGAGGATGATAGACGACTTAGGATGTACATAGGGAGAGAGTGGGTGTGTGTTAGGAGGTATCTATTGACCTTACATTTAAACTCCTGGAGGTTGTAGCCGTCGGGGAAGCAAGCATGCGGTAGGGAATTCCACAGGTGGGAAGTGCGAGGAAAGAAGCTGTTGGAGTAGAAATTGCGGTTACATTTCATCGGTTTCACTGTAAAGGGGTGGGACCTAGTTGCCAATCTAGTATCTCGTGCAAATTCGCATCTAGGGGGCACCAGTGATTTAAGTTTGTCAGAGCGGAAGCCATGAAAGTATTTATAGAAGAGGTACAGGGATGCCACGTCACGCCGGTGAGAGAGATACTGCAGGCGGTCAGCTAAGTCGGTATCAATCACATTACAGATTCTTCGCTGTATTTTGTCAAGAACCCCGAGGAGAATAGAAGGGGCACCCGACCAGATGTAGCAGCAGTACTCAATGTATGGGCGGATGGTGGATTTATATAATTGCAGGATAGATTCAGGCGGAAAGAATTTCCGGGCCCTGCACAGAGAGCCGACTTTCATAGCTGCGGATTTAGCCATGGATTCGACGTAGTCATTCCACTTGAGGTCCGCTGAGAGTGTCAGGCCAAGCAGGCGTAGTGATTTACTCTCTGGGAGGCAAGCCTGTTCCATGCTAATGGGAGGGAGGTGCAGTTGTCTGTGGTGGTTAATTGACAGCAGCTTCGTTTTGGAAGAATTGAATTTTACGAGCCATTTCTTACCCCTATCCACCACGGATTGGAGGTCCTTCTCAAGCTCGGCAGCGAGGTTTGCCTTATCACCAACACCGGATTTTTGATCGAGGTGAGAGTAAACTGTGGTATCGTCAGCATACATGCCTACTTGTGATCTTATGTTATCGGGGAGATCATTGATATAGATTAGAAAGAGCGTAGGACCTAGGATAGAACCTTGGGGTACACCCGTGTTTGTAGAGTAGTTCTGGGAGGCATGTCCGTTTAATACCACCTTCAGTGTGCGATTAAAGAGGAATGACTGGATTAAGCCCAACAAAAGTCCAGTTATGCCATAGCTTCGCAGTTTCCATAGAAGGCCGGTATGCCATACTCTGTCGAATGCTTTAGAGATATCCAAGGCGATGGTTCGGGCTTCACCATTCTTGTCGAGAGCCTGGTATATATACTCGGTGATGGTCGTTAGCATATCGACAGTGGACCTGGTGAAGCGGAAGCCATACTGTTTGTTCAAGAGGAGCCCGTGGGCTGTGAGATGCTGAATGACCTCGGCATTGATAATGGCTTTGAACACTTTGCCGAAGATCAGAAGAAGGCTGATGGGGCGGTAATTTGCAGGGTCCGATGGTTCACCAGTGTTCTTGAATATTGGAACCACAGAAGAAGACTTCCAACAGGCAGGAAAGCAGGAGGAAGATAGGCAGAGGTTATAGAGCTTAGAAAGGATAGAGGAGAGTTCAGGGGCACAATTCTTCAAAAGTGCAACTACAATGCATTTTCATTTGTTCTTTGGTGCAAAAATAAATGTCACACCTGAGAGAGGAACACCATGCAATACCAAACTTATCTACTCTCAATCTTCATCCTGAAACTGCTTACCAAATATCATAGCCACCATATATGAAGTCATTAGTGACTGCAACCCTTATGTTTATCTATCTATCTATCTCCCCCCCCCCTCTCTCTATATATATATATATATAATGGTACCTCTGCTCATTTTCGATATCTAAATTTTAAATTGAATTTTCGAAAAGTTTTCTTGAAACTTTTATTTTAGTTTTAATTGAAAGCTAAATGATTAACCTTACCATTTCCAGTAAGCAAAATACTCTGGTGGATTTCAAACAGAAATTATATTGATTGGAATCTAAAATTTTGAGTGATTGACAATTGTAAACAAAAGTTTTTTGGTATTATAAAATACACATTTGTATCACAAGTGCCATAATTTGACTATTTTTTCTGGTAAAAGGGAGTAACTCTGAAATACATGACCTTTTAATTTACATAGAAATTACCATAAAAAAAATTACTTCACACATACAAAAAAAAGTTGAAAATCATTTTAAAAATATGGTGGCTAAATGATTTGTATTAAACATTTTGATTATGTAACCTGCCAGCCTAACGTCTACAAGGATTGGAAATATTTTTGAAAATTTATAAATTATTATAATTAAAAAAACAAAAATGAAAACAATGCTTTGAAAATTTCATTATTAATCGAAAACGTTTTTTTTCTCCAGACTATAATGTCTGACATTATTTATTAAAGCAATTAAAAGCTTATCTAATTAAATAATGTCATAGATTTATTGCATTTTTTATTTCAGATTCTCAGGAAAAGGGGCCAAATGATTTTAAAAAATAATACACGATTTACATTCCCCAATGAGTTCTGCGTTTAACTAATAAAACCATTTTTGCCTACCAAATCTAATTTTTTGAAATTTCATGAATTTATGTGGAGTGTGGAGGGGTAATAGATGTAAATATATATATATATATATATATATATTATTTTATTCAAATTACCGAATTTAAACTTACCTTAAGTTGAATTGAACTAGAATTAATTGCTCACTGCCTGAAATGTTTCAAAAATGCGTTTCTCAATTATGGTATCCTTGTTATCACATCTGTCATCGCCTTATCAGGAGGCGATAATGATATGATTTACAGTAGCCGGACAAAAGTATGGAAGACGAATTTGGTATAAATCTTATTCATACAAATCGTTTTTTTTTTATTTTTAACTATGTTAAAATTAAAAATTTAACACAAAGTTTTCAGCAATTATCCAATATTTTATGGAATTTTAGTTAGTTTAGCTTTGTAGGCTTATGTTTGAAGATGTTTTATGAAAAATAAAAATTAAAATAATATAAAACTTTCTTTTAAAAAATTTTACAATTTAATAACAGAATGAAAATAACAGCAGAGGTAACTCAATAATTTATGAAATGTTATGGCATTTATTAATTTTTATTTTTGATATCTATTTTTCATATTCTTTTTAGATACCTCTACAAATTGTGAATTTCAGAATTTTTTTTTTTTTTTTTTTTAACAAAATTAGGAATTAAAATGTAAAATTTGCTTTAATGGACAACAAACCAAACAGGTTATAAAAAATATAAAAAGGGAAGCTTTTTCAATTTCTGTAAGGTACCTACATTCAAAATTAATATAAAAGATGAAAATTTTTCAAGTCTGGCTTGAGATGCCTCTTGCTGAGCGATTCATAAACACGTGGAAATGAAAAGAATGGGGAACCACGTAGAAAGGTTTCAAGTAGAACTTTTTTAATAATCAGTTAGATACTTCCCAAACATTATATAAAAAGTTATCATACATGATAATTCTTCAAATTTAATAAAACAAACTTTTATCATGAAGATTTTGAAGTTCAATTATGAAAATTTTTTACATTTTCTAAAAATTATCATAAATTAGTTTATGCACCTACAGTCACAATTAATTGAAAAATTGAGAAATTGAAAAAAAAATACTTTAAATGTTTAAGAAATGACTTGCAAAACAGGCAGTTTAAAAAAAAAAATTTCACCAAAATTTAAAAAAAAAATAATTTCATTCATTCGTGAATGAGTACTGAAAGTTTCATCAAAATCCAACAATTATTTGATTTTTGCGAGAATTTTCAAATTAATGTGTTTGTCACCGAAAAAAAAATGGGTGATGCAATCATTACGCGATTTATTGTAAACAGTCGTAACATTTTCTGCTATGCTAACTCAAATCAAAACAAAATTTTCTCCATAAATTTCAAACATGTTAGAAAGGATTCAAAAATTTTTTAAATTATTATTTAATATTATTAAATATTATAAACATTTTGATGGAAAAAGTTTGTTTTATTAAGTTTTGGACCCTTTTATACATACTATGCTGTTTTGTTTTTTTTTAATGGAGGTACCTAGCGCCATATTTAGCCATCCATTATCAAAATGTAATTCTCTTTATTAAAAAATCTTTCAAAAAGAAAATATACTTTTCTGAAACTTTATTTGAGGAATATTAATTGATTTAAAGTTTAATCTCATTTGAAACAAATATTAATTTTCGCTTAAAATATTGCAGAATTTTTTAACACAAAGGTAGGCATTTATTTAATGATTGACAGACCAAAGTTTATCCAATTTTTTTCTCTGGAATCTGTAAAAATAGCATGAGTGCTTTTTTATATAATTTTTAGCTATGCAGTAATCTTAAAAATTTCAGAAAATATTCTCCATAATCTGTACTACATGGTCTTCTGGCATGATTCTCTCTGGAATCTTTAAAAATCCCTACATGTTAGTGAATTTTAATTACATATCAAAGTAGTCCCATCTTAAAGAAAAAAAAGGACCCTTGTTTACAGTTGGGTTTGAAGTTGTCTTTCATAACAAAATATTACACTGAAAAAGTTTAGTGGCTGAAATTCAAGAGAAATTGAACTCTTAAAAACATGAAAATTACACCTTCTTGCAGATTAATGTTTCTTCGGTTGGTTTCATATCTGTCTGTCCATACAAAGAGGGTATACTGCATTCATTTTATGTAAAACTTTTGGTTCCAAAGCATAGAAATTTGTATTGCCAACCAAATGACATCACCAACTGAATCCTATTTTAAATCAGGTTTGTTTCATTGATGGATATGACAGTTTAAGTCCATTTGTTATATAGTCAATGATGGAAATAATTCTGGGTCCACGAGATGCTGATAATACAACATGCTGCAACCACAAGGACAACAATAACATCTGCAAATTTGTTGGATTTCAGATATTCAAAATTCCTGAGAAGACAAAACTTTTCAACTCAAATTTCACTTTGTCAGGGACCCAAACTGACTTCTTCACATAAACACTTCAATTTCATTTTGTCAAGGAACAACTTCAACCTGACATCCATGTGGACAGTTCTCACAAACTTTTTCTTATAAACAACTTCAATGGAGGAACAAATCACTTCTTCATAAAAATGTCAGGATAATAAACTGCCTCTTCTTCAATCTTCTTCATCGACAACAATTTCAATAATCTTCTCCTTTGTCGTCCTCGTCACCATACAACAACAATAAATTTCAACAAACTACCTTATCTAAAACAATGGGACTAAAAATTAAATAAAATATTCATATATTTTATTTTTTCCTTTTTTAAAACATTGACATCTCCAAACAAAGCACTAACTTGCCTAGAGTTGTCAGCACCACCCCCCATACAGAAAGATGCCCACTTTGGGCTAAAAACTGGAATAACTCTTCTCACCGATTGCAATCAGACTCTTAAAATCAAATTGCAATTGCTACTAAAAATTTTCCAACCATCAACTTGATGTCACTTCCACCCTACTGAAAGTTGTCTTCCAGTGCAAATTTATCTGCAGCATAACTTTTCTGACTCCAGTAGTCATAAAAGCTCTAAATCCAAACATATTCCTCTCTGCACATGTTTGGCATTTTCAACAATACACATTTTTTTTTCAAATTTCAAAACATCTGTGTCATCCAATATAAATATGCTTCATGTCAAAAAATCTACACTGACCAAGTAATGAATCCATAACACATTGTATTTTGTTGAAACTGTTATGGTTGATTTACTTTTGACTCAATTGTTTTTACACATTTTCTTAAAAAAAAAAAAAAAAAAAAAAAAAATTGATTCATATTAATAAAAAGCTTCACAATAAGCATTTGTTTGAAGGATTGACCAATGATTCATTGTGTGAAAGAAATTTCTAAATTTTTTTAGTAATGTCCTTTTTTGACAAGTTAAAAATTGCATAATTTCACAAAATTTTCCCAAATCAGATTCATCAATATTACCAAGAAAATAGCTTTTGTTGAATCCCTGATCCCAAAATTAGCTTCAACCATGAACCTCCAATGGATACTTTTTTATGGCAAGTTCAGGATGGTATATTTGACCCGTTTTTCCACTACTGTTGTGCTTTTGGTTATATGGTGTAAATGAGATTTTTTTTATTGAGGTTTTACTGAAAAAAAATAAAAATAAAAATATTATCTTCTCTATTGTGTTGTGAATCCTAGCAAGAAGTTGCATGGCATTGACTGTTGAAATGAAACTCATATGAATAGTCAAGATTTCTCTTCTGTGTTATATTTTTACAATTTTGTTTTTGAGAACACAATTTTTCCCAAAGTTTAGGCTGATCGAATATAATTACTGATTCAATTAGTATTGTCTTTCTTTTACTTAAGACTACATATTTATTACCTATATGACATATTTATAATGATTTTTAACTAGTGTGAAGTTGGCATCCTGAGTTATACACTGTTAAAATTGGCTTCTGACATATAAAATCAAAAAGTTCTGACCAAATGGTCATAACATAGTTGCTAAATTACCAAGATAAATTTGATACCATGTTTTGTCAAGCTCTCTATGTATGAATTAAAAGTTTTTCAATATATTGAAAATAAGATATTAGTTTGGGAGACCTATCATTAACAAGAAAATTGTTGAAAACCTCAACAAAAACAAACTCTTGTGTGACAAACAGTATGGTTTTCACCGGTTATGCTATTTCACTGCTATTATCAGCACATATAATCAGTGAAGCACTTGAAAATAAAAACATCATGAGAGTGAATGCCCTAGATATCTCAAAGAACTTTGACAAGGTGTGTCACAGGGGATTTCTACACAAACACACCAGCTATGGATTCTTTGGAAGAGTCTTCTCAGTTATCAAGTTTTTCCTCTTATGCAAGTCTATGAATGTCATTAGTAAGGCACGTGAGGTCAACCCCCAAAACACACTCCTCTGTCCTTTCCTCTTTACATCAAAATCTACTTAAAAAAAAAAATCAGATCCTTAGTAAATATATATGCAGATGATACTATGGTGTATGGCTATACTTCTCAAAATCTGAATGACTAGTGCTTGGAAGCTGATCTCTCCTCTGACCTTGCTCTCATAGCTCAATGGGTGGAAAGACTGGCTGGTATCAAAACAAAGCTAGTAACATTTCATCACCAAGCAAATCTTAAACCTGCACCAATCCTGACAGATAGTTACACCTTCAAAGAGGCTCCTTGCTTTAAATGCCTACTGGGTCTAAAGATCATCTTCCAGCCTAAAATAAATGGGTATATTCATTTCATTGCAAGATGCTGAAAGAATGGTCAATTCCTTGCTCCAGAAAATAGATAACTCCTGCTGCTATACCATCTTTACAAGATCAGACCAAAAATAGAGTACTGATGCTCTATTGAGTATCATCCTTATTATTCAGCTCCAACAGAGTCCAAAAGGAATTATGTAGCCTTGTAGTTGATGAATTATTCTCCACCTTGCAACCCTGATTACACAGATGAAACATTAGCCTCTGTTTACTCTAACACTATTACTATGGTAAATATTCAGACAAGTTACATTATTTAGTTCCAACATTTCAGACCTTCACAACTTGACATAGCAAATTATTCCCATTCTCTTTGTATTCCATTGGTATGGATAAAGTTTCACTCAGACAGCATTTTCTCCAGAACTGTTACATTATGGAACTGGAAATTGGAAAGCTGAGTTTTGATTCCAGTTTCGGTATGAATCCACCTCATATCCTCCCAATTATCAGTTAATTAGTAGAATTTGTATTAGTAATTTATTATTATCTCTTAAAAATTCATACAATCTAAAAAAATATTTTCTGACTTTAAATAACATGCAAAATGCTGATAAGCTGTAAAAAATGCCAAATCAATCAATCAAATCTTGACTATTACAATCTTCATCTTTTCAAGTCTAGAATCATCTGATATCTAGCCTACATATCCTCTTAATATACACTTCTTACTCTTTTCCCCTTTCTTACAACAATCTCACTATCTTTAGTGGACCTTGGGTCATGTATTGAGTGAACAGGAAAAAACAAATGTAATCCAAGCTTCAAAACTAGGTTCCAGCTCTATATATTGTTACAAGAATGCATTTATATATAAAAAAATAATATTAATAATGTCTAAAAAGTTATAATAAGGGATTCTATTGAGTCCTACTTGTTATTACAAAAAAGTTTTAATTCATGAAGTAGTTGTTAAATAGAGAAATTAGGAATAGAACATTTGGAAGATTGTAGAATGTTCAAGTAAAATCAAGAGAATTTGAAATGTTCTAGAAATATGCAAATTAGGCAGTAGTCCCTATAAAAATAGGTTTTATGAAGAGAGTAGTTAGTTGTTAGAAGGATTTACTGACATTATCAACTCCGGCTTTGATTTGTGGATCTGTGCATCCAGCCAAGAGAATCTCTAAGAAAAGTTGCCGACCAACTAAAACCTGAAAGAGAACGTCATGGAACTGAAAGAGTAAATAGATTTTTTTTACCTTTTCATTGACCATACTGGAAATTATTCTTTATATACACATTTAAGGATTTCCAAAAAGTATAGCACTTAAACTACTTCGTTAACTGGATAAAGATACTGACCCTTCCTTCCCCTTCGTAACACTACGCCTGCCAGTAGTAACCTCTATGTTTCTGTTTTGAATGCAAAAAATTGTAAAATTTATATATATATATATATATATATATATATATATATATATATATAATTTTGTGTTTATCGTAAATCAAATATTTGTATGTAATTTAACTCTGAGTTTTGGTTAATCATTTTTTTCTTTTGTTACACTTAACTAGCTTCAATCCAAATATAAGCTTTCATAATAGCTAACCCTAACTCAACCCTATACATCATAGCTAACCCCAGCTCCAATCTTAGATTTAATATACCTAATGGTTAACCCTAGTTTCAAACTTAGGTTTCAGGTATAAGTACCCCTAGCTTGTATTAGCATCAAAAGGTATACAAAATGGATAGCTAACCCTATTTTCAACCCTAAGTTTAAGCTATATATAAGAAAAATATATTGAAAGTTGGCACCTGTGATCTCAAATGACAGACAAGTCTGATATGAAGGTTAACAATGTAAACAAGACAGCAAAGAAAACAAATACTCGATGTTTATAAAAATAAGAGAAACTTTAATTTACAATATAAGCATATAAACAACAATTATATGTAGACAAAAAAAGAATAGTACTTGAATTGCACTAATCTTGGGTTGAAGTGTTATGGGATTTTTACCAGCTACTTAACACCAAAACATGTAATAAAGTGATTTTTGTACTTACTAGGGGAATCAAAAGTATAACTCAGTCATTTTCATCTGAGCTATTGTGTTAATTTTATAAAAAGTTTCACACAACCACTAGTCTTAATCACAGGTTTTAGATTTACTTCAAACTTTTAAAATATCTGCTTATTCTGCCAGATATTTAAAAAAGTAAAATTTTGGCTCACAAAACCTCATTTTTCGTGAAGAGATCTTTCATGCCATTCTGCGTTTCTCATTCTCGTAGAAATTATGATCACTCCTGTTGGTACTGGAACCTTCTTGAGTTGAGCAAGGAGGAAGGGATGAGGATGTCAATTTCCCTTCTGCCTAAAAATGCTGATCAAAATTTGGCTGATACCCAAAAAAACTTCAAGCATATTATTTAAACATTTGATAGCAAAGAAAACTGCTAGTAGCTCCAAAGTAGGTAAAGATCTTTTGACAGTAGGAGCTATTTTAGCCTTCACAAAAATTAATTTGCTAATATCTCTAGCTAAAACAGACCAAGTTTGTTAATGTTCTTCCAGGAAATTTTATTACCATAAATCTGCTAAATGTATCTTCCCCTTAATCGTAACTGGTAAGCAGAATGAAATGGGCTCAAACATGCTAGAATTCTGATATAAACTTTCTTTTTTGTATCACTGTTGACTCATCTAGCTAGTTATAAGAGATTTGTAATGTATCATCAACTACATTATGTTTATAGCCTAATACATTGTCTAAATAACAACTGTGTTCAACTAATTTATTGTCTTCTCTCATTTGATCTCTTTAATTCCTTACAGTTAGAATTACATTACACAATCTCAACTGAAAATTGCTCTCTTCCATTCTTGAAACAGATTCCTTATATAAATGCATTAACTTGTCAGCAGAGTTTTCTGTCTTTATCAGATTATCAACGTAGAAATTATTATTCAACATTTGAGAGCATTCATCATTTTGAAATATATTAATATAGCATTTTATAACATAATTAAGGATAAACAGACTAGTGATAAATCCAAATATCAATATTGTATAGTGGAAACAAATTAGATTGTTTCCTTCTTTCAAAAGCAAAACCTATTATCTTGTTCTCTCTTTAAAAATGCCTTTCTGATATTAGAAAAACATGTTTGTTACTTCTAAACAACAATAACAGCTCTAGCATATTATTATCCATAAAATTTATTTTCGCATCATTTAAAGAAGGGAAATTTCTCCCTTTCAGCTAACTTATTTTAATTGTACTTTGAAATCGACTTAAACACTGGCTTGTGTGGAATCCAAGCATGTTTGTTATAATCTTCTGGGGAAACCTTAATATGTTCAATGATCTGCTCTCTTGTCTATATATTATCTTGCAATAATCATTAATCCATCTCTCATCTCT
Organism: Ascarosepion bandense; assembly: GCA_037127315.1. Lineage (NCBI taxonomy): Eukaryota > Metazoa > Mollusca > Cephalopoda > Sepiida > Sepiidae > Ascarosepion > Ascarosepion bandense. Next base: position 2,227,579 of record JBBBDQ010001260.1, on the reverse strand, counting down.
TTCTAATCTGAGAGTTACCCTGTTTAATACATTAAGAGCTACAGAATAGTTGAATGTAACAAGATTAATCTTCTCTTCATCCCAAGGCAATTTGACATAAGCATTATTTTTATATTCAATAGAATTTTTGAAAGGCTCTATTTTTTCTTGTTGTAATTACTTGTTATGTGTTGTGAGGAGCGCAAGGGTTGTGGCTGCCTTCCCAATTCTCTTGTCGAGCTCTATGTCCAGGAAGAGGTTGCCAGTGATGGTAGAGTCAAGGTAGGTAAACTGATGGACCACATCCAGCTCATAGTCATTGATGGTGATGACCGGTGGTGTTGTGGTACCTTGACCCAGAACGCTTGTTTTCTTCAAGCCCAAAGTCTCTGCATATCTGAGAGAAATGATCCATCAGTGTTTGAAGTTCATGCTGGGTTTGGGATGCTAGTGCCATATCATCAGCAAACAACATGTCTCTGATGAGGACTTTTTGTACCTTAGTCTTAGCTCTGGGATGGGTGAGATTGAAAAGCCTGCCATCTGATCTCGTATGCAGGTAAATCCCTTCCTATGAGGTGCGGAATGCATGCTTCAGACGAAGATTCCGACGAGAGTGGGAGCGAGGACACAACCCTATTTGACCCTGCTACAGATGTTGAAGGGCTCCGAGGTGTTGCCGTTGAACTGCACAGTACCCTGCATATTGTTATGGAATGACTCAATCAAGCTCTGCAGCTTGGGTGGGCAGCCAATCTTGGACAGGATTCTGAAGAGGCCCTCCCAACTAATGAGGTTGAATGCCTCGGTCAGATTGATGAAAGTGACATACAGAGGCATCTGCCGTTCTCTGCACTTCTCCTGGAGTTGACGCAGCAAGAAGTTCATGTCTACTGTTAATCATACTGATTGAAAGCCACACTGCGACTCTGGGTAAACATGTTCAGCAAGTTCCTGCAGATGGAACAAGATCACCTGAGCAAAGACTTTGCCCACGACGCTGAGTAGAGAGATGCATCTGTAATTGTTGCAGTTGCTTCGCTCGCCTTTGTTCTTGTAGAGAGTGATGATTGTAACACCCCTCATGTCCTGTGGTACAGCTTTTTCTTTCTTTCCAGCACTGGCAGAGGACTTCATGCAGAGGAAGAAGTAGAATAGTATTGCAGTGGTTGATATAAAATCAGGAGAAATTCCATCACTGTGATCACTTTCCCTGTGATCAAGCTGTTGATGGCTTCACTGAGTTCCTCTATCATTGGCTTAGTGTCAAGCTCTTCCACTACAGGTAAGTGCTCAATGGCATCAAGGGCTGCAGTCATCACAACATTCTGTTGAAAGTAGAGATTAGAATAGTGCCCCACCCATCTCTCCATCTGTTGTCTTTTGTCTGTGATGACTACCCTAGTTATGGATTTAAGGGGAGCTGTCTTGTTCTGCACTGGTCCCATTGCAATCCTGATGCCATCATACATTCCTCTGATATTGCCTGTGATTGCTGCTGTCTGAATTTTTTCACTGAGCTCTGTCCAGTACTTGTTGGCGCAGCATTTGGCAATCTGCCGAGTTTTTTTAGTTTGAAAAATGTAGGTTTCAGCTATATTCATCTATAGCTCCTATACAAAGTATAAGCTATACTTAATGGCTGGGACCACTTCTCCAGACTGATAACATCAAGAACGCACCTTCCTAACAAATTGACTAGTAGGATTCAAACCCATGAATGGAAAGCAAACATTCTAACCACTCAACCACACATCCAACATATAAGCTAACCCTGACCTCAACTCAATTTATTTTATATCTAATAACCAACCATAGATCCAATAGTTACCATATTTTTTATGAATAGTAATATCATAGAGAACAATCTTAAATTAACTTTATCTAACTAATAAAAGCATTAGTAAATAAATTTTGCAGTGTAAAAACAGAATCAAAGAAATTCTTTGAGGGAAAAGTTTGTTAGAAATGAAACTTAAGTAAACATTATTAGAATTAAATTTCTTGGGAGAGACTTTGTAACAATAATAAGATAGACTAGAAAAAATAGGATTAATACATTATTTCTTTAAATCAAATAAAATTAAAATGTTAAATTTTGGTATAAGAAGCATGATAAAAATTCAGCATTTTTTTTTTCATTTATTAGAAACAGAAATACGGATTATGCAAAAATAAGAACCTTGATCATTAGTGGATTTGCTTTTCTGAATAGAAATTTCATAGAGAAGAATATTAAATTAACTTTAAGTGAAAATTCTAAATTAATTTCCAATAAGACTACTAAGTTTCCTAAATTACACATTTTAGTGAATTTTGCACTAAATATGTTTGCATTTGAAATGAAAACAAAATAATATAGTGAGCGCAAAGGAATTAAAATAAATAAATCTTATACTTACTTCAATAAGTTGATTTAAAAAGCAAAGATTTCTTAAGCAAACAGCAAACGACTGTAAACCCTAACTGAAATTAAAAATCTTTACTCCCAGTGGAACATGATTTGAGGTAAGTCTTCAGTTCTGAGCGAGTTGAACTATGACTTGTCCTGAATTAAAGAATGTCATGTAGTTAAACCTAGCTCCAACACAATGTATAAACTAAGCCCCAGGTTATACAAGAATTAGCTGGAAAGTTCATAAGCTGATCAAAATACTCTCATGGAATGTGACCAAATGAGGTTTATTTTTCAACATTGCTTCAGTGAATTGCACTGTTGTCACTGTAAAGTTAAGCCTAGATTTTCTCTTTTGTCTCTTTAGCACAAGCAGCTTTCCTTGGTACACTTCCCTCAATGGCATCATGCGGAAGGGTCTCAACATAATAGATATTCTCACCTAACTAGACAAAGCAGATAGCAAATACCTTGATAATATAATCATTTTCCCATTTGCAGGCTGCAACTCACTTATTTGGGACATTAGCAATTTTTTTTACAAATGATAATATGATTGCTTTGTTGCCTAGCAGGCTGAGAAATGTAAACTGGTTAAATGCTGTTCCCTGTCTGACTGAATACCTTTTATAAGAAAACAATTCCACATCAAATCACATGAAACTGCCAAGCTGTTTACAGTAATTTAATTCACAGCAATGCACCTAGCACTAGAACTGTAGGGGCCTATTATAATTAATATATTAAATATAGAAAATTCTAGACAGTGTCTCCTTTTATAGTGATAAAATGAATTACTTTCACATAAGTGTATTAATAAAGGATTTTTTTGAGTAATTTTATAATTGGCTTTATAAGAAAGAGAATAAAAAGGGAATTTAGTTAGCAGTTTACCACACAAAGCCAGTTATAGGGGTAGGGTTAAATTTTCTTTCAATGACACCTTGTACTTTTAAAAATGCTAAATTTTTCATTTAAATGAGCAAATATTAAGCCATCACCTGCACCATTAGTATTAAAAGTACAATTCTGACATATAGCTATTAGCAGGTATGGATGCCACTTAATATTGGAGAAAAAATTTTAAATACTGATTTTTTTTCAAGGGAAGAAGAGTGTTATATATGTCAACACAAACAAATAATGTCTTATAGTCATTCTAAATAAAAAGACAAAAATAATTAAAAATTTCACATTTTTAGTAGATATCACTTGAGGAAATAATCTTGTCTCCATTATTGAATAAAAAATGTTAAAGAACTTACACAACTTATAGCAAATTGAAATCCTGTTTTTAATAAGTGAATACAAAAAATTGGGATCAATTTAATTTTATTTCAAGAAAAATCTTGGATAAAAAACAAAATATAAGTATCAAATAATAGGTATCATTTTGATCACTGTAAGTTTGCATTAGTTAAGGTGGGTTTTTGTAATCAGCAACTGTTCCTTTGGAAAGATAAGAGAAACCAGAAATATGTTGTTCATAAACTGCTTTTCCTGAAGAGATTTTTTTGTAATGTTCATTAAAATCTAATCGATAACAAAGATACTGTAACTTATGATCCATATCAAACTTATTGATATCGAGTAAATTCAAAAACATTTGTACCATGTTCTGAAAAAAAAAGTCAAGTAAAATTTTATAATTAAATTAATTAGTAAAGAATTAATTAGTAATAAAATAAATGATAAAATTATGTACTACAAGGAATTGGAGGTGGGAGGGAAAGATTTTTTCCTACCCAAACCTCTGTAGAATAGTTCACACATATGAACAAGATTAACTTTCATAAGTTTCAGAATCTGATAAATTGTCTTTCAAGATGAAATCTGTTTATTTAACAAAAAAAAAAAAATGGAAACACTGATGATCACTTAGGCCATAAAATGTTTATTAGCTAAAATATTGATTTTTACAATGAATACTGAATTCACTATTTATCATCATAGTTGAAATAAATCTGTCTCATGCCATTAGTCAAATAATTAAGTACAATTTTACAGAAACCATTCTTGGATAAAACAATTAATAACCAAGTTTATTACTTAATTTTTATCAAGCACTAATTTTATTCACAGTTATGCATATTTAAAATATTAATTCAAATCAGAAATGTGTTTTGATTCACATTCAATTTTAACAACTGCATACTAAAAACACTGCATATTTTTGAGTAGATGTAAATATATGGAAATGTTTTTAACTATTTCTCCATTTTTAATTATTTAAATCAACAAACTGTTTACCTGATATGTGTTTGCCAGCACCAGAAATTCTGCTTTCATTGAAGCTACTTTCTCACAAAAATTAGAACGCCGAAACATTTCAACATCTTCTTCTGATGAAGTCAGGCCCCATTGTCCCTAGAAGATAACAATGTTTGTATTTTTTGTTTAAAGATTAACATAGGATTCCAACACACACACACACACAATTATTATTTACAACTGGAAAATCACAATTTTTGTTGGGATTTTTGAAATGATGAATTATCATTATTATATGATTTGTCATTTGAACCAGCATGTTCATCTTGGTTATACACACAATGTTTTGGCCATTGTACTCTAACCTTCTTCAGATTCTACAAAGACAGACACCAGAAGATGATCTAATGGTAAAATGGCTGAAATGTTGATAGGCATGCCAGTTCAAATAGCAAACCATATAATAAAAGAAAATTGCCTATCATATCAAAAAACATTCAAGTAAAATGGCATTTTGAAAATCTTTATCAAAAAATTTGTTAAAGACATTTCTTTAATTTTTTTCATAATATTTAATTTACAAGGTAAGAAAATATTAATTATATACAATAGAAAAATCAGAAATAATGTGAAAGAAATGAATTTGTAATGTTTACAATTTGTCATAAACAAAAAAGTAATTTTTAATTTACCTGTTTTGTTTTTTCTTTTCTTATTTGTTTATATTGAACTCTGTTTTCTTTCTCCAGATTGCTACATTTATATAAATTATCCAAATTGGATTGAAACTGGATGATCAAATCAAAGATGGCTCGCAATTGTTTAGAAATATCCTTGCAAAAAAGAAGTGATTTTTTATCAAATGATTTATCATAAAAACAAAATATACAAGATATTAGATTCTTTATCAAATTTTAATTTTTCAAAGATTTTAAATTAACATTAATGGCAAGATTTCAAACCAACCAACTCAGTTCAGTTTCTAGCCAATTTTTTTCTCTAACATTATCTGTTTGAAGTTAGATTGTTACTAAATGTAGATTAATAATTATGAGAAATGTTTGTTATCAAAAAGTATCTTTATGAATAAATGTTCTTTGTTATTCAGTAAAATAGTCAGCAATCTGATTTTCTTCAATTCTATCCACAAACAATATTCTGATACTCAATTCTTAAGTGAGATTAAAAAGTAACTAGAAAAGAAAAACTGGTTTAGTGCTAGAAAATGGCTTTTTTAAAAAAATAATTTAAATAATAAACCTTTTCTATTTGTTGCCACAAAATTAATAGGAATTCTTTTTCTTAATGACAAGAGAGTAAGCAAATAAAAAAAAAAATCCAACACATAAATACACAAACTTTGCAACAATAACACTCAACTTACAAAAATCCAGAAACTTTTACAAGAACAACCATTAATCCTACAATTTCTCACTCACAAATAAGGTATCACAAACAAAAGAGAAACAAAGCATCAGGAAATATAACCAAACTTTCTATGTTAATAAAATACTTTTTACTTGTAATAATTAGGGACATTTACTAAGCTTAGTTTATTCTGGTACAACAGGAAATAGAGTTTAAGATTAGATTATACTATCTTTCTTTTTGGACAGGCCTTTTTACCTTGAAAATCAGTATTCAAAATTGTTTTTTTTTTACCACTGCTGCTAGTGGAAAATAATTCTTAGATATCTCAGCAATGGGGAAGGCCAGCAATAATTAAAATTATTCACATAGAATTAAACATTAACTAACATTCTAATAAAAATAGATACAATGATAAATCCACAAAAATAATTTCAGTAAAACTTGAGACCATAAAAATGTAATACAAATACTCTCTCCTTAGAACCATTTGATGACTATATCATTAGTTACTATCATTTAATCAGACTCTTCATCATCAGATCCTAACTTTCCTACAGTTTAAGTATATATCAAATCAAATAATGTATTTGAGGAAATACTTTTCTTCACCAAGTAACATTTAAGCCTAAGAGCCTTCATGAAGATATAGGTCTCACCACTAGCAATATGAACATAAAATGATAATTCTTGAATAAAAAGTTTTTTCTCTCTGAAAAACAATCAAGGTTTGTTAATACATACTAAATTCTCTATGCACCTCCACATTGATTTTCTATGAGTTTGATCCTGTTAGATATTAAAGTTCATGATTCATATTATGTTGTTTGGACTGTTGTCCTAATCTTTATTGCCATATTTACGACGCTTTGGCCGGTGTATGCTCCGGCCCTCTTCAGGTGCTAGAAATTTCAAAGCAAACCCTTTATTTTGATCACTGGGGTATATCATTCTCATTCCATGTGTGATGTTCTTCCAGATGCAAGGTAAGGCTGCAAGAACATGCAAGGCCATAACATAAGGGGAGATAGAAAAATCAGGTGTAGCTGACTACATATGGAGGGAGATAGAGAACACCATTGGAAACTACTTAAGCTTAATGAATTCTCGGCAAGAAAAATTTTCTAAGTTGGCCAAGCATAGAAATGAATACAATATGGGAACCAATAATAAGGAATTCTGTAAAAAATAATTAGCTTCAAAGACTGTTAAAAATAGTTACTGAGACATTAGGTTTACAAATCCCAAAAATTCATACACAGATGTCCTCAAGGACACATGGCCCAGTAGATATAAGTATTGGCTAGTTCCAGTGATCCAAGAATTGTAGTTTCAGTGGTGAACAAATAGTTGAGTTAAAGGGAGATAATTACATCCAGAAGTAGCATCACATTTGAAGTGCATAACGGCTGAAATGTTGTAAACATGGTACAATCATTCGAACAAAGTAAATACTACCTCATCTCAAAAGTATGGACAAATTCATAAGTCATATCAATTCAAAGTGTTTCTTCCAAAATGATAATTAAAAACTAAATTAAAAACTATTTAACTAAATATGTACAAATCTAAAATTAACCAGACTATCTTTTTAATAGCAATACCAGATTATTTAAGAATTCTTTTAACATCAAATTTATACTGTTGTATAAAAGAAAAAAAAAAACGTTCATATCTTATTTCGTGCTAAAATTATTTCAACAAAGAAAAAGATGAAAAGTACTTACATAAGATTCATCATCCAATAAGCAACCAGTTGTAATTTCAACAAGAAATGAGCCATGAGCTTTGATTATGTCATTTAAATCTTTTGATTTTTTAACTTCTGTTACCAATTTATCCCAAGAACACTCCAAAACCTACAAATTAAAAAAACATAAATTATACACATACTGTCAAATTCAAACAGTGTAGAAAACATTTTAAATATGTAACTGATTAAGTAAACAAGACCAGACAACTCTTCCTAAACATATTAGAATGTAGTATTGCCTTAAACAAAATAGGGGTGACTTTGAATTTTTTGCATGTTTGGAACTTCAAAGCTTTTATGAAGTTACCATTTAGAGGTAAAAATTAGAGACTTCACAAAACCTTTGAGGCTGTATTATTTTGGTACCTCAGTTCAAAGAGTTTGGTTGTTCTGACTTTGAAGAACCATATCAGGAAAGCTAAACTTTGAAAACTTAACACAGGCAATGTGCCTTCAGATTTCTATAACTACAAATGAATAATTGGTTTAGTGAAGTTTAAGAAAAAGCAAATGGCATATTAACACCACATACAGCCATATATGTCAATAGGCTTAACTAAAAACAAAAAGCAACAGAAGCTTCAAATCACATGAAAACTTCAATAACTAATTCTTGTTGCTTCTTAATTAAAAGAAATTGATCTCAGTAAACATTGACTGAATTTTAGTCTCTGCGACTTACTACTGAGTAACTGTTGCAGTGAGTGTACTGATGAATGCATTAAATAAAAATAATGAAATCTAAACAAGGGACGTGTATATGTGTATAGGCAAACAAGTTTGATTAAAAGAAATGACAAGGTCTGTCTAATGTATTTTCATTATTTTCAGATAAGCTGTTGAGTATTGTGCTCAAAATTGTGCATAAACTGTCAGCAGTTCATATTTTGTGACTTTTGTTTAAATACTTTTGACGTTCATGGTCATTATCAAAAACTAATGTGGTGTCTGTGTGGTAGTTAGACTTCATTTGTCTACATTCTGGTATTCTTTGAGAAGCTGGACATTTGAAATGATGTCATGTGTAATCATTATTGGGAATAAGGCCACACAAAAAGATCACTATTAATTATTAATTTAAATTTTTATTTTATTTTTATTATTATAATAAAATATGTGCCCACATTAATTATATCATATGCACTTTAAGATGCACCTTCTTCTATGGTGAATGATATTTAATGCAAACTGTTTATTTTATATAATAATAGCTTCTAGAGTTTTGTGTCTTTCTTTGCATTGGGTACCATAGAGTATTTTGGTGTTGCCTACTAGTATTTGTCTTCTCATGATAGTTGTACTTTGGTTGTTCATGATATGCTGACTGATGTGTGCCCAGATTGCACCAAATTTTGACAAGTGACAAGCAAATTTGTGAGAGAGTGTTGTGTATGTGTGCCCAATATAAATATTTAATGCTGCTTTTTTGATTATTAGTGTTGCAGACACAATCTCCCAGGGGACATGAGAATTCATAGACAACTTTTTTACATAGCGGCATGTTAAAAGGCCTGGTGTTGTTGGTAATAATTAAGTTAGGTGTTTTAAACTTATTGTAGTAGATGATAAATCTTAGGTGTTTGTTAGGATTGTTGAGATATGTACCAGTGAATTATGTTTTTGATAGTTTTTTTTTTTTCGTTCTGCTTATAATTAGGGTACAAAAAAAGCAATATATTTATTTTTTTAAATTAATAAAAACAATCTTATTGAATAATTTAAGAAGTCACTTAGCACAATATTAACATTTGAGAGGTCATGAAGCATTAGGATGATTGTCTTTAAATTATAATCTTTTACTGAAATATGTACAGATACATAAGAAAAAACTATAAACCTGACAGGGTCATATCTTCTAAAGTAGACTTGAACCCCTCACAAAATTCTTTAGTTAACTTGAGCAAGCAAAGTAAATGTTAGGAAAAAAAATATTATGAAAATTGAAGAGGATATATTTTCTACAGACTGACCTACATAGGTAAAAAAGTTGTTGATTTTGGTGTCATACATTTGGGTGAGCAAAATAAAATTTTCTATCAGGTATAGGGTTAAAATAGTTGGATATTTGCATTCTGCAGTCCTTATTTGAGCTACATACCAAATTTCAGAAATATTGAAGCTATGGAAGTATTTTTTAAAAAAACCACTGAGATTATGCCTTAATTTAGAGACAAAATGGGAAAATTATAACCCCACTCCCCAATCGGAATGGTAAGGTCCAGCACAAAATAATTAGGCACACTTTCCTAACTCATGAAGAGGAACATTTGTGCCAAATTTCAAGCAATTCGGTGTTGGTTGGTGCAGATTTCAACTTTTTTGCTGGTGTTTTTACATGGAATGACCCTAAAACAAATGGTGTGTATATAAAAACATTCCCAAGTCAACATGCAAAAAAAAAACACAAAAAACATAATATCTACTAGACATACATACACTTACAAATATACATTATTATCTGAATCCCACAGACAAACTAGAATTATTATACATTGTTTAGAATCTTAATTTCTTGGAACTTTGAAAGGATGTCATAAATTATATTATTGTTTGTTAAACAAGTCATATCCATGTGAAAAAATATACATTGGGAATACCATGAACGTATTTAAAAAGCGCTTTTACAACCACCTCTCATTCATCCTTCAATAACAAAGAAAAACAAAACATGACGTCTCTCTCCAAATACTTTTGGAAATTAAAAAACGAAAATAAACACCTAAGGTTAAATGGAAAATCCTCAAACAAGCAAGAACAGCAAAATCTATAAAAGAACCATGTTTTCTTTGCCTTCAAGAAGAAAATAGAGATCCTTAAATATATAAATAGTAACAAGCTTTTAAACCAGAGGCACGAAACCACAGTAAACTGGAAACACATTAGGGACCTAACCCTACAATCATGCTAGGAAATACTAGGAGTTTGACTTGATATTCTTATTATAAAAGACTAAAAATGCTACAGAAAAATCGATCTAATAAACCCTTAAAGTAAGGTCTAATACCCACAACAACATCTAAATGAATAAAACGTAAAATTAAAAGAAATAAACAGGCTCCCAAACTATAATCTAGGAATAATTAAAAATTAAAGGAAAACAAATCGATCCCCTAAATTCAAAATCAAGATTAAAATATACAAATTTAGATAAATTATAAAAAACTGATATAATACAAATTTACATTTGCCCTCTAAAAAATACAATTTTTGATTTTTTATAAATAACCTCGCCTAAATACAAAACAATCCACACTTAAATAGATCAAATTATGAAAGTCTACAACAAAAGAAAAAATTAACTCCCAAATTAAAAAATAATTTAAAAAAAAAAAAAAAAAAGCTCCCAAATTAAAAAAAGAATCAAAAAATTAAAAGGAAAAAAAATCGATCCTCTAAATTCAATATTAAGATTAATATACAAATTTAGAAACATTATAAAAGCTGACAAAATAGAAATTTGCATTTACTTCCGAAAGAATGCAAGTTTAGACTTTTTAGAAACAACTTTGCCTAAATACAATAATACATGAATAAATATCCCGATCCCGCTAAAATAAAAAAAATATAAAAAACAAAAATAAAATACAAAATATGCCATACTGAAAAAGATCAAAATTTAAAAAGAAAAAACACCTCACCCCTATCATGTCTATAGAAGGAACCCTAAGAAAAACAGCCTCGCCACTAAATGAAAGAGAATAAATAAAATTTGTCTGGTAACAACAGACACAAATAAATCAAGCACTAGCTAAGCAAGACGCCTAAAAATTCTTAAGGTCAACAAACAAGACAAGTCTGCAATCACACACACACAAGAAAACCCCACGCAAACACACAAAACTGACCGAGTAATAACCCACACACATGCACCAATCTCTGCGAAATTCTAACCAAAAGATATACCCGACAGATAAAAAAGTACACTCCAACGGATAATACCATTAATCAACAATTTAGCACTTACACACCAGGCTCTTCAAAACTCTAGAAGATAGATTCCCTTCATTATCAATAACCCCAACCAACCTCCCACAACAACAATGAACCAAATATAGGGAGTAGACGAATTCAGTTTTGCTTTTTCCTCCCGAAGAAACGTTGGGCACCCAACATTGAAACAAACATATGATTGTCGAGGACATATATTAAAAAATAATGTACATGTTCTAAAACATAATTTAAAATAAATATTCACAGCTCATACATCATATATCAAGCACTGTTTTAAATTAATGTTTTGGACGGAAAAAATTCTTTCTTTGTTCTGTACCCACTCGGATATATATATATATATATATATAATTTGTTATATATATTATATTGTTTACATATTATATATGTGTGGTACTTATTTAAAAGCACTCAATATCAGTGATAGAGCAGAAATATCCATATAGATAGGTGTGAGTTTGTAACCCTGGGTTTCACGCTCTTGCGATCATCAGACAAACATTTTTTGTCTGACGATCACAAGAGCATGAAACCCAGGGTTACAAACTCACACCTATATATATATATATATATAATATTGATTTCAGCATGATTTATCTATCTCAAATTGATAGTTAAATTTTTGGGATAAGAATAAAAAACATGACATACCTCAAAGTTTATATAATATTGTAGTTGACTAATAAATTGGACCATTTTGGAACAAAGAACATGGCAAAGGTGCAATACTCCATTTAACTCTGAAAAAATTAAAATAAAATTATAAATAAATTATGAATTTAAGTTCATTATTTTAAAAACAACAAATCCTAGACTTACATAAAATTGATAGTTTTTGTCTGATATTCTGAAAAGTTAACATTTGAAGACTGCAAAAATAACTCCACCTTTGTAGTTATTCTTTATACATCAATTTGGTGTTCAGATGAGATATTTTGTGTGGTGAAGATTGATTTAATGGTTACTTCTGCTAATTACCTTTATGGTCTGTAACCTGTTTTCCTCATTTGTTCTTGATGACAGTTTTGTAATTTTATGTTTCTCATTCTAAAGATGATGTCAACTTTGTTTAATCTTGTGGCCTTATTTCAGCTGCTGTAGTATTGTAATATGAATACAAAAATAACCTCCCCAAATCCTCTATGTTACTAATGCCTATTACAACTATTTAAACTGTAATAACATTAATAAACTACAGCTTTGCTTGAAGAATAAAATTCAAATTTATGTAACTTTTTCTCCAATTATTGAATTTTTTTCTTGTCCCTCAAAAGATATTGAGCTACAAGAAGAAGGAAACATGTTTTTTTCTAACAGTTTAAAATGCACCAATGGTTAAATGCTACCTGGAGTTGTTTGCAAATAAAATATAAGAGAAACTGGTGAAAACTCTAGATGGAAATAATAAGATGAAAAATCAACAAGCATCCTATCAGAGCTGAGTTGTAATTTATGTCTTGCTTTTATTGTGGTGATCTGGCTGGGCTGGGGCTAATTTTGATTATTCAAAATCCTTCAAGTTTGGCCTGTTCAAGTCCCTTTCTCCATTCAAATGTCCCCATTGGTTGAAGAACCTGTTACTGCTACTCCCCAGGTAGCATATTTTTTAATTTCTCATAAAACCAACTTCCCACCTCATGAATAAAATCATTAATGACTGACAAATGGTTATCTCTCATTTTGTCCACATAGAAAAATTAATTCATTTATATGATTTCATTCTTGCTTTTTCTGATGAAATAGTCAACATCTAATCAAATTATTCAGCACTTTTAGCTGATTTCCACAAACACATTAATCTAAATTTTAGAACAACAAATGGCCAGTTAAGAAATGCCACCTGAACTCTTGTCTAAGCCAATTTTATTTTCCTTTGGCAGATATATTCTTGTCTGTGTGTTTTGTTTCTCCTGGTTTAATTCTGGTCAACAACTTTCTGTTCAAATCTCACTTCCTCCTGGCCTTAGTTAAAAATAGCAAATTACAATTTATGTAGAATAACAGACCTCTCATTACTTTTGGTGGTTGGTTAAAATAAAGTTATCGTGATAGATTAATATGAAATGCCTAGATATTTATTCTAGGTAATTTGGACTTTACTAGTATATCAGAGAATTTATTCTTTATATACTTTTATTCAACTAAAATGTTAAAGAGACTTATATTTTAAACAGAATTTAAAAGTTTAATTTAAATAGGTAAATATAAAGTGAAACAAAATACTCATTTCTATTTCAACGACATTTCAACAGGCATCAAACATTTTCCAGAGTTTTGTCAACTTAATTTCCTACTATATCTAACATAACATGATATTAGAAATATTAGCAATGTAAATTTTAAAAAAGGCAAATTTTTATATCAGGATTTCAACTTTTATGATTCAGTTTTAATTTGCAAATGAGAATTAAAATCTAACAATTGAATTTTAATTTCTTTGGCATGTTAGAGTAAAAAACTAAAGAAATTTCATCAAAGTGAACTATGGTGATTTGACAATCATTGCTGTTTCACTAAATTAAAAACAAATTATACTCTGGTTATAACACAATTAAGATTTTGTTATGATACTCCACTCTTTAAAATTATCATTTTAATAGGAAATGAGTAAGTTTAGTATACATCAAAATTATTTTTTTCAGTTTCATGTTCAGTTATGCATTGTAGGATATCAAAGATAGTGTTATTTTTATACTACTTGCACTTTGTTCATTTTCACTTTCATTTTCATTTTTAATGGATTCACACATTGTATTATTTTCACCTGAAGAAGGATGAAATGTAAAAAGAACAGACAACCAAATTGAGGAGATTATTAAAAAAACAAAAAATAAAAAAAAAACAAATATTGAAGATTAACATTATTTACAAAGTTCCTTCATCTTTATCATGTTGCTTCTTCAGGTATCTGTCAATCTGAGTAATCTTAAGAGAATTTTGAACTGAACCCTTTATTTAATTTGTGAGGATGGAGTGAGGTAAATTGTTCTACCGCTGTAGATTAAAGAAAGGGTTCATCTCAGAGAAAACAATGGCTAAAATTATCTAATAATAATAATAAAGATGAGAACAGTAGTATAACTTTGCATTCCAAGAATTATAACAAATTGAATAGTATTCTTAAAATTCTTCCAGTTTCTCATTAAAGTATATGAAGAACTATATATATATATATATATATATACTTAGAACAGGATTAGGACACCCCCAAGCAAAGCAGTACTGCCACTGGTCTGGTGTGCAGGGGGTTATATAACAGGAGCGTGATGAGAAAGAGGAACGGGTTACAGGGGGTGTCAGAGAATGTGTAAGAGAAAGATGAGAACACTGGTGTGAAAAGAAATGCATGAGAGTAGAGTGGAAAGGGAAAGAGCATGATACAAGGGCATGATACAAGGGTTGTCAGGGAAAGAATGCAAGTTAAGGAGATAAGAGATGGCAATTGACATTAAATTCTTGGAAATTGTAGCTGTCAGTATATGGAAAGGCGGGAAGTGTGAGCAAAGAAGCTGATAAAGTAGAAGTTGCAGTTATGTTTGATCAGTTTCATTGTATAAGGATGAAACTTAATTGCTAGTCTAGTAGCTTGAGTAAATTCATGCAGAGGGGGCACCAGGGAGCTAAGCTCTTTGGAGCAGAAGTCAAGTATTTTTTTTTATAATCGTATCACCCCAAGCAAGGCATTTTACTGCCACTGTTGTGCAGGGGGTTACATAACAAAAAAGTTATGAGAAAGAGTGACAGGTTACAGGGGACATCAGGAAGAGGGTTAGAGAAGGATGAGAAAACTGATGAGAATGGAGTGGACGGGGAAAGGAGCATGAGAGAGAGAGAGAGAGAGAGAGAGGATGTAAGTTAGTGAGATAGGAGATGACTATTGACTTTACATTTGAATTCTTGTAAATTGTAGTTGTCGGGGAAGCAAGTGAACAGAAGGGAATTCCACAGGCAGGAAGTGCGAGAAAAGAAGCTGATGGAGTAGAATTTGCATTTACAATTTATTAATTTCACAGTAAAAGGGTGGGACCTAGTTGCTAATCTTGTGGCTCAAGTAAATTCATATGTAGAGGGTACCAGTGAGCTAAGTTCATTGAAGCAGAAGCTGTGAAAGTATTTGTAGAAGAGACACAGAGAAGCCACATTGTGCTGGTGAGAATGTGACTGTATCCTAGCTGCCAAATTGGGATCGATCACACTACAGACTCTCCGCTGGATTTTGTCAAGGACCCCTAGGTGGATAGCAGGAGCACCCAACCAGATATGGCAGCAGTATTCAATGCATGGACTGATGGTAGATTTGTATATGTGCAGGATTGTTTCAGATGGGAAAAACTTCCTGGCCCTGCACAGAGAACCCAACCTTCTTAGCAGCAGATTTGGCTATGGATTCTATATAGTCATTCCACTTGAAGTCTGTTGTGAGAATTAACCCAAGAAGGCACAGTGTTTTACTTTCAGGAAGACTAGCCTGATCCATGCTAATGTGGGGTAGGAGCGATTGTCTGTGATGGTTAATAGATAGCAGCTTTGTTTTGGAAGCATTAAAATTCACAAGCCATTTCTTACCCCAGTTCACCATAGACTGGAGGTCCTTTTCAAGCTCAGAAGAATTTTGATCAAGATGAGAGTAAACCAGTGTCGTCAAGGTATATGTCTACTTGTGATCTTATTACATCAAGGAGATCATTAATGTAGATAAGGAAAAGCGTGGGACCTAGAATAGAGCCTTGAGGGACACCCGCATTCGTGTGATAGTATTGGGAAGCATGTCCATTCAATACTACCTTCATTGTGCAATTTGAAAGGAATGACTGGATAAGGTCAAACAATTGTCCAGTTATACCATAGCCCCGCAGCTTGCATAGAAGGCCAGCATGTCAGACTCTGTCAAATGCTTTGGAGATATCTAGGGCAACAGTTCGAGCTTCACCATTCTTGTTGAGAGCCCGGTGTATATACTCAGTGATGGTCATGAGTCATATCAGCAGTAGACCTGGTGACGCAGAAACCAGACTGTTTGTCAGAGAAGAGTTTGTGTCTTTGAGATGTTGTAC
The DNA here is from genome assembly GCA_037127315.1 of Ascarosepion bandense. Lineage (NCBI taxonomy): Eukaryota > Metazoa > Mollusca > Cephalopoda > Sepiida > Sepiidae > Ascarosepion > Ascarosepion bandense. The sequence continues at coordinate 2,210,868 of JBBBDQ010001260.1, read as the reverse complement.
CACCTCAGTGTTGATGATGGCTTCAAACACTTTGCCAAAAATCAGTAGGAGGCTGATAGGGCAATAATTAGTGGAGTCAGAGGGTTCACTAGTATTTTTATATATTCGAACCATGGAGGAGGATTTCAAGCAGGCAAGAAAGCAAGAAGCAGAGAAACAGTAATTATAGTTTGGAGAGAACAGAGGAGAGTTCAGGAGAGCATCTCTTAAGAACAATTATTGGGATTCCGTCGTCGTCGCTTGCTTTAAAATTTGAAATTATGTTAGGGGTAATGTGAATGTCATTGAGTTGGGCCTCATTTTGGGGTGGGAAGTCAGGTGCAGATACTCCAGATGAGTCCAGTGTTGAGTTAGTGGAGAATCTATGAGCAAAGTACTCAGCCTTGTATGTTGTAGAGTTGAGGACCTCAAATTCTTTGATTAGAGAGGGGATTGAGGGTTTGCTATTGTTTAGTACACTTTTGCAGAGCCTCCAGTAGTCTTTGGAACCCAACTTACGGGATGCTATGCTTAATTCTGGCTGCAAACAGCAGCTTAACTTCTTTAAGTATCTTCTTGCATTCATTGTGAGCAGAGGCAGAGAGGCGCCTATTATGGTCTGACGTGTGATTCCAATAAAGCCGGAAGAAATGATTTCAGTGGGTGATGGCAGCAGAGCAAGCAAGGGAGAACCAAGTCTCATCTTCCTAGCTGGGATGAAAACACCGATGCCAGCCTTAACCCAAGAAGAGACCTCAGCTGCACAGTCCTCAACAAGAAGACTAAAGACCTTGTTCCAAGGGACATTACACAGGGAATCATGGTAGCAGTAAGATATTCTGCTAGTTTGAGGTTCTTGACTGAAGTGGGAGTGGAAGGAGATGTTAGCGAAAACCACCACACGGTCAGAGTTCATGAGGGGGCAGAGTTGCTTGACATTGCAAGAGTCATGGATGGAAGTAAAATGATCTAGCAGTGAGTCAGGTCCTTTATGGTTATTAGAGAAAATTTGTAGAAGAGACAGAGGGAAGCCACATTACGTTTGTGAGAAAGTGACTAGAGTTGAGCTACCAGGTTGGGATCAATTACATTGCAGATTTTCCATTGAATTTTGTCAAGAACCCCGAAATGAATAGCAGGGGCACCCAACCAGATGTGATAGGAGTATTCATTGCATGAGCTGATGGTAGGTTTATATATGTGCAACATGGATTCAGACAAGAAAACTTCCTGCCCCTACACAGTGAACTGACATTCTTAGCAGCAGATTTAGCTGTGGATTCAATATCGTCATTCCACTTGAGGCCGGCTGAAAGAGTTAGACTGAGGAGGCACAGCATTTTACTTTCAGGGAGACTAGCCTGATTCATGCTAATGTGGGGTAGGAACAATTGTCTGCGTTGGTTAATAGATAGCAGCTTCATTTTGGAAGCATTAAAATTCACAAGCCATTTCTTACCCCAGTCCACAACAAATTGGAGATCCTTTTTAAGATCAGCAGTGAGGTTTGCTTTGTCAGCCTTAACAGATTTCTTATCAAGGCGGGAGTAAATGGTGGTGTTGTCAGCATAGATGCCTACTTGTGATCTGATTACATCAGAGAGATTGTTGATGAAGATCAGAAAAAGCGTATAAACTAGAATAGAGCCTTGAAGGACACCCACATTCATATAATAGTACCTGGAAGCATGCCCATTCAATACTACATTACACAATTTGAAATTTAACACTCTTGCCTCTAAGGTCAAATACTGGTTATCATGGTACTATATACTTAACCCTTTTGTCCCTCAGGAGTTATCCTGGTCACGAGACCATATATCTAGCACTTCCACTATATGGGCCTATTCTGGTCAATGTGTACCAGACTTAACTCTTCCACTCTGGTCCCTCAACCTTCAGTGTCTTCCTCTTCAGGTTAAGATGTCTATTCGGTCTTAAGGGTTGGCCATTGGTCCCTAAGCATCCGTAGGTAAGTCAATCAGCTCATTGGCTTAAATTTGCTTTCTACTCATGCTGTGATTATTAGATCTAGAAAGCAGAAGTGTTGTTCGTTCACAGTCGACTGAAGATGTAGACACAGCTGAGGGAGTCTGTGTTAAACATTTAGAATACAGCAAAAAGAAATAGAAAGGAAAAACAAATTATGTCTGTAGAAAGCCAAATAAACAACTGTTCGATGGTTGCACTGTTAATGTCTTTTATATACAAGAAAAGAATAGGAAAAGAAAAAGGTTACAGAAATTAAAAGTATTTTAGCACAACAACTCACACACTGGAGTCTAGATAGAGAGAGTGTGTATGGTTCACTTGTTATTAAATTGTCTCAAAAGATAGATAAAACTCTTTTCAATAATGTTTTCCAGACTCTTTTGACGGAGTCAATTCTTCTTAAATAAAACACTAGGACCATGTCTTTCAAAGGTGCTGAATGGATGAAGCAATTCTGATTGTTGTCGTGCTAGTGACGAATGTTAAGTTTCATATACTCAGCAGTTTTTCAATGCGACTACTGCAACAATAATATTTCTCAAAGTCCTTGGGCGACTTTTAAATTTTAACAATTCACAACAAATTTGGGACGATGCTAAAACTTTTCAAATCGTAAATCTTCTTGTGGGGAACTACTCAACCTGACTTCTTCACAAAACATCAGTTTCACATTATCTTCTTCTTCCTTGTCCTTCTGTCGTCATCACCAGCAACAACAATTCCAATCTGCAACAAGTCTCCGTCTGAACAATAGGACCAAACACAAGTAGAATATAAAATATATTTTACTCTCCTTTTTCATACAAAGATGTCTTCGGTTAGGTGAATGACTGGTCTGAATTGTCAGCAACCTTACTTCAGCAGGGGAGTGACCCATATGCTCACATGGTTCTGGTTTCTCTTGTCAGCACCCCCGTCACCGGGGAGATCTGATGACACACAACTGTATGCTTCTATGGTCGTGAACCAACTCTCTCAACTTCAGCATTATGACGCGGTTATATAGGAAACTGGTGGGTTATAAGCCAGGTCATCCATGCACTTAACACAAGTGATCATGAGTGTTGTTACAGCCAAAAATCATGTGACCTCCAAAGGTTCTTTTGCTTACTAAGCGCTATTTCAATTTTACTTGCAAAAATTTATTTTTGTTCATTTCCATTCTCCGATGACCCAAATTGAACAGCACTCAACTCAAATTTCACCATTAGTAAACAAGATACATCTCTATGTTCAATCTACTCCAAAATCCTTTTTATCAAAAATTATTTCATTTACCTCCATTGTTTTATGATGACCCAAATATAATGTCCTAACTTTTGTTTAGATCAAATCTCGCTACCAGTAAGCAATTACACTGGTTTAATTCAATGTTTATGGATTGATTGATTGATTGGTTTGTTTTATGGCAAATCAACCCTTTATAGGTCATTTAATGCCAAAACATTAGTTGTTGTAGTATGATGGGTGGAAGTTAAATGTTACTTATGATTTATGAACTTTTTGACTAGATCTTGTTGCATAGCTTCGTCTCTTAGGAATCTGAAAATATTTTTAGGGACAGTCTTGTTGAAAATATCCTTAAATTATTTTCTTGATAGAGTTTTAGTTGGATCTGTTCAGGATCTATGCAGCTTGTCAGTATATGGTGTACTGTGTAGGATTCTTGGCATGGCATGCAGATTGTACTTCTTTTTCTTTTGGGTAAGTATGAGTGGGTGATATAGGTGTGTCCTATTTGGAGTCTAGCCATTATCACTACTTCTCTTCTTGACATTCTTTTATTGGTTTCTTTTTTTCTGATAGTTTGTGTCACTTGGTGTAGTTTATTGTCAGTACAGGAGTTCCATGACTCCTGCCAATTTTTTGGGGTATATGTATTTATTTTTGGTTTTAAATCCATATAAGGGATTTTTTCTGTTGTGGGGGTTAGTTGTAATGACTCTTTTGCTGCTTTATCGACTTTTTCATTCATATGGATACCAATATGGCCTGGGATCCAACAGAAGATTATGTCTTTATTCTTTGTTAGATTGTTTATCCTATTTAGTAGTTTTGTAATCAGAGGATCTGTCATTTTTTTTCCTTTCAGTGATATAAGCACTGATAAAGAGTCTGTGAGTATGAGATATTTTTGGTGTTCATTGGATGCTATAATATGTAGAAGCCCCATCTGGGAGTCTTTTCTTTAATTTTATTTTTTTATGGATAGCTGCGCATCCTGCCCTGTCTCCATCTTTTGATCCATTGGTATAGATTTGTAGATATTCTTCTGTATATGTATTTTGAATGTTGAGCAGTTCTTCATGGAAAGTTGAAGGATGGGTTTTAGAGTGTTTATTTAGTTTTAATATTATGAATGGCTGTTTAATCATCCAAGGTGGAGATTTTGATTTGATGAATTCATGGATTTTTGCTGTGTCTATTTGAGCTTCTGTGAGGAGGTCTTTTATACGGAGACTGTATGGTTTGATAGTACTTTCTTTTTTGTTGAAAAGTTTTGTGCATTGTGGGTGGAAAACATTTGTTTGCAGGGTTTGATGGACATGATGAGAGCTTTAGGCAGTATTGCAGTGCTAGTGTTTTCCGTCTTAGTGTCAATGGCGGTTTGTTAGCCTCTGTATACAAACTTTCTACTGGTGAAGTGTTGAAGGCTCCTAGAGCCAACCTTAATCCTTGGTGGTGTATTGCATTTAGTTTTTATATATGATTTTCTGGCTGCTCCATATATTAAGCATCCATAGTCAAGTTTGGATTTAACTAAGGATTGGTAGAGTTTGAGTAATGTAGTTTTGTCAGCACCCCAGTCAGTATGTGCTAAAACTTTGATCAATTGTATGGCCTTGTGGCATTTTGTTTTTAGGTGTTTTATGTGGGGGATAAAGGTCAGTTTTCTATCACATATGATTGCCAAGTACTTAAGTTTTAAAATGGGGTCATGATGAATTTGGAGTTTGCAGAAATGTATGCATTTTGTTTTGTCCTTTGAGAATTTAAAACCATTTTCTGTAGCCCATTTATTTATTTTATTTAGACAGAGATTGAATTTGCATTCAGCTGTGGGTATGTATTTTGATCGATAGCAAATGAGTAAGTCATCCACATATAGAATGCAGTCGATTCCAGTATTTCTGTTTTTAATGATATTATTTATCTTTATATTGAAAAGAGTGCTAGACAGAATGCTTCCTTGGGGTACATCTATTTCTTGTTCTTTTTGGACTGAGAATGTGTTGCCTATCCATATTGAAAATGTCTGTCATTTAAGAAGTTGCAGATGAATTCTGGCATTCTGCCTTTAAGTCCAAGTTCAAGTAGGTCTTTTTAATGCTGTACTTCCAGGCAGTGATGTTTACTTTTTTAAGATCCAAAAAGATTGCTATTAGGTGTTCCTTCTTGACGAATGCTTCTCTTATAAATGTTTCAAATCTAATTAAGTGGTTAATAGGGCTTCTTCTTTTTCTTAAGCCTGACTGGTATTCTGTAATCAGGTTTTTGGTTTCAAGGTACCATGTTAATCTCTCATTAACCATTCTTTTGAAGGTCTTGCACAGGCAACTAGTGAGGGCAATGGGTCGATAATTTATTGGATCTGCATATTGGCATGAGTTTTGGAATTTTTTCCAGCAATGGATTTTGTCATTTAGCTCTGGATTTTCATTTTCTAGTATAATAGAGAAGTGGTCACTTCCGCATGTATTGTCATGTGTTCTCCAGCTATAGTCCAGGTATACAGTTAGATCACAAATTTTACTACCCCATAGCTCATTATGGCTGTTAAAGTCTCCCATTAGTATAAATGGCTTTGGTAGTTATTGAATTAAATCATTTAATTCGGTTTCATCCATTGTTTCACTTGGTGGAATATTGTGTAGTGTTGCAGTTATTACAACAGCTTCCATATTTGTTTTTAAGTTTATTTCACTGTGTGGAATATTTTTATTTATAAGTAATGATCATCCACCTGTAGCTATATTTGATCTTTTGTTTATGTGGTTGTATGAGGAGTAATGTTTAATATTAATTGTATTATCTTCTTTTAAATGAGTTTCTTGTAGGCAGATTATAGCAGAGCAGAAAATTTTGATGAGGAGTAGTATTTCTTCAAAGTTGATTTTTGTTCCTCTTATATTCCATTGTAGTATTTTGTTTGCCATGGTTTCTTTTTCTTTTTCTGGTTTTGGATTGTTGATGTTTGTGTCAGCATCCATGGATTCAGTATTTTCTTGTTTGTTTTTTGTTTTAGATTGTGATCATGATTGCGGTGTGTTGAGTTTTGGTTCTTGTTTTGTGAGGGTTGTTTCATTGTCTTTTGTATTTTTTCTTTTTAGCCAGTGATTGTTGTTTGGTTCCAGATGTTCCAGGGATTTGTGGTGGTTCTATTTTTCCTGTTTTTTCTTTGTCTGATATTTGGGTTGTTCTTTTGTTTTGGTTGGTCTCAAGGTAGGTGTTCCTATTTGTGATATTCTGAATTGTTGCTTTTATTTCACTTATAAATTTTGGCCAGTCATTTGAACCCAAGTTTAAGTTTTTTGACAAGCATGTTGTATTTATCATTTTTTTCAGAAGTTTCTTTTTTTTTTTTTTGGCAATTTGTGTATAGCTTTTTTCTCCCATGTATGCTTCCACAATTCTCCTTGCTTCACGAAAAGAAACGTTTTGTTTTTGTTTTACGGTTATAATTCCTTTTTTTTTTTTCATATATTGCAGGTCCTTGCATAAGCTGGGTGGTCTTCTTCACAGTTTGCACAATTGCACATTTTTATACATTCGTTTGTAGTATGATCAGAGTTTTTCTGGGAACATCTGCCACATATTGGTTGGTTATAGCAAGTATCCTCGTGATGTCTGAATTTTTGGGATTTGTGACACCAGAGAGGGTTTGGTATGAATGTTTCTACTTTTTCTATGGAGTATCCGATTTTTAGTTCTTTTGGGGCCTTTGGTGTGTTGAAGGTCATGATGTACGTGTTAGTTTTAATGATGCTTCCGTTTTTTTTTAATGGACATTCTTTTGGTGTCTATTACTCTTTGAGGTTTTAATTCCATTTTTATTTCCTCTATGGTGCAGCTGGAGAGCTCTGGACTTTGGATTACACCCTTTGACAAGTTCATTTTTCCATATGGCTATGATTTAATATTTTTATTATGGAACTGTTCCATTTTTTAATAAAGTATCCGCATATCTTTTTTTTCCACCTCTACTAATATAGTTCCATTACGTAAGTTTTTAACAGTTTTGGGTGTTATGTTTGTATCAGGAATGGTGATAATTTTGTTAGGGGAGTATCATCTTCAGATTCCAGGATAATAAATCTTGGGAAATTTTCATTGTTTTCAGAATCCAAGTCAGATTCAGTGTGTGGTCTCTGGGTTGGTTTATTTGCCAGTTATGTGTTTTTTTAGATTTCACCGTTCCTGCTCTCCACTCACCATGGAGTCCAATTTAATGCAAAATACGAGGTGGGAAACCCATTTGCCCTTGTAAGAAAGAGATACAGGGGCGGTATACTCGTATTTGGAGGGGTCCACGAGCACCTGCTCTTTTTTTTGTTTCTCTACCCAAGAAAAATAGATAAACAGATAAGGCAAGAGAGTACAGCCATGTCACAGTCCTTTTCCTTTAAACTGATTGACCCTACAGCCACTGCCTTCTAACTCAGAAGTTTGGGGAACATTATTTTTGGTATGTGTTTGTGTTGTGAGAGGTAATGATTATGTCTTCTGAGTTAGGGCTTGGTGTAACCAGCCGATTGATCGGATCAAGCCCAATCTGACTGCCCGTCTAGCCCAGGTAAAGGCCAAAGTGGTGTGTTGCAGATCATGACCACTTTTCACCTGGGTCACAACCACCAGAATCCCATCCCCAGGCATTATGGGTCGCCAACCACGGCCAATAGGTGGCCCACTTGGGGGACTTTTACCCCCTGTAGAGGTGCAGTCGGCATATTCTGAAGCCCCAACAACAGATGCATGCTACACTGGAAGTAGAAATTTTGTTTAGAAAAATTCTTAATAGAAATTAAAAAGAAAGAAAGAAATAACAAGACATTTCAGCCTTCTTTATGTGCTAGGAATTTTGAACCTTTTCAACATGTGTATGTGTTTGACTCTCTCTGTCACAAAAGAAACGACTGTAGCTTGCATAGAAGGCCAGCATGCCATATTCTGTCAAATGCTTTGAAGATATCCAGGGCAACAGCTCAAGTTTCGTCATTCTTATTGAGAGCCTGGTATATATACTCTGTGATGGTCGTTAGCATATCAGCGGTAGACCTGAAACGGAAACCATAGTTTATCAGAGAAGAGGTTGTGGGCTGCGAGATGTTGAACCACTTCAGCATTGATAATAGCCTCAAACACTACCAAAAATTGGTAGGAGGCTGATAGGGTGATAATTAGAGGGGTCTGAGGGTTCTTAAATACAGGAACCACAGAAAAAGATTTCCAGCAGGCAGGAAAGCAAGAAGCAGCGAGGCAGTAGTTGTAGAGTTTGGAGAGAACAGAGGAGAGTTCAGGGGGATATCTCATCAGGACAATGATTGGGATTCTGTCACCACTGCTCGCCTTATGGTGGTCAAGCCTTTAAATTATGTTAGAGACCAGAAACATCATTCAGTTGAGCCTCAACTCTAGGTTGGAAGTCGGGTGCGGATAGCTCAGAGGAATCAAATATTGAGTTTGTGGAAAATCTGTGAGTAAAGCACTCAGCCTTGTTCGCTGAAGATGTGAGGACCTCAAATTTATTGATTAAAGTGGGGATTGAGGGCTTGGTGATGTTTAACACATTTTTACAGAGCTGCCAGTAGTCTTTGGAGCTGAACTTGCAGAATACTATGCACTGCTTTATTGTCAGCAAACAACAGCTTAGCATCATTTAGGATCCTCTTGCACTCATTACGAGCAGAGGCAGAAAGGTGCCTATTATGGTCAGATGCGTGGCTCTGATAAAGAAGCAATTCCTGTGGGCAATAGCGACCGAGCAAGCAGGGAAGAACCAGGGGGACGAATGGGGGTTTAAGTCGAAACTTCCTGACTGGGATGAAAGCATTGATGCTAGCTTTAATCCAAGAGGAAACCTCAGATGCACAGTCTTCAACAGGAAGACTACGAACTTTGTTCTAAGGGTTGTCACATAGGAAATTGCAGAATGATCCCCAGTTTGCTCTTTGTTGGCAGTGAGATATTTTGCTGGGAGGAGGGGAAGAGGAAGGAGATATCAACAAAAACCACAGCATGATCAGAGTTACCAAGAGGGCAAAGCTGCATGACATGGCAAAAGTCAGGATGAGCAGAGGTGCAGAGAGCAAGTTGATAACAAGAGAAAGGTGGATAAAGAGAGATCTAGAGTCAGAGACAGACAGAATTCTGATTTGTCAAAAGATAGATCTGTTGTTCTGTTGTGAGAGAAGACAGAAGTAGTAATGAAGATATCAGCTACCTATATACCCAAATACACCACCAGGTGAATCCACGAATAAAAAAAACCCATATTTTAAAAAAAGGGTTTTGTGTTTTCTTTTCTCACTGTTTCCTTGTTGAACATATACTAGGCCTTTCTCAGTTTTTGTTCACACTAACAGAGACAGAAATCAAAATGTATAGTTTGCTAAAACTGACCAAGAGCTTCAGTTGTATCTTTACATTTGCCAATATGCTTAAAACAAAATGTTACTTAGCCAGTGATGATGTAGAGGCATGAATCATAGAAGATTGACTGAAAACTCAAAAGTACACAAAAATCAATACAAAGAGCAAATCTAGATAAAGACAGAGAGGTCAACAAGAATCAGATATTACAGAAGCAATTACATGACAAAAATGGAAGTGAGCAAAACATACAAAATGGTGACAAAAGTAAAACTGGGGTTCAATGGATAGGTATTGTAGTATGAAAAGACCAAAGATTAAATGGAGTGGTTTATTTGTAAGACATAGCAGAGAATAACATGGCCACCATGGAAAAATTTGAGAAAGGTTATCATCTTGCAGTAGATGACTGATGATATAATTGTAATATAACAATCCCGCCCCACCCGAGGAAAGGCTGATGCAAGCGGGGGGTGTTTTCCGGTCGGTGAAAAGTAACGGATGTCACTTTGACCCTATTTCCGGCAGATGCGGAAATAACTCAGAGGCAAACAGACAGGTGACTCTGAGAATTACGTAGGCGTCGCGTGGGCGTCGCGTGATCAAGGCAAAGCCGGAAGAAACAAGTCCCGGTTTTGGAAGATATATAAAGACCGCGAAAACACGGATTCACCAGTCTAGGCAGAGAGACACAGAGAGCCAGACCAGACCAGAGGAGCAACAGATACGACGACACTCCCCCGTCACCCCGTCAACCCTTAGAAGAGCGCTCCCTCAACTTTCTGTATCCTAGGCTACACGGTCCATCGTTCATCAATAAAAATATAACTCATATTTTTATATATATGCACGTTTATTTGGTGCTTAAGTGACTTGCTGTTTTGAAACAACAAAACAGATTGATACGAGGGTTACCACGGTGAGATTGAAAATTCAACGGAATTAAAACTACCGGATAGAAGACAAAAATAGTAAACAACCGGACGACAGCGAGGAAGGAAGAAAAAGAAAAAAAGAAGACGAAAATATATAGCAGCTGCGCAACTAAGTGACTATGGACAGTCAGCCAAAGTAAGTGACTCATTGATTTAATAGTGTGTGTGTTCTCTGCTCGTGTTTATAATAAGTCCAGTTAGAAAAAAAAAAAAAATGCATACTTTTGCCATCGAGAAAAATGGATTGTTCGGTAGAGAGATAGGGGGTCAGGAATATATGTAGGGAGTAGCGCATAGGTTGACGGGTTGACGGGGGTGTTAAAATTGGCAGGGGTGTTAAAGTTGACGGGAGGAAGAAAGTTGAAATATTTACCTATCTGTAAGTACAAAACATCTGAGTTAATGATTTATTTTTGTTGTTAATATTTACCATATATATGAAGTGAGTTTATTGGTATGTTGCTTAATTAATCGTACTTTTATTGAGTAAGTAAAGGAAGTTTCTTCTACTCTTTAAAGTGGATAATTGGATTAACTTGTTGATAACAATGTTTTCGTTGGGTTGTGCAGTGTTAGTTTTTTTTTTTGATTTCTTTTCAATGACTGTACACTACAAAATGATTTACATTTCTATGTTTGTGAATTATGCTTTTGTGCAGGTTCCCATAAATTCAACATCCTCTGTGAATTTTCATTTATGTGACTTGGGAAATATCTTTTGAAGATATATTAATTTCTGAAAACTAGTAAATACCTTGGAACAGATAAATATGGAGAGATTTAGTGAAGGATATGACGAACTCCCGAAGAAGCTGACGATAGTGTAATATAACAATCCCGCCCCACCCGAGGAAAGGCTGATGCAAGCGGGGGTGTTTTCCGGTCGGTGAAAAGTAACGGATGTCACTTTGACCCTATTTCCGGCAGATGCGGAAATAACTCAGAGGCAAACAGACAGGTGACTCTGAGAATTACGTAGGCGTCGCATGATCAAGGCAAAGCCGGAAGAAACAAGTCCCGGTTTTGGAAGATATATAAAGACCGTGAAAACACGGATTCACCAGTCTAGGCAGAGAGACGCAGAGAGCCAGACCAGACCAGAGGAGCAACAGATACGACCCCCCCGTCAGCCCCGGTAGAAGCACGCTCTCTCACTCTCTGTTCACTAGGCTACACGGTTCATTGTCATTAATAAAAATATCACTGATATATTTTTATATACAGACGTGTTTGTTGTTTATTGATATACAACATAATGTACTGAATATTTTTATTGAGATATTGTTTTCTACATTTACAAAGAACTTTCATAAGCAATAAGAAACAATGTACTACACCATTAAAGAGGTTTAACGAAGTTGACATCTGATGAGAAAATCAAATATTCAGAAGCACTTTGAAAGTTATACGTCTTAAGGAAAAAGATGATCAATAAAAGTCAAGGACAAAAAATATCAATCTTCACATAAAAATAAAGTACCAAATCTTCTTTAATAACTTACCTGGTAACTGCCTGTAGCTTTTAGCATTTGATATAAGATCCTTCCAGACTGTAGCTAAAATGTACTCCATTCGTTTAGCTCTCCATAGAAAATTGAATGTTCTTAAATACATTATGACACACTCATCATAAAATACCTGAAAGATTATAAAATAAAATTGAATTCCTATATCTACTGAATGCAGTTTTTAAATAATTTGCAGTCCTAAAATCTAGCAATTTATCCTCAATTGAAGCTAAAATTTGTAAATTTTGTTAAAAAATTTGTTTTAAAAAGAAAATCTGAATAAGGTTTATTATCATGAAAATATTCAATAACTTTTATAAAATTATGAATAAGGCTATTCCCAAATTTTTACAACTAATGTATATGAACTAAATTGTTTTAAATAAAAAGAGGACACTATATGTTCTCTTTTTATTTAAAAAATTTAGTGTACAAATTGATATTCACAGCCCCTGTCAGTATCAATTTGTACACTAAAATTAGTTCACATCATTTTCACTGTTTGGAAGAATGATTTTGTTGGAGAACAGAACCTCTTTGGAAATATATATCCCATTGTCAGTTTTGTTAACTTATTTTGCTAAATGCCATTTATGCAACATGAAAAACACTAATTAAAATAACTAAGCACCTAATAGTAGAAACTCATGAATTAAAATTATTGAATTAAAACTTCAAATCGATTTTTTAAAGACAAAAATGAGATTAATTTGCCCAAACTTATTGCTGTAAATAACTTGCATTAATTTTAATATTTTTATATCAAGAAGTGTCTATTTTAGGTAACACCAAAATGGATGTGTTTTTACCAAAATGAAAGCAAAAATTGCTACCATGTTTTAAAAATTTGCAAAAATCACCAAATTATATGTCAAACAAAATTTTTCAGTACTCATTCATTAACAAACAAATTGAATAGATTATTTTATTAGAAAACATTGTAAAAATATTTTTGGGAAGTTTGTTTCACCTCACCTTTTTGATATCCCATATGTACTGGTGGTGGTGGGGAGGGTTGTTTTTTTTTTTAACAGTTGTGAAGATGTTATTTCAGTAAAAAAAATGTATGCAATATCAAATGCAAACACATGGAAAATTCATTTCAAAACCCCTTACCAAAAATAATTCTAAAAAAAACTAAAAAATTAAGTTTTTGTAGCAGTTGGTGCTTGCATAATTTAATAAAACACGTTTTCTTTCAGATTGGATAAAAAAAAAAAAAAACTTAATATTTACTTTTAAAAAAATTACTTGTAATTTTTCAGTTCAATTTTGAAATTCATCTCATTGTTATTTGTAACAAGATTATTAAATAAAGATGTTTTTGAATAATCAAAAACGTTTAATGATATTTTTAAGAGCGAACATTTTTTAAAAGAATTAATTTTTTTTTTCATTTTAGCAACCATTTTATATTGATGTTCAAAAAGAAATAATTATGAATTACTACCTTTGACTCTTAACTATTGGCAGACTATATAATAATTTAATAACTTTTACATTTAGAACAATTAAAAAAGACTGCAAGTAAATATTTTATGACATATAACAGGTAATAAAATAATAAAGAAATTAATTAATCTCAAAGCATTATTTCACTAGTTTTTAATTTTTTTTATACTTCTAATAAAAATAAAATTATTCATTCTACTAAGTTTAATAAAAGCATAGAGAATAAAAAATATATTCTTAAGCTATTAGTTATACAAGGTTAAAGATCATTAATTTGTTAAACATAAATACCAATTTGTTTATTATTGCACTGTAGGTGTTCCATATTTCTTTAATCTTTATTTTTAATTTTTCATGCACTTTTTAAGTTGGGGTAAAATTATAGTTTCTGTGTTTGACTTATGACATCACAGGCTACTGTGCATAAATCAACATTATTTTCATTATGTTTTTAAAGCATTATTTTTACAAAATCCAATTAGTCAATTTACTAATTCATTTTGAAAATAGATCTATGAGACAAATACTTTTCTTTTTTTTATAATTGTGTTGCCCCAAGCAAGGCATTTTACTGTCACTGTTGTGCAGGGGGTTACATAAGCGGAAAGTTATGAGAAAGAGTGACAGGTTACAGGGTAGCAGGAAGAGCGTAAGAGAAGGATGAGAATACTGATGAGAGTGGGGTGGACAGAGAAAGGAGCATGAGAGAGAGAGAAAGAGAGAGAGGATGCAAGTTAGTGAGACAGGAGATGACTATTGACTTTACATTTGAATTCTTGAAGATTGTCTGGAAAGCAAGTAAGCAGAAGAGAATTCCACAGGCGGGAAGTGCGAGAAAAGAAACTGATGGAGTAGAATTTGTGTTTACAATGTATCGGTTTCACAGTAAAAGAGTGAGACCTTGTTGCTAATCTTGTGACTTGAGTAAATTTATATATAGGGGATACCAGTGAGTTAGCTTACTGGTACCACCTGTATATATATATATCAGAGCAGAAGCCATGAAAGTATTTGTAGAAGAGACACAGGGAAGCCACATTGCGTCGGTGAGAAAGCGACTGTATCCTAGCTGCCAAATCGGGATTGATCACATTACAAATTCTCCATCGGATTTTGTCAAGAACCAGAACCCCTAGGTGGATAGCAGGAGCACCCAACCAGATATGGCAGCAGTATTCAATGCATGGACAGATGGTAGATTTATATATGTGCAGCATTGTTTCAGATGGGGAAAAACTTCCTGGCCCTGCACAGAGAACTGACTGTCTTATCAGCTGATTTGGCTATGGATTCTATATAGTCATTCCACTTGAGGTCTGATGTGAGAGTTAACCCAAGGAGGCGCAGTGTTTTACTTTCAGGGAGACTAGCATGATCCATGCTAATGGAGGGTAGGAACAGTTGTCTGTGATGGTTAATAGATAGCAGCTTCATTTTGGAAGCATTAAAATTCACAAGCCATTTCTTACCTTGTCCACCACAGATTGGAGGTTCTTTTCAAGCCCGGCAGCAAAGTTTGCTTTGTCAGCCTCAGCAGATTTTTGATCAAGGCAAGAGTAAACTGTAGTGTCATCAGATTATATACCTACTTGGGATCTTATTACATCGAGGAGATCGTTAATGTAGATAAGAAAAAGCGTGGGAACTAGAATAGGGCCTTGAGGGACACCCGCATTCGTGTGATAGTATTGGGAGGCATGTCCATTCAATATTACCTTCATTGTGCCATTTTAAAGGAATGACTGGATTAGGTCAAACAATTGTCCAGTTATACCGTATTTACTGTATCTCAGCAGCTTGCATAGAAGGCCAGCATGCCAAACTCTGTTAAACGCTTTGGAGATGTCTAGAGCAACAGTTTGAGCTTCGCCGTTTTTTGTCAAGAGCTTGATGTATATACTCAGTGATGGTTGTGAGCATATCAGCAGTAGACATCAAGAAGCGCAAACCATACTGTTTGTCAGAGAAGAGTCTGTGGGCTGTGAGATGTTGTACTACCTCGGCATTGATGATGGCTTTGCCAAAGATTGGTAGTAGGCTGATAGGGCGATAATTAATGGAGTCAGAGGGTTCTCCAGTATTTTTATATATAGGGACCACAGAGGAGGATTTCTAGCAGGCAGGAAAGCAAGAAGCAGAGAGGCAGTAGTTATAGAGTTTAGAGAGAACAGAGGAGAGTTCAGGAGCACATTTCTTTAGGACAATGATTGGTATTCCGTCACCACTGCTCACTTTATGTGGGTCAAGTTTTGAAATTATTTTGGAGACCACCAAAGGATTTATGTGTATGTCAGTCAGTTGGGCCTCAGTTTGGGGTGGGAAGTCAGGTACAGATACTCCAGACAAATCCAGTGTCGAGTTGGTGGAGAATCTCTGGGCAAAGCACTCGGCCTTGTCTGTTGAAGAGGTGAGGACATCAAATTCATTGATCAGAGCGGGGATTGAGGGCTTGCTGCTGTTCAGCACACTTTTATAGAGCCTCCAGTAGTCTTTGAAACCGAACTTACGGGATGCTATGCACTGCTTTATTCTGGCTGCAAACATCAGTTTAGCTCCTTTACGTATCTTCTTGCACTCATTGTGAGCCAATGCAAAAAAGCACCTGTTATGGTCTAATGTGTGATTCCGGTGGATTTCTATATTTGTTGTTTATATTTAGTGCTACACTATTTAAATTATTTAAAATGTGTTTTTTGTAAATTTTTCACAAGTCGATGCAGTACCTACTTTATTTAGATTGAAAACATGCAAACACTAAGCAATATAAATGATTAAAATGTAAAGGAAATTCACTCACAGTTTTTATAGGCCCATCAACATGATAATAAAGACTGAAAACATCCCATCCTGTATCACCAAAGGAAACCTTGAGAAAGATAAATTCTATGATTTATTTATGTTCATATATATAAATATACACGGTAATAATTTGTCTATACTTCTGAGATGAGGTAGTATTTACATTATTATTTACAAGGTTCAGACTGTTGTCCTCATCTTTATTGCCATGTTTACAACATTTCAGCTGTAATATGCTCCAGCCTCCTTCAGGTGCTAGAAATTTTGAACAGAACCCTTTATTTTGATCACTGGGGTGTATCTCATTCCATGTGCAATGTTGTAAACAAGACAATAAAGATGAAGAAAACAGCCCAACAATGTAAAAAATAAGTTTTTAAAAAATTATTAAACCAAAATCTTAAATTTTAAATCAAAGGTTTATTACAGCAACATAATATAAACATCAAACATTTGGTAATAACTGAGCAGTACTAAATGGAACTAGATAAGATATCTCTAGACATGGCCAGCAGAACAAGAAGAAACTACTCCTGTAAATTAAATGAAGAGTTCAGTTCAAAATTCTCTGAATGTTACCCAGATTGACAAGCACATGATGAAGGCCAGAGGGCACAACAGCTAAAACATGATAATAACAATAGTCTACATATAAATAATGATAAATCCTCATTCCAGAAATTTAGACAAATACTCATAGCATCTGTCAACTAAATAATAATTCGAGTCCTAGGCATGCAAAAATATAAACAGGTATCAAAGAGAAACACATTCAAGTATTATTAGATATAATAGTCTAGATTAACAGATAAAATTGTAAAATACCTATTTCAAATCAAATTTACTCTTATAATGTGTACAACTTACAATACCATAGAATGGCAGGGCGCTGAAAATTTCTTGGCTTGATCCACTTCCCAAAATCAGTACTCTGCTGATGATTGGTCAGTAAAATATCAATTTTAGGAGGTGGATCAAATCATGAACTTTTTAATACCATTTCCTAACAAACAATAGTTTAAATACAAATTAAAAACTGAACCTCCATCATTTTAACATCCAAACGGTCCAAAATGTCACTGTCATCAAATTGTGCATTTGTAGCTCGTATTGCTGCTTCCAAAATTCCAGTAAGATTATGAGGATACAATGTATATGCAGGTTTGGCTAATTCCTTCCTGTCAACAAAAATATTAAAATCATGAATTAAAAAAACAATTATGACTAAACTGCATCTCAAATATTTTTCTTAACACAACATTAACACTTAAAAAAAAAAAAAAAAAAAGCACTAATACTTACTGAAGCAGAGTCATTAAATGAGTAATAAAATCTCCTTGGCCAAAAAGAAGATATCGACGAAGTGCCTGTTACAAATAAATTAAAACATCCACAATGAATATAAAATATTTAATTAGCAAGAAATACTGATTAAAAAATTAAAAGTGTCCACAGAAGTTTTGGAAAGACTATGCTAAAAAGTCTTTTAAAATAATTTAAAAATGTGATTGAGAATTTGGTTTTCTTGAAGAAAGAAATAAACAAAATTATTTTTCTTGATCATGTTTTTTGAAATGAAAATTTTACCAGAAAAAAATTAGAATGAAAAATCTTGAATAACAGTTGTAATAATAATAATAACAGTTAGAAAAATACTTTAAAACCAGGTTAAATTAAAAACTTCCATGCACTTTGGGGTTCATTTAAAGCTCTTTATGTTGAACTTAATTATAAATTTTCTCTTTTTCTAATGATAAAGACATATTGTATATTTTTAAAACATGATTTCTTTTTTATAATCATTTCACTACAAGTAAGGCATAAATGCCACTAGAGCACAAGAAGTTACAGTGAGAGAATAAAAAGGTACAAGAGATGTCAAAGAAAAGATATGGATGGGAATCAAGTAAATAAAGGATGGCAATTGACATGGCATTTAAATTTTTGGAGATTGTAGCTATGAGGGAAACAAACAAAAGGAAGTGAGTTCCACAAACAGGAAGTGTGAAAAAAGAAACTGTTAGAGTTGAAGAGAAGGTTACATTTAGTTTGGTGGTAAAAGAGTGGGACCTTGCTGCCAATCTAGTTGCATAAGTAAATATATGTAGTCAGGGTACCAGGAAAAAAAGCTTGTCAGAGCAGTTGTCATGAAAATACCTGTAGAAAAGACAGAGGGAAGCCACATCACATTGGCAAGAAAGTGACTGAAAGCAGGCTGCCAGGTCAGGAACAATTATATTGCAAATCCTCCTTTGGATTTTGTCAAGAACCTCACCTGACCAGATATGGTAACAGCATTCAATGCACAAACAAATGGCAGATTTATAAATGTGTAAAATGGATTCTGATGAGACAATCTTCCTGCCACCAACACAGTGACCCAACTTTACTTGCAGTAGATGCAGCTATAGATTTGATTTAGTTGCTCCATTTCAGGTTGGTTGAAAAAGTGAGGCCAAGAAGACACAGGGTTTTGCTCCCCAGAAGATTAGCATCAGCCATGCTGACGGAAAATAGGAAATTTTGTGTATGGTAGTTAAAGGAGAGCAGTTCTGTTTTGAGGGCATTCAAATTTACAAGCTTTTTCCTGCCCCAGTTAACCACTGATTGGAGTTCCTTTTTAAGAGCAGCAGCGAGTTTTACTTTGGCAGCCGTGGCAGATTTCTTATTGGGATGAGAGTAAATAGTGGTCTCATCCACATAAATGCCTACTTGAAAACTGATGACATCAGGAAGATCATTGATGAAGATCAGAAAAGATGTAGGACCTAAGATAAAGCCTTGAGGAACACCTGCATTTGTATGAAAGGATCTGGAAGCTTGCCCATTCAAAACAACCTTCAGTTCATGATTTGATACAAACGATTGGACTAAATCAAACAGTCATCCAAAAATGCTATAGCCCTACAGCTCAGGAGCTTGCACAAAAGTCAGCAGGCCAAACTCTGTCAAATGCTTTTGAGATATTAAGAGCAACAGCTTGAGCTTTGCCATTCTTATCAAGAGCCTGGTATATATATATATTTAGTGATGGTCATTAGCACATCAACAGTAGACCTGACAAAACGGAAGCCATATTGTTTGTCAGAAAGAAGGTTGTGAAATGTAAGATGCCTAATTCAGCATTGATAATAGCCTTGAATACCTTGCCAAAAAGAGGCAAGAGGCTAATAGGGTGACACTTAGAGAGGTCAGAGGGCTCCCCAGAGTTCTTAAAAACAAGAACTACAGAAAAATTCTAACAAGCAGAAAGCAGGAAGTGAGGCAATAGTTATAGAGTTTTGAGAGGACTGGAGCCAGCATAGGGGTAGATTTCTTTAGGACAATGACTGGAATTCCATCACCTTCACTTACATTATGGGAGTCAAGCTTAGAAATTATGTTAGAGACCAGAGATTGAGTTGTATATATACTCAGTTGAGCATCGGTTCTAGGTGGGAAATTGAGTGCGGGTACTCCAGTCAAGTCAAGTGGGGAGTTGGATGAGAATTTGCAAGCAAAGCAGTTGACCTTGTCTGCTGGGGATGCAAGGACTTTGAATTGATTGAATAGAGAAGGGATCAAGGGTTTTCACATGTTCGGCACACTCTTGCAGAGCCTTCAGTAATCTTTGGAACCAAACTTGTGAGATGCTATATGCTGATTCATTCTATCAGCAAACAACAGTTTAGTATCATTTAAGGCATGCTTACATTTATTATGAACACAGACAAGAGCTGCTTATTGTGATCAGACATGTCACTTCAGTAAAAAGAAGTGATTCCTGTGGGTGATGGCAGCCAAGCAAACAAGAGAAAATCAAGGAGATGAAGATTTAAGTTGAAATTGTTTAGCTGGGATGAAAGCATCAATGCTGGCTTTCACCCAAGAGGAGACTTCAGAGGCACAATCTTAAATAGGAAGAATAAAAACTTTATTTCAAGGGACATCGCAAAGGAAATCACGGAACGAGTCTCAGTCTGCTTGTTGATAGCAGTAAGATATTCTGCTAGTAGGAGGTTCCTGGATGGAGGGTGAGTAGAAAGAAACATTTACTGACACCACAGCATGATCAGAGTTGCCAAGAGGACAGAGCTGCATAACATTGCAAGAGTCAGGAACAGAAGTAAGGAAAAGATCTTGAAGAGAAGCATGTCTATTGTGATTACTGGGAAAATGCGTGAGAGAATGAGTGATTGAAAAGTTCAGCATTTAGACTCCAGCAAGATGACAGAGTTTTTCAGTCACTTTGAATGATAGTCACTGAACACAAATACATTAACAAATGAATGAAAGGAAATAGCTTTGTCTATATTGCCTGAAATACTATCTAGAATGCAGCAGTGAGAAGAGGAAAGGGAGCAGTAAAAAAAGAAGAGATAGATTACTGAGTTTAGCAGAGAGAAAGCTGGAGATACATGTAGGATTGAACAGGAGATTTAAGAGAGATCTCTCTAAAAGAGGGAGATTTTTGCTGACCCAGGCCATGCATATGGACATTGAAGTCCTTCCTAAAGACAGGAAGGTATACAGGAATCGAGAATCAGGAAAGAATTGTAGGGTTGAAGTTAGTTTTCCAGAGAGCTAGGATGTCAGGGAACTTTTCGTAGAGGAACGATTCCACACTGCAAAGTTGGTATGGATACCAAAGACATTAGAGAAGGATGTTGAGGGGAGTTTAGGTGTTTTTTGTTTAGATGGTTTAGTTTTATAATCTTTGATTATGTGTTGTCATGATTTAGAGTTATTTCAATAAGGAGAGGCCTAGAGTAGCAGTAGGTCGTCAAATGCAACATGTGTAAAAAAGGAACTGGTGCAGATTGCAGCATAATGTGGCCTCAGGGCTTCCCACTGAAGGCACTTGCAGGGACACCCATCCATGCATGACATGGCACTACAAGAACCCCACTATTATTCAACTGTTGACCAGAACAGCCTCTTAAGATGCTATGCAAGAGTTCAGGCTCCTAACTACTAGTTGGAAGCAGCAAAAACTCCCAACCCAGTACCCTCACTATAAAGAGACATTGCCACCACCAATACACGTCACAAAATGACAGCATCACTATTAAACGTTAATTTTTATGTCGCTTAATTTTTTCTTTGACAATTTTTCCCGTGAATGTATTAATTTTTTTAAAATGCAACTGAGTAATACCGTGTCAAATAAATATTTTTCAAATTTGATAGACATAGAACTTCATGATATGAATTGAATGGTATCTATTTTACATCTCTAGTCAAATGGTTCTCAAGATATAATCTTCTGCAAACTATCACAATATAAAGAGAAAGTGAAATTTTTTTGCGCAGGCCTTCAAACCTTGAAAAAGCATCATTTCATTGACAAAGAACAATCAAAATTTTGTTCTAATAAAAAGATCTTTGATGAATGGTGAAGTCATATTTATTACAGATTTTGCCAAGAATTATTAATTTATTTTGCAGGATGCTACACAAGGATTCCATTGGAATAATCCTTAAGCCACATTACACCCATTTGTCGGTTAGTACAGAAATTACAAAAAGCTGGAGTATATTAATATTGTAATTATATCAAATTGTCTCAAGTATGACAGTAACTTTGTAAATATGTTCCAAATAAAACTTATATAAGTACTAACAAAAAATCTTAATTTTAAAATAAAAGTATTTAAGTATTTTTCTGATAGTGCCACTTCACATTATAACAATTTTATCTATTTGAGCAACCATAAAGCTGATTTTGGTATTGATGCAGAATTTGCAACATTTTATGAGAAAGCACAATGTGATGGATTAAGCAGTAAAATCAAGCCTGCAGTGACCCTATAATGAACAAATAATGACACAACAAAGAAAAAAAAACATTTCAGGCATAAATATTTTGTATTCCTCAACAAATAAATGGGCAAATGAAGCAGAAATCTTAGAAAATAGATTAAAAATATCTCAACAATTACAGGAACTCAAAGACTACATTTTTATTCCTGTATCTTCAGAAGTAAAAGAGACATGATTGCTAAACTCTTTGTAAATGTTAATCTTTTTCAAAAGTTCATTTCAATGTATCACTTTTTTAGATCAAACTTTAAAGTTTTTAAATATAAAAAAGTAAAATGAAAATTGGATATGTTTTGTGCATTTAGTGTACCATGTCAACAAAAATTTAACTGTTAACATCATTTGTTACCTATTTTATGTTATATTAACATTGATTCATGACACTTTGTTAAATAATTATTTACATTAGGTTACTTTTTCATATAAAAATCTATTTGTTGTTGTTGTTGTTTTATAAAAATGAAAACAAAACCAAAAATAAGGTCATTTTCCATCGAATTCGTCAACATTTAACCATAAATAACATAAATTTTGTTGATTCTACAATCATAGTTCTGACATGAATATTAATGAGCATTCAAAGAGATTTCTAAAGATATACAACTTGATCAAATTGAAAGATATGAAAATGTTAACATATAGTGACAAATCACAAAATTTGCCATTCAGAATATTAGCCCAACCCAGGCCACAGTCAAAAGTCCATCTCAATATTTTGTACATGGCAGACAAATTTGTAATCAAATTTTAAAAAAAAACTTAAAGAAACACTTTTTGAGAAATTAAAGGTCAAAATGTTAAGGTCATGGTTAAATTATCTTATTTGACCTTTAAACAAAAAAAAATAAATAAATAGATGTACTTTAATAAATAGATAGTACTTTAAAATTTTTTGTAGGTGAAAAAAAAAAAAAAAAAAAAAAATTAAAAAACAACCAAGACATTGATATTTAAACTTTGTGACTATTTTCCAAAATCCACCTTTTTGGCAAAGTTCAAAGAACATATTTCAGGAACCTTTTGACATGGAGATGTAAAATAGGTACCATTGAATTCGTATCATGAAGTGTAGCAAATGTTTTAGAAATCTGCATCAGTGATGGTCAAACTGTTGTTGATTTGACATGGAATGACAACTCATAATAAAAAAATTATTGCTTCTTATTGTAATTTCTCCAAAAATTTCCTAATCCTCAAAATTTGAATATACTATCCTTCAAAATCTCTAATTTTTTTCATCAGATCTATGGCCATAGCTGCATATCATTGGTAGTTTATAGGAAATTTAGTCAATAATTTTTAACAAACTCAAGCAACAAAGAAACAATAAAGAAAAACAGATATTTTCAACATTTTTTCTTTTGTTTTGTAAATGTAAAAAAAAAAAAGAACAATTGCATTTGTTTAATTCAGTTATTTTTCTAAAATACTATTTGTATCTTTTTCAAATTCCTTATAAACAGAATATTTAACAAGATACCCATTTTACTTGTTTCACAAAATCATTAAATTTTTAAAATTAACTTAAAAAAAAAAAAAAGAAGGAATATAATGCAATTTACTATTTTGTTTGAAATCTCTTTCATAAGATAATTACTATCTCAAATTATAGATTATTTTAGATTCTATGTCAGCCTCTATGACTTAATTATCTCTAAGCTATGAACCGTAAACTAAGTCCTATTAGAGACAAATTAATTTTCAAAATCAAATCTGTGAGCATTATGTCCCTAAAATTACAGATGATAGTAATTAATATCTCTGCTCCACCTATTAAACATTTATTGATGTATAGTGATATAGTTTTGACTACAACCAGGTTTATTTTAAAACTTAAACAAAGTTTATAAGTGATTTAATGTTCATCTTTAGTTTCAATCCACAAATAATTGACAAGAGTATATTTGACAATAAATTATATTCAGAAAAGAAAAATAGATTTTTATAAAATATTAATATTGATTTTTCAAAAGTGTATACTGATTCAGGGAACAAGGATTAACATTACTAATAAATTGCAATATGCCAATATTTACTTCTATAAAAGATTTGATTTAGAAAGCAAGTCACAATAAAAAAATATATATATATACCTTCAAATGATCCATAAATTTGTATTTGGTATGCATGCAATCTAACAATCGTAAACTTGTCTCAATATAAACAGTATCAATCATCTGCTGAAAACTTGAATTGGTGTTCTGAGTAAACATAGATTCAGCTGAGAAAATGAAAACAGAAAAATAATACCTTTTTGGTCATTTAAAAAAAATAGTTCTACTTGAAATCAAATAAAACATTTTGTACATCAACAAAATTGGCATTTAATTATTTCTACAAGAACGTGTTGATTAAAATAGCATTATCTATAGCAATATTTATCCATTATTTCAAGGCTCTACATCATAATTAAAAATATGTAATGCTTATTAAACATTTGACCCAAATTTATCCTACACAAAGATATGTTATTGCACCAACCCTTGTTCTATATTGATCTGAGATCTTTTTTCCTCACTGAGTTTAGTCACTATCTCCATTGATGCAACAACAAATGTTTTTAAATTTTTTTTTTATGGGCCATGTCCCTTTAAGATGTGAGTGATCACAGTTCTTTATAACTTCCTGTCTTTTGTTGCTCACAGTAACTTTTGGCCCTTTATCGTTGTCTCAATTCTGCCATCTATTTGCTCAAACTTGTTAAGTAGCTTATTTTTTTACTTTCTGCTTCTCTTGCACTAAATATATCCTGTGAGTGTTAAATTATTCAGGTTCTCTTTCCACATTATGTATCCAAAAACATTTCAGCCTTTTCTGATTGTAACTATAATTTTCTATAGTTCCTATTTTCCTTAAACTTTCTCATTGCTCACATGCTTTCCATATTTGTAACATTCGTCAATTTAACCATGTCTCTTCTTAATCTGTGAGGACATTGTCCAGCATTCACTCTCATATAGGAGATGGGATATTACATTGTACTTCAGTTGTTCTTTTCTATTTTTGTGTACCTTCAGATTTCTGTTATGACACTATCTTGATAGTTAAATTTCTGTACCCATTTGATTAATGTTAATAGTTCTTCCTTCTTGCTTTCCTTTCATACCAGGTTTAAGAGTTCTTTCAGTTTTCTGTCATCAACTGTTTTCTGCTATAAATGATGGAATGTGTCTACCCCAGTTTTTATTTGTATCATTGAGCCAATGGAATTGGCAGGCACACATTCAGTATTTTTGAAATAAGTAGATTTCTTCTGCTCAGTTAATACAAACGAAATCCCATCATGATTTGATAAACATTTCTGATGATTCAATAAAATCAATCTTCATTTGTTTTTTTTGTTTTTTTTACATCTTTCATAAACATATTCAGTTCAATTTATCAACAACCTAGTTTTAAATAGAACTACTCACAAACTGTGCCCTATGAAATAGATTGTTCAAGAAAATCACAACTGACAATTGTAATAATTTCACACATTTAGAAAATCTATACAAAGTTAACTGATCACTCAAGATATGAACTATTATTATTTCCAAAGTACATTATAATCTGTAGCCAAGTAATGCTGCTTAAAATGGTAAAATGTAGCTTGAAGCTGATCACCTTGTTTGACATCAATTTCTTGCACAGCCTGTTGGCCTTTTGTTGGTGTTCGATCATGACAAACATGATGAAGGAACTTGATTGACTTTCCAGCATTTAGAATCTGAAAAAAAAAATGTATTTTTAAAGAATGCATAGATGCTTATACATAATTTTTTTTTAAATATACCTTTTTATAAACATTTTCAAATCAAATTTATTAAGATGTTCATCAAGCATGATAGAAATTATTGTAAGGCCGTGTTATTCAAGAAGTTTATATTATTTTTAAGCATCAATAAAATCAATAGGCTTTTGTTTGATATTTATAAACTACAGGCTGTAAATGAATGAAAATGAAAATCAATAGGGGATAACCTAAGGTCAGATACTAATATAAGCTATACACAGGTTATACTCTTTCTGAAAACTTACAATTTATAGGAAAAAAATAATAATAAAGAGCCATACAGCTGACTTAATGTTTAATAGCTGAGATATAGAGCGTTTACTGCAAAATAATACCATTCCGATAGGCATAAATTCACATCTAAAAATGTCAAGATTACTATGTTTTTGGTACCACATAACCAGCACAACCTGTCATGTGGTAGTTAAGAAAGAGATAGGAAGCACCATGTAAGATAACCAAAGAAGAATGAAGAACCTGATTCTTCAACAAAGTCATATGCTAATGCTAATTTGATTCTGTAACTTACAATAATGGAAAAAAATATATACCTCAAAATATTGCCTCACTTCTAATTAACCCCACACAAATAGTTGCTAACTATAAAAAACAGTAATTAACATCAATAAAAAAGACACTCAACCTAATGAATTTTGTAATTTTTGTAATTTGAACTGTTTAACAGAGCACTGACCCTGTTTAAACATTTAATTGTATGAGATTACAGGATAGTGGTTTGAAGGAACTACTAATTGGATAATAATTATTAAAATTCTCAAGAGAGTAGGTTGAATGGTTGAGAAGAAAAATGAAAGAAGAAACTGGTAAAAATTATGTTTTAAAATAATAAAATGAATTTAAGAACATTTCCAAGGAGACTCAAACTTGTTACTAAAAAGCACACCTGCAATTCTGATGGCTGGAGTGAAAACACAGACACATGAATGTCAGAAGAATTGAGGGAGAGTCAACTGGCTGGTTATTACTTCAGAGTTTGCTATGAGATTTTCCAAATCATCATCCAGCAGTAAGGAACTTGATTTTGCAGTAGATAATAGAGACATTTTATTCAACCAGGTTTTCTTTATATTCAATAAACGTATTGTTAGTTAACAACAGTATTGGAAGAGTTCTTATTCCAGCCTGAATCCAAAACTAATCCTAGGATGTAATGAAAAGTTACCACAAACAAAAATTACCCAATCTTATCTGTGGCACACAACATACACAGAAGAGTTCACATTTGATTTTGTTGTTAATCCCAATATCGTAAGATTTTGGGAAACCTGAATCAACTTTATCAAGATGACACGCTGGCTCCAACTGAGTAGGGAAAAGAATACCAGATGCCCTATAAAGTAAGTATTACTCAACAAAGCTAATGGAGCTAGCAAACAAGAGGAAAAAGAATAGGAAAACAAGACAGAAATGAGAAAAAAAATGTGTGAGTTGATAAAGATGGGAGTTATATCTGCATTAATTACATTTTTATCTTCTTTCATTTAATTACTCAATCTGGAGAGAAGATATTTATTTCAGCAAATGCAGAAGCTAGAGTTTGTTTTAATTAGTAAATACAGTATCAAATAAAAAATATTTTATTGCTAATGTAACTTTAAAAAATATTTATTTAGTCTAAACATCCCACATGATATCATTGTGCAATTTTCAATCTCCTAAAACAAGAAATGCAAACCCAAATATTCAGATATAACTAGTGTATAATTATTGAAAAAGAGTTAAAATTTTAAATTTTGTTCAAAGTTTTAAATATTTTAATCTTTTGTTTTACATCTGTTTATATCAATAAATACATGATGCCTATCGATTAATAGGCATCAAAAAGGTAAACAATTGTAGTTACCTTTTCAGCTTGCTCAGTACTAATGAAAGAAGGAATCATAGCAGTACGTAGCATATATTTACTTCGCCATAAATCAACACCAGCTTTGGGATCACAAGCTACAAAAAACTGAATTATAAAAAACAAAAATCATCTTATAGAAAACAGTTTTTGAAATAAGTGTTAAACTGATCTGAATTGTATGAACAGAACTAATAAAACAAATTGAGGATAGGGAAGCAATTGAATATTAGTGTTGAAACAAAATATCATAACAATTTAAACTTACTTCTCCCATGGGATCATTTTCTAGATCACCATCGTATATCCAGCGTAAAAGAGTTACATATATTGGGTGCACAACCTGTAAAATAAAATACTACCAAGTGTTTACAGTAAACAGAAAAAAAGGTCAATTAAGTTGCATTGATCATTCTAAAAGTTATATGAATTAGATTTTGTTTTTACCGAACCAAACAGCCAAAATCTGTGATAAAAACAACAATGAAAAATTGTCTATTTTCAATAAACATTAATGCATAAAGAGCAGAAAAAACATCAAAGGGTAAAATAATTAAAAATAGAATTTTATAAATTCTTATATTTTCCAGTAGTTACAAAAAAGAATTTTACATAAAGCCATTAGAGAGATATAGATAGAAAGCTTCAAAAGGAATCTAACACATCACTCAATAAGTCCCGGGCCTGACATATAGATGGCACCACTAATAAAAAAATTCATATGAGTTTTATGTTTTGGTCTAGTTATTATTTTACAAATTACAACTATTTAAATGAAGCTACTGTTGTCAATTTTCAAAACAATAGGAAAATCTGAATTTCATATGTTGATAAGTGTTATTTGAACTCTGCTCCATTGGAAACAATGGTTAAGAGGTGGCATGCTGACTTTAAATGCAGTTGTACAAAAACAAATGATGCTGAACACTCAGGTTGCCCAAAATCAGCAGTTGTCCTGTAAAAAGCCAAAAACACATTTTGGCTGATTGTAAACTGAAGTTGCGTGAGATAACAGAGGAATTGAACATATCAGAGGGCAGTGTATTCGCCATTTTGCATGAACATTTATCAATGAGAAAGCTGTGTTCAAAGTGGGTGCCACGTTTGCTCACAGTCAATCAAAAACAACAACGCATTGATGATTCAGAGCGTTGTTTGCAACTCTTTCAATGCAACAAGAAAGAATTTTTGCATAAATATGTGACAATGGATGAAACAGATCCACCACTTCACTCCGGAGTCAAATTGGCAGTCAGCTGAGTGGACAACAGCAGGTGAAACCCATCCAAAGCAACTAAAGACGCAAATATCAGCAGACAAGCTTTTTGGTCTCTGTATTTTAGGATGTGCAAGGTATTTTGTTCATCAATTACCTTGAGAAAAGAAGAACCATCAATAGCAAATATTATACAGCATTAATGGTGTGTTTGAAGGAAGGAATTGCCAAAAAATGGCCACAAATGAAGAAGAAAAGTGATCTTTCACCAAGACAATGCACCATGTTACAATGATGGCAAAGCTACATGAATTGCACTTCAACTTGCTTCCACATCCACCCTATTCTCCAGATCTAGCCCACCCTAGTGACTACTGGCTGTTTGTAGACCTCAAAAGAATGCTCCAGGGAAAGAAATTTGGCTCCAATGAAGAAGTGATATCAGAAACTGAGACGTATTTTGAGGCCAAAGACAAATCATTTTATAAAAATGGCATCAAATTGTTAAAGAAGTGTTGGAATCAGTGTATCAACCTAGAAGGAGACTATATTGATGAATAAAGTCGAATTTTGCCTAAAAAGTGTTGTTTTATTAGTTAGGCCCTGGGTTTGAGTGATGTGTTAGTTCCTACTACTAATTTTTATCCAACTAAAATTCAGAAGTCACTTGTATATAAGACAAAATACATTTTCCTAGCAAACAAATGTTATCTATATGTTACGAGTAAATAAAATCTGTCCAAATATGAAAATCATTGTGCACTGAGTAGTGTAATATTTGTTATAAGATTAAAATAACTAAGATACATATACTTCCGGTAACTTATTAGATAAAAGTGAACTGAACTAAGAGGTAAGGATGAACTTTAAACAAAACCAGAAATTTATTTTATATAGATAATTATTTACCAGGTTCATGAGGTTACAGATATTATTTAAAAGCTTCTATAATTGCATATAACATTTTGGGTTATATTTAACAGAGTTAATAAAATGTGGAAATAAAAAAAATAAATGAAAAGAAAATCCAAAATTTTTAATTTAATTATCAACAATACAGTGTAAAATCTATTTTTCCAGCTTTTGATCTATAGCTATGAAACAAAATCAAAATATCGTATTTCTTTTGAAATAAAATATAGAGGTATATTCCTTTACAATATTAATTATTGCCGACAAATACTTGGAGGGAAAATTAAAACCAAAAAATAATGACATTCCACAGATTCAATAATATTGTGCTTGATCTAATCATTAAAAGTGCCAACCATAATTTAATATCTTTCTAAAATACATCTATATTAATTTGTAGCAAGAAAATTGACAAACTGGATAATTCTATTATAAATATTACTAATACATTCAGGCTTTCACTGAAAATAATGTAAGAAAAAAGAAAAAGAAAAAAAAGACATGATTCAATCAAATAGTAATTTAAGTAAATATGAAAGACAAAACTTCACAGGGGGGTCATGTCACTTGTTAGGAACCCTGCTATGGGCAAATAGTTAACCACCAAACTGGGTTAAAATGCTTTGAAAGTATAAAAATAGATTTTTTTATATTAAAAAAAAAAATAAAAAAAAAAAAAAATCAGCAATACATTTTTTGTAAAAAAAAAAAAAAAAAAAATTACCAAAAATACATTTGACTCCACAAAAACCCTTGTCAATGAAACCTGATCTACAAACTTATTTCTTACAAAGAATACATATTCTATTCACATGAACCTATCCTAAAAATTTTGTCTACATTAAATAACACATTGAGGTTGATATGTCATAAAACAAACCAAACCCTCATCAACAAACTGATTTCTTCCAAAGAATACATATTCTATTCATACAAACCTATCCTAAAAATATTGTTGGCATTAAATAACTCGTTGAGGTTGATATGCTGTAAAACACAACAAACCAAACCAATACTCCACAACAAAAGTTTTAAAACATACTTGAAAATATATTCTAAAGCAATCAAAATATTAAAAAATTAACTTCTGTATTGATTATGATCAAAAGGTAGCATTCCAATAGATATTAATTTAAAATTACCATATTGAGAATGTGTTGAAGCATTTGTTTTAGATAAGGATCACCATGTTGCATACAAGAGTAAATTGTAGAAGCTAATGCTCCTCCTCTTTCATCTGAAATGAAACAGAAGTTTAAATACACTCATGCACATTTTTATATGAACTTCAGAAATTATTATAACATTAAATGCTTTTATAGAAGTAAAAAAATAACAATTTGTAAAGTTTTTAATAATAATTATACATCAGACAGTGTTCATACAAGACACTTTTAAATTAGAATTAAAAAATTAAAACTACATTGTAAAACATTGCATTAAAATCACATTGCAAAAAATGTTAAAGAAGTTGCATTTAAAAAAAAAGCTTATCAAATTTCTTTGATAATAACTCAGAATCAAATAAATTACATTCATTATGCAATTAAAAAAAACTAATACTAAAAAGTATTTTGACTGTAATTCAAAGTCATTGTGAAATCTATAATCCTTTCCTTAGTTGCATATGTGGTTTGGAAGGGTTTGAATTCAGAGTTGTCTTTCTAGACTAAGGCTGAAGAGCTCAGTTCACTTCACTATTTAGCTGGAAAGATTCACAAAAAGATGGATTCATAACTATCCCAAGGGTATTTACACATAAGTGAATGACAGGAACTTAACAGGAATTTGAACACAGCTTCCTGATTTCTTATTCCAAACTGCTATCCACTATACCACCCACATGTTCAAACTAATGTTATCTAAACTATTCAAATTCATAAATTTATATCTCATTGATATAAATTTCAGTTCAGAATTAATTTACTGTGAAATTAGAGTTTCAAATTTTAAATCACTATTTGGTAAAGAACATTGAGAAAATATGACAGTACAATATTCCATGTACTTAGTATTATTAATTCATTGTTCTTATATACTATTAACAATACTTATCAAAAAAACTTAAGCAATGTGGTACTAAGAATAAATGCAATTTCACCTCAGTCATGGGGAGGGGAGTTTCAATGAAAGATGGACAGTTGAGGAAAGATAAATTTTGTAAATAGGTTAGACTGTGAAATTCAAGTAACCAGTCAAAAAAAAAAAAAGTTTCTTTGGGTTGGCAGAATAATAAAACTAGAAATAAAAGAGAAGTGAAAGGGTTAGTCAACCAAAATAAATTAAACTGGATGGGCTTTGGAAATGCAGGGAATCAACTTTTCTTTATTTTTTTTTAATTGATGTCAACCTATGGACATTTGGCAATAAAAGAATTTCCATTTTCAAAAATGAGTAAATAATGGACAAATATGGGTTCTTTGTCTTGTCATTCTTAAATACAAAATATACTACAGCCATTACTAAGTTTGAGTGAGTATGGAAAGAAGATAGATTGAAATCCATGGCATGTGATCTACTGATGAACAACTGAAGATTGTGATGTGCTAGTTATAAATTTTAATTTAGTTACTCCCTGTTCCACTCTGCCTTGCTTGCCTTCAATATGGCATGTGAGTTTCAAATTCTTCAAGCTCCATATTGGAATTTAATTTTCGGATTCTAAGTATAACAGTCGCTTTTGTTGCTTTTAAAATTTCCGTGTAATACACATGTTCAGTCCATAGAAGAATCCTGTAGAAGAACATTTTTGTCGTTTCCTCTTCATCTGTGATGGCATCCTGCATGCAGATAGGAGGACTGATATTACATGGTGGGTTAGCACTGTTTCATTTGCTTCTAACGAAAGTTTTCTATTTGTCTATACTTCTGAGAAGAGGTAGTATTTACACTATTTATTTTTGTCCTTATCTTTGTCATCATTTTTACAACATTTCTGCCATTGTACACTCCAGCCTCCTTCAGGTGCTAGGAATTTTGAACTGAACCCTTTATTATGACCACTGGAGTATACTGTTCTCATTCTGTGTGCAAAGCAAACGTCTGGTACTCATGAGTTATCTCCCTTTAACCAGACTCTCTAAGGCCACAAAAATCTATGCTGACCAAACATAGATGAATACAATATGGGAACTAGTAATACGGAGTGTCAGAGAAAATCATTAGTACTAAAAAATTGAAATACACGCTCCCTTTAATTTCTAAGTTATTTGTTCACCACTGATGTAGCCTGGTATTAAGCTCTTTGGGTCAAGTTACTGAAACTAACCAACATCTATATTCATGTATCCTTGAGTATAACAGCAAGTGAATTTCTGGGACTTATAAACCTAATGTTTCAGTAAGCATTTTTTACCAGAGTTCATATTGCAATTTTTGATGTTAATGATTTTCTCTGTCATTTCATTTTCAATATGGAATCTTTCTTTACCTTGCTTTAGCTACCACTTCTAATTGGCTATTCACTTCAAAATTTAGAGATGTTTTAACTACTTTGATGGAATTACAAGAAGCCCTACTTTTACTAGTCCTCTAGGGAAACTTTTCTGAAATGATTACCAAAATTAGTTTTTTGTCTTCCACTAATTAAAAATAAGAATCTATACTAAGAAAGTGACCCTTTTAAAAGCACTATTAAAGTAAGCATTTCAAGCATGAAGCACAATTTTGTTGATTTTAACACTTCATAACTTTAATCACAGAAATATGGTGTCAGCTCTATTAAGCATTTCAGGCATCTATTTCATTCAATTCTCAACACAATATTTTTTTTTTTTGTGTGTAGCAAAAAACTTTATTTTAGACAACTGTGCTGGTGCTGTATACAAGAATGGGATGTTCCTATCCTCTTAAATATGTGGACACTATTAGGGTAGAGGAGAGTGATTATACTGACTAGCAGTTCACTAGAAGTGTATTTACTTCACACAGCATGCGAGTCTTGTACTTGTTGATATACTATTATTCCCAACATCTATTTTGGTGATTACTCATGCAGTAACCTTTTAAGATTACAACAACAAGTCAGTATGACACAGTGACCTAATATTTTTCTGTAGAATCTCCTTCTTGTACAAGCACATGTGAATGGATGATTTAGGCTCTAAATAACAGAGTGTATTAACTGAAGCTGTAAATAAATTAATATTTTTAAACAGGCTAAAAAGAGAGTATAGATTGTTGAAACTCTTGTTCAAACCTTGCTGTATTGAAACAATTTTTTCAGCTATAAATGAAAAAGTGGTTTAGTATCAAGTACAATTTTTTAAGAAAGTTGAATAAAATATGAAACTAAGATAAAGATTGTATTGTATTGTATTTTTTCAAAAGATTATATGTGTGTGCACTTTTTTGGCAACAGGGTGGTGTAATTTCACAAATTATGTTGGCATATGGTACCTCACAGAAGTTATTTAACCACAGTCCAAGCTATTCCTTGTCATGAATTATTTTTTTGCATCTTGATACTCTTCTGAGCATTCAAGAATGAGACCAATGTACCAAACTGTTATAAAAACAAGTAACATATTCCAGGCATGTACTGAATGGTTTGAGTTATGATTTTGTTAAATTTGTGGTGTCATGTATCTGATCAATAGAAACCCCTTTCATCAGAAATAAACCAATTTCTGGTATAAAACAATAATCGCTTCTTGTTCCAAGACTAACAGAAACTTCATTATAACATGTTTCCAAATCATGCAGTATCTGGTGATAAACAATATCTGCTTGAACATACAGAATTGTTACACCTTTTACATTTTTTTTATCCTAACTGAAGAGTTCCTTCAGTGTCAAGAATTAGTTTGATATGGTCGCTCATAATACTTACGCGTAAGTAATTTCTTTTTGATAGTTCCACCTAGACCATTGTATGGGCTATAACCATGTAAAGTCACAAATAAATGATGTTCAGCTTAAAAATAGTGACCTATTTCATGTTTCTCTTTTGCTATTTCTAGGAATGCTGACTGATATTCTTTAATGTAATGATAGCTGCAAAATTCATATTTTTTTGCACAAAATATCAATTCTTGAATGCTACATTGAATAGTAAAGAATTGTATGAACTGTCAAAACCAAAAGTTTGTACTCAATTGTATCATGTGCCAATTTGTCTTCATAGACTTCAACAAAGAATCCAGATAATTCTGCTTTGATTGGGCACATGTAGAAATGCAGTTTCAATTGGTACTATTGCAAACATGTAACACTATCAGTTTTTCTTTAGCTAAAATTCTTAGGTATAACACCATACATTAATTTAACATTCTGGTGACATGAATACATGTAAACAGAATGGGAACCACTACTGGTCATTGTTATACACCGTTTTTGTTGTAACTCCTAAAATTTGCTGAAACCAATTGTTTCTTACAAAAAATGTTGTTTGAATTCAATGTAGAGTTTGATTGTACTAACAGGAGTTGCTTTTGTTAGTCCTTAATTGCTTGCCATTTATTTTTACAAAAAACACCCTTTTTTTCTTCTACAAATCCAGAAGAATTTATCAACATGTTTATTCTCACAAATTTACTGGGGGATGAACCTTTGATTCAGGCTTTGCAAAAATTTCCTAACTGGTTTTCAACTTATGGGTCATTCTTACAGCAAGTTTTGAGACTGAAAATTCTTGATATGTTTTTTGCAATTCTCTAAATTCAAGATTACAATCTATACTTGTCTCTATAGAGAGCTTATCTTAAACTTCTCTTTTATTGCTTCAATAACTGTCCCCATCTGATTTCAGGTTTTCAGTACTTACATCACAAGCAAGCAGCAGCTACCATATTATTTATTTCTTTGCTTTCCATAGTTTAAAGAATCTGTTTTCCCAACAATTTTCATTAGAAGCACACAAAGCAGAGTTCTACTTTTATTTTAAAATTGACCTGGTGATTTTGGGATCTTCATATTCATTATCAGCAACTTAATATTCTTCATAAATTTCTTTATATACCTCCTCATTATTTTCATCACTTTTCATTCTTTTTTCTTTTCATTTTCATATCTTTTATAGCAGCTGGGGCACAATCCTTCTTCAGCTACATGTACAGAAAAATAGCAATATCATTACTGTAGACTTTTACTAACCTTCTTTGCATACACTTTGTTTGGACCAAAACAGTATTTTTGCAAACTTTAAAGCAACTAAGATACTTCTTTTCATCATAATGATGTTCATTTTTCAATCAAATTTCCTCTGTGCTAAAGTTAGAAACCTGAAAATATCCTATTTTTCTCCTAAAGGTAAGTTTATTGAATTCTTCAAGAAGTCACTAAAGGCTATATTTGCCCTTTTTTCCATTATGCTAAAACAACAAAAAAAGTGCTGCGTTATTTTTAAGAATTAAAAAAACTCTATTCAGACATCAACAAATTACTATATGTCACTACACAAATTGCAATCCCACAGTTTCCAGGAATTCCATATTTTAGCATAAAAAATAAAGATTTTCAATCATTTTAAGGAGAATTTAACACAAAATGTTAATGTATGAAGTAAAAATCAGATTTTCCAGCATACAAAGTTTGTACTATGAGATATTTTAATTTTTATCCAGTTGACTTTACAAAACTTGATTATACAGATCAACAAATCCAGTGTTGTCTCCCAAGAGTTCACAAAAAACTGACTAAACTGATGTGCAACAAAGAAAACCTGAAAACCACATATGTAACAGCCCCATTGAGCAAATCAGCAGCACTTATTAAGCTTTTTTTGGCTAAGGATAAAAGATTTTTAAAAAAATTTCAAGTGCACCTTATAAGACAATAAATTGCAAATGTTTAGTAACAAATATTGATCAAGAGGTGTTTGACCCTTGGTCAGGCTGGAATAGCAGATGATACTCTTGCACCATTAAAATTTCTCCATTTTGCTCATTTACAATTTTAGTTCTCAGGTTCCTTAAACTCATTTTTATGAGCTAAAATTCCTTAAACTCTTAATTTCATTCTATCTACACTATTTTTGGGCTTTCAAACAGTGATCATTTTGAATTCTTGCAAACAGGGTGTCCTTTTCTTTTCTTTATACTTTACTGGGATTCTGCTTGCAGATATTCATCAAAGTTGTTACGTCTGACCAATATTACAAGTCAAAAAAATTAGCAGAACCCTCTCCCTTCTAAAAATTGATTTTTTGATACATTTGAAATTAAATAATTCTTTATAGGTGAAGAATTGAATAAAATAGATTCCAGAAATGCTTGTGTGGAAAACTGTGGGCATAATAAATAACAGCTTTCAGCATTTCTGTCAGTGAAGTTATGATGCATCAAATTGCCATAATTTTGATTTATGCTTGTGGAAAATAAATTTCACCAATTTTCAATGAGCTATAACATTAAAACAACTGCAGCAAAGGAACTGAAGTTTTCAGATTTTCTTACACAGTATCACTTTCTTCAGAAGAAAACCAGCATTTGGTGCAGTTAGTGGTGGTTCATTTTGCTTGTGCCATAATCTCTTGCATTCCACATTACTGTAAAGTATTCACTTTTTTATCAACTGTCTCAATTCATTTAAAAAAAAAAAAAAAAGAAAAGAAAAAAAAAGGTACATTCTTATCTTTTTACAATTAGGAAATCACAATACAGAAATTTTTATCTAAATTAATTTATGTGGAAGCAACAAATCAAAAGTAACAAACAAGCTAAGTGGCAAAAATTATTTTTGACAATTTTGATTTGGATATTTTGAGCATGTTGACTATTCACTATGTCATATAAGATTGATTATTCTTAAAAAATAAGTTGATTGCTATCAACCTCAACTGGTTTATCTAACCATGGGGCATTGTTTAGAAAAACAATTTTGGCACAAATTCTTACAAAACCACTTTTATTCAATTATGCACAGTATTTTTTTATTTTCTCCTTCATAAACTGCACAAATCTGAACACAAGTTGTATTTTTAACTCCCCCCCAAAAAAAATCATATACTGAAAAAGTTATTTTCTTTCATTTTCAGTGTTAGAATGAATAAACAAAAGTATTTTTTAAAATGTACACTGATGTGAGTGATCTTTTTGAATGTAGTTAAAATTAAATACTTTTAATGCTATCTAATGACAAAAAGCAAGCAAACCTTTCAAGTTAATCAAAGTAAAATTTCTAAATAAAAGTTTTAAAAATTGACAAAACAGATTTCCTTAGAAAACTAACAATATGAGGATTCCCTAAGAATCTTTAGGATCTTGTATTTACCTTTGCAAATGTCAACTAATGCTGCTAAGGCTTTCAATCGAATCAAAGGATCAGCTGTCCATACCAACATTCGACATAATGTCAGGTGACCATATTCACCTATAATGCCTTGTTCCTCCTGATGTAGCTAGAATATAAAGAAATTACTTGACAGTGAGTCAAATATTCTGCTTTACAGGTTTGATAGTAAGAATTAAGAAGTAATGGAACATAATGAAAACAATATGAGTAAATAAAAGTATATTTTTATTGTTAGGCTATAAAAAACAAACAAACAAAAAACAACAATGCAGAAATTAAGTATACAGACATTTTAAAAAATTCAATATGATGTGAATTTGTTTAATCATCATAGAAGTTTATTTTGGATGTTATTTTTTTAATGTGTAACGAAAGCTTAATAGTTGGTGTGGTAAATTTTATTAAAAATGTTGTTCTAACCTGACTCTCTAACACTGCTATTAATCTATAATACTCTGTGAGTTCTTGGTGAAGAGCTGCACAAAAACTCTGAAACAAAAAACAAGGAAGAAAAAATAATAAACATTACTAAAAATATCAGATAATAGAAAAATGATTGACATTAGAAAAAATTTACTTTTTTCAAATTTGATGACAAAATTATATTAAAAAATATTACATTATATACAAATTTGTAATAAGTAAAAATTTAAAAAGATAAAAATATTTCTAAGTTCCCCTGTTATGAATTAAACATTTAAGTGTATCAATGTTTTTTTCCTCAAGCAAAAACTAAATTTATTTAAAATTTACTAATGGATACTGGAAAGTTCTTGGCTCAACCCAATTCCTTGAATTTGACTAAATAACTAAACATCAGGTTAAGTTAGATTTTATATGGTCCATCAACCCTGTGGGCCATATAATGCCAAATCTTGTTTATATGTATATATTATGTGTAGAGTTGGAAAAAAATATTGGTTGTATTTCATACATATACAAACACACACATACACACACATATATATATATATATATATATATATATATTACATTTATAACCATTTGGGTTATTTTGTGTATAAAAGTTAAAAAAAAATTTATGATATTGGCCAGTTTTGGGGTTTATATTTTTGGTATAGTTTTGTAACTTTCAAAAAAGACATGATGTCATCAATGTTTGGATTTTTGCAAAGATCATTTAAGTTATTAGGTTGTCCCAAAAGTTCGTAAACACTTGCAAAAAATTGAAATTTTACTTGCAAAAGCAATAAAAATTATTGCTCAAAATAAAGACCATCATTTTCCAAGACTTTCTGCCATCAATCTGCAAGATTTCGAACTACCAGAAACAGCTTTGCACAAGGAATGAGAATGATATACCCCAGTGATTGTAATAAAGGTTTCGGTTCAAAATTTCTAGCACCTGAAGAAGGTCGGAGAGTACAATGGCCAAAATGTTGTGGAAATGGCAACAAAGATGAGGACAATAGTCCAAATAATGTAAATAGTGTAGTGTGCCTGCTATATCTTTTTATTTGTTATTTCAGTATTATTTTTAATGAGGTGTTTGATAGTGGTTGACTGGGTTTTCCCCGAGAGCTTTCTAATCATTTTCCATACTGTGTTTATTTGGGTGGAGGAGTTTAATTTGTTTATATAATTTTGCCAACTTTTCTTCTTGGCTCTTTTTACAGGCTTTGGCTTTGAGTAGCTTAAAGCTGTTTAAGTTAAATGTAGTAGGTTCTTTGTCAAATTTGTGTAGGGTGGGTTTTCTTAGGCAGATTGCTTGTTTGCACTCCTCATTGAACCAGGGTGTGTTGTGTTTATTTGAAAGTGAGGCTTTTGGTACAGTTAGGGTTTCTGTAAAGTGTTTTACTAGATTCTGGTTTTCTGAGTCTTGTATTAATTTTTGTTTGCAGAGAGTTTAGAATTTTTCCAGTTTGTTTTTAGTTTTCAGTGAGTTAGTTTTTCATCATGGAGAGCTTGTGGTATTTCAAGTATGGTAGAGAAATAGTCGTTACCACAAAGATCATCATGGACCTTGTATTTATAGTTCATGTAGCTGGAGGAATCACAGACTCATATATATGGTTGAGTAGGAACCAGTAAAAGGGTTGAGATAGGTTTGAAATTTGTTATTTAAAATGCAGAGGTTATTGCTGTTTTTTATTTTTATGAGATCTTTGCCTTCTTTTATTTGTTTTCTGGCACCCCCATATAATGTTGTAACTAGTCTCCCACTAATATACGAGATTTTGGAATCTGTTCTGTGAGTTTGTTTGAATTTCTTTCAATAATAGGGTCATGTAGTGGATTGTATATAGAGCAGATATTTATAGGTTTGTGAAAAGTAGCTTTGACCACAATTGCTTGAAGATCAATATCAACGTTGATTTGGTGTTGAGGTATGTTTTCCTTATTAGAATTGAGAGACCACCAGTGGCTTGATTTCCATCTTTGTTTATGTCATAATTTTATTTGTAGTTTTTGATGGTGAGTTGGTTGTTATCTTTGAGGAAAGATTCTTGTAGACCTATTTTAGGATTATATTTGTTCCTGAGTTGTAGGAACTTTTCATGATTGGCCCTTATTCCTCTGCTGTTTCATTGTATGAGAGCTGTGTTTTGGTTTTCGTATTCTATGATAGGTTTGTTTAATTTTTTTGTTTCATCTATCTCCATTTTTTCTAATGAATTAAATTTATTTTTTTTGATTGGCATTGAGGTGTTTTTGACTTGGTTTGGTTTTTTGGTTGATTGGTCTGTTTTTTTTTTTATGTTTCCCTTGAATCTCTCTTTTTGGTATTTATTTCAGAGGTTGGTGGATAGATCATAGATCTTTGTTACTTTGGTTTAGTTGTATTTGTTTTATTTGGTGATTTATTCGTTGATATTGCAGCTATTGGACTGTTTGTTATCGTTTCTTTTGGTTTAGCTTGGAGAGCTGGTTGATTTATTTTAGTGTAATGACGTTTCTTAAGTTGCTCCTAAAACTTCGGCCAATTGTTTGGTTCCAGTTTTAGTAGTTTCTCAATGAGAGTATTATATGTCTAGATTCTCCCTTTGTGTTATTGCAATATATGATGTTACTTTCATGTATGTATCTACCACTTTTCTTGCATCAGTAATAAAGATGTTTCTTTTGTATTTTACCTGCATTATTTCTTTCTCTCTCCTGTATACTCCACAAGGTCTTGAAAAAGTTGGATAGTTCTCTTGGCAGTTGGCACATTTGTATTCATTGGGCACTCTTCTTCTGTGTGATCTGGGTCCCTTAGTCCACACTTTCCACATGTTTTATGTCCTCTACAGTATTATTTATAGCATCCATATTTTTTACAATTGAAATGGTGTCAGATGTAAGGTTCCATCTTTTCAATATGGAATCAGATTTTGATTTCTTTTGGAATTACTGTTCTGTTGAATATTAAGATATAAGTGTTAGTTTTTATTTCCTCTGTTCATTCTAATTCTAATTCTTTTGTAGTTGGAGACTCCTTGTTTTTCCAATACTGTTTGAATTTCTTTTTTATGTGGCCAACTCTATTTCTAATTAACCCTCCCTCCAATATATTCAACCTTTCATGTGGATATGCTTTGCATTTAAATTTGTGGAAAGACTTCATCCTACTAAGACCTTCTGCAAATTTCTTACAGTCAACTTCAATTACTAAATTTTCGTTTCTCATTTTTTGTACATTTTGTGGAGTCGCTGTTGCAGTTATTACTTTTTCAATTAGAAAAGATGATAATTTAGATAGTGGATTCAAATGATTTGATTACTATGAAACTGGGAAACTCTAATTTCTGTCTCCAAATCAGAGTCAGATAAATTTCTTTTTATTTTATTGGTTTGTGAAACAGCCATAATTAATATTGGTTTTGCACTGGCCCAGTGCTTTACCATCCACCACGGATTCCAACTTGTGTTGGGAATATACCAATATTCACCTTGGTTGAGACAGAGATACATGGCCATAATACTCCAGTGGAAGTATGATTTCGAGTCCTCGCTGATTTCATAGGCAGTAGTGATTGCTGTAGACTTTAGCAGTGATCATGTCTTTACCCTCAGTTCCTGTCTTTTAGCACCTATAAGATAAGGGTTGTGACGTGTTCCACAAGTGCAGATTAAAGAGTGCATTTGTGGGAAAAGAAGCATGCAGGTGCTTGACGAAACCAGCCAATTAATCAGATTGAGCCTATCCAACTGTCAATTTAGCCTAAGTAAAGGCTATATTGGTGTGTTGGGAGTCAGGAATTCCTGACTCCTGAAACGCTCAAACACTAGGATCTCATCCTCAGACATTATGGGTCGCCACCCATGACAAACAAATGACCTCATTTGGGTGGGTTTTACCCCTCTGTCGTAACCTGCCAATGTTATGTAACAATTTGAATGAAGAAAATACAAACTGAAAAATCTTTTAAAAGATAGAAATTGAAGAATATTACCTGTTCAACAAGACCAACAGCTTTTAACTGACTGCACCATTCTACATAATTTTTTATTTTGTTATGCAACCAGCCACATTCTGCTAGTTTGTTTACACGCTGACATATAGCTTTAGGAATTCCCGACTAAAATGATTAAAAAGATATTTTGTAATTTTCCTGTAAAGAAAATTTATTATCTTGTGAATTAAATAAACCCTGCAAAATATTATTTAAACAACTGACACAGAATGTTTACATCCTTTACCATACAGAATGAAGCTATTAATACAAACACAGTAACAATGATCACACAATGATAACGGTAAAGGTCAAAAGGTCTTCTTCCAGGATTTGAATTTCAGATATTAGCAGAATTGAGTACTGGATTGGCTTCCCAAAATATCATAAGGCCATTCTTTAAATTATTATTCTCAATAGAAAAAATATGTACATCTGACAAACTATGCAAAATATATTTTTTATATATTTCTTCATATATATTAAAACTTGATAAACATTTTTTTTAAATGTCTTTTTACTATAATTGTCATCTTGATACCTTACATTATTTTTTACATAGAACTAAGCAGGAAAAAAAAGCTAAGTGACAATATAGAGAAATAATAATTGTTCTTATAGCAATAGAGACATTGAGGTTATTTTGATGACAACACTTGCATGCAGTAATGATAAATTTCTCCTTTAGAGTAAATCTAGAAAAGTACTGCATGCTTGTCTGGAAAGTTTTTGTTTGATCTTCAAAAGTTGATAACAAAAACTCTTGTGCATGTGAAATAATGCATAAACTACCAAAATGTAAGAATAAATTTTTTTAAGTTTCTGGGTCATCATTAACTAGATCTAAAAAAGTACAGCATAAATATTTTACTGATACATATTTGTCTTTCTATATTTTCCTCAATAGTAGTATTTGAAAAATACATTTTATAAAATATTTTCAGCTTAATTTTCATGCTTAAATTTCGTTATATACATAGAACTCCAATAATAT
This sequence comes from Ascarosepion bandense, assembly GCA_037127315.1. Taxonomy (NCBI): domain Eukaryota; kingdom Metazoa; phylum Mollusca; class Cephalopoda; order Sepiida; family Sepiidae; genus Ascarosepion; species Ascarosepion bandense. The sequence goes on along the minus strand of JBBBDQ010001260.1, from coordinate 2,167,421 downwards.
GCATTTATTTAAATATTGAAAAAAATTAAAAAACTTATGCATTAATTTACACAAAACGCAGTCCAATATAATTAGGATATGGAGAAACAATCTCTACTGTAATGGTCAATTTCTTCTTTAGAGCAGATCTAAAAAATTACTGTATAAAATACAAGAATTATATGAACAAGTAATTTAGTGCAGAAAGCAAAAATATTTTTATTAGAAAAAAATAAAATAAAATAATAATACTAACTTGAGAATTTATTCTATATGAATCAGAGAAAGGATCAAACTTGATCCATTTGCCCTCAATACCTTGAAATACATATACCAAATCTTTCAACAATTCAGATTCAGAAATTTCATATGGCACTAAAAAGAAAAGATATAAATGGCAGTTAAGTCATGTTACAATATAATTATTATCTAGAAGAAACTCATTCTGTTGAAAGAAGATCATCCTGTTTTTTTTTAAATATTAATTGAAAATTTCTTCTGAATATGTATGAGCTTTACAAAAACAATATTGATTAGGTTCTATCAAAACAACAATTTCAAATTCATAAGATTTTGTTTATTTAAAAAATCTCAATGTATCCTAATTTTGAAAAAACTGAAGAAAAATGTGTTATACAATTATCTCCTTTGTCGATAATAATTCTTTGCTCCATTGATGGTGTTCTCAGTAAGACTCTTGATGGTTTTATTGCACATTGTGAAGACTCAATAGCTGAAAAGGTAAAAAAGAAAACTGACAAGACAAGACAGACTTAACTGAAAAGATATATATATAACTAAAGAAATAATATTTTGCAATTACAACATTTTTCCAATATTTTTTAGCAATGATGTATGTATCATTCAGTAGCATATTCACTTTTATCAACTGTTTTCATCTCATTTTGTGATTTTCTTTGCAATACCCCATGGAATGACATTTTTAATTTTAATTGAGTATTGTGCTACTGAATTCTTTTCCTGGGTGAAAGCCAGCATGGAAATAAGTGAACTCACAATCTTTTCTTTAGTTTTCTCCTTGGTGCTTTGACTGCATGAATGTAAGCCTACTACTAGATTAGCAATTAGGTGTCACCATTTTATTGTTGAACTAGTTAGCAATAACCATAAATTCTATTGTAATAGTTTCATTTCTTGCACTTTTTGCATGTTGAACTATCTTTCAGTTTCTTGTTTCAATGCTACATAAATTTTTAAAAAATTTAAATGCATCACCAATTATCATCTTCTGACTTCCTTAATCCAATAGTCCTTTCTCCTCACTAAAGCCTTCTCATTATCTTTCACTTCCAGTAACCTCTTGAGTCTTAGTGGCATTATCACCTTGCTTAAGGTGAAAGGATTGAAAAAAAGAATTTGAAGAAATTTAAAGTTTTAATCAGATCAACTTAGAAACATTTACTTCATACAAGGATTCATTCTTAAAAAAGTTAATGGATAACGTCAAGGATACATATTACTAAAATATTTGTTAAAAAAAAAAAATGATGATACTGACCAGTTTGAGAAGATCCCAGTGCAGTAGATTGACTTTTAACCACAAAACCAACTTCTGTTTGTTCATTGGTAATTCTCCTGATTAAAAATCAAACAGTAATAAGAATGTAAGATGGAATTGCAGATAAAAAAACAAAACAAAAAAAACAAAGACAAACTGAACACTAATTATTGAAAAAGAAAACACTAATTTTAATAACAAAATAATATAAGCAAAGACATTGAGAAAAGAGTGTCAAATATAAAAAAAACTCATTGATATTGGAAACTGATAAAACAATTTTGTTCTGGTTGACAGTATTAGAGCTGCCTTATAAATATTATGTAAATGTAGTGATACTCCAGCTAATCTCAGAATTTTTCCAAACCTGGAAGTAATAGCATTGGAGGGCTCTGTGGGTCTAATATGCAAAAAAGCAACCAAATTTCAAAATTCACTGTTTCACTACTAATATTTAATACTTCTAATTTTCATTTACAGTGTTAATAATGTTTCACAGATTAATCGGTCATTAAACCATTGGTTTATTCACTTTTAATGCCATAAGCTTATCATTGTGGATATTTTATCTACTTCTGTAAAATTTTATCTACTTCTGTAAAAGGTCAGCACACAAGTTAAGAAAAGGTTTATTAGCTCAGAACTCAGGATGAACTAATTAAATGACTGATAATCAAATGATATTATTTATTTTGCTTATAATTAGATTTCATGCTCAGTCATCATTATTAATCATTTATTTATATCTTTTCACCCCAAGTAAGAGGGGTTACAGGGAGTGAAAGGGAATATAAAAACTTTTGAGGAGAAAGGACAATAAAGGAACAGGTTTAACAGAATTATAATCTCTGACTTAATAATCGTCAGTCAACCCACACACAGAGTGAATTGTATTCTTATATGCTTTCATTTTCTTTTATTCATTTATTTTGTCAATCTTTCAAGAGTAATTTAACAACAACTTTATTAGTCCAGTATTGGTCTGTTCAAATAAATTCTTTGTATCCTAGCTGTTCACATCCTCAAGAATCAAGCACAAATTTGATTTAGTCACTAAACCACTGGTGCATTCTCTTTTAATGGCCGAACTATGTATGTACTTCTTTTGCTCAAGGATTAATCTAACCCTGAAGACAAAATTAATCTAGCCCTTGTAATCAAATTTAAATTCATGCAGTGTTAAACTAATCCTACTGGATAAACCGAAGCAACGACGAGCAGCAGCTAACCTCAGCATTCTATTGGTTGCCGAGATGAGGAGTTAGACACCCAGCATCTGTCAGCCCCACACCATGGCATGGGCATAAATACAAGGTCCCAGGGGACAAAAATCAGAGTTTTTGGTGAAAGTGATCCAGTCTGGAACAAGAAATCCACCTTGATTCGGTTTCCGAAGATGAACCACGCCAACCTACCCATAATCCAGCACTTTGGCAATTTCGGCAACATTGAGAAAAACAAGAATCAAGTTGACTAGACTTACGACAAACTTAGAACTCTGTTTGGAGCAGCGAGCTGCTGCTAGCCAGATTTCTCGTTTATTGCTTAGGAGAATAACTCGACTTACTTAAGAGACTTCCGTTCTGCTACCAGCTTGATAGAAGTAGGGATTGGGAATTATCCAAAAGACTGTTGTGTGAATTGCTTTCTGTATATAAAGACATTATTTTACAACACTTGAGACTTCGGTCCACTTATTTTGTTTAGCGCAAGTTTCTTTCTTTCACAATTGTGTGAAGGGGCATATTTGGTGCCGTTAAGACTAGGATTAGACCAGAGAGTGACCACTGGTGAAGTCGACGAGAACAAGTGCAACATAACTGGTGACAGTGATCAAGGAAAAGAATGAGAACCAAAAGGACTTTAGTCACTTGTGACTATCTGGTTCATAAAAGAGACAGCCACATCAACCAAAGACAGAAAGGACCAACCCAGAGCCGGGGATAGGTAAGACACTTTGTGGTTTCTCCCTGAAATTGTTGTTGCTTGCCATTTTCCAAGAACCGATTTCCTCTTTGTTGATTGATTCTTTTGACTGTATTTAAATGTCTAACCAAGGAGAAATAATGGGCTCAGAGGTAGATGAATTAGAAGAAAGAATGTCTACAGAGCTGAGAGGTCTATTGAGGGGACCAAGGGTGCCGGGCTTTGGGGGAGATGTAAGAGAGTTAAGAAATTGGTTGACAAATTGGGTAGAGGCCTTTCCCGTACCCGATAAGAAGGTTAAAACTGTAGCCAACTTAATCATGGGTGAAATTTTTCCCAGATATGGTGCCCCTGTGTGCCTAGTAACAGACAATGGGCTTGAAAATGTAAATTATGTGATGAGAGAGGTAGCAGAAGGCCTGAATATGACACATAAAACAACATCCCCTTACCACCCTCAGAGCAACACTAAGGTAGAGAGATTCCATAGAATTTTGGGAGACATCCTAGCTAAGTTAGCAAGAGACAATGTTGAAGATTGGGACTTATACCTGACACAGGCTCTCAGAGACCGAATCAAGTGATTGGAAAGAGGAGGATGAAATACCCCATATACAACTCCGAGAAAAATGGAGGAATGAAAAAGAAACAAAAGAACAATCAACAGAAAATGAGGAGATCCAGGGCTCACAGTCAGACTAACCCAAAGAAAAGGAAGAGATAGGAAACCACCCTCCCCAAGCCTCAGAACAAATAGAAACTAAGGAAGAGCCAGGGATAAAATCAGAACTACCCCTTAAACAGAGACTGAGGAAGGCAAACACTCCCAGATCCCATTAGAGAAGGGCGGCAAATAGTTGTCCTTTTGAAACCCTAATAGAGGAAAATAAGAGTAGCAGTGGGTGGAGAAGATGGGTGATGCGAATGACGTGTTATGGTGAGAATAAAGTCGCTCGTCGATGCTACTGACTGGCCAGCAGTGGTAGCAACGGGACGAACCGCTGTGGCGGGAACGTCACACACCATTCTACTAATAACTAGTTAAAGAAAACAATAAGGCAGATAGGTAGTTCTCGAAATAATTAAGTGAAAAGTTAAGTGATTAATAAGTCCCTGAGAAGATTAAAAACAGAATTCGTTACCCTTGCAGGTATGGTAATAATGAAAGGACCGATGCTAATGATGATGATGACGATGATGATGAGAATAGAATCTTAGAGACACAGCGGAAGCACAATATTTAAGAAAACTAGTGAGGTGATGTGCGTTGTGGTACAGTGGATATTGGCTCGGAACGAGAAGTCGGGGAGCTGAGTTCGAATTCCAGTTGAATCCATTGTATTCACTTACGTGCAAATACCCTTGGGAAAGGTATTAATCCGTCTCTTCCCTCCAGTTATGGGTTAAATAGCAGGACAGATTGGGTTCTATAGCCTTGGTCGGCAACCAGTCTACCGCAGAAAGCAATGGCAACCTACTGCAGGATAATCTTCTGCCCAGTCAGTCATGTCTCTTTCGAGACATGATCGCCCAAGCATGTATCACGTATGGCACTTAACTGACTGAGTGAGGTGATAATAACCAGGTCAAAATGGGTAGTCCCTTTTGTAATAGACTTGGACCCATATGAAATACTAGACCAGGCTGAGAGATGAAATAAGAAAATTGAGAGTAGCAAGAATATAGGTGGCCCAGAATAACATAGGACAAAGTGAATATCTCAGGTTGTATTCCTTGGAAATAAAAGAAGCTGTGATGAAAAACCAGTGGGATAACATGAGGAGATATATGAGAGAAATCGACCTACTACAAACGAGGGAAAAGTGCGCCTTAGTACCCATAGTTGGGAAAGCGTTAAATGTCTTGTTTGGGACAATAACAAATGACAACATTCAGCTCATAAGTCTGGGAAAGGTAGAAGAGAATAAGAAAATCCTGGCCAAAAGGGGACAACAGTGTGTTTCGATATTAAATGTTACCAGAGTGGAACTAGCGGCAAATAGAGCCAGTATCAATGGATTGATAAATAGCTTAAGTGAGCTGAGACAGGAAATAGCTGATAATTCAGAAACTATGGCCTCTGAAGTACAAGGGTTAAGCAGGTTCGTTCAACAATATTTCCAGCTGATCGCTATAGCAAACAGGGTGCATAGGACCGGTCAGTCATTGATGGTTTTGTTAGAACATGTAAGAGCTCAAATGGACATGCTATCACTAGGGCATTTGTCCCCTAGCGTAGTAACCCTAACACATTTGAAAAGACTACTGTTGAAAATACAAAGTGAATTAATGCATCACCTTAGATTACCAATAGACCCCAACAGAGAGCTCTGGAAATACTACAATGCCCTAGGTTGTGTAACCTTGCTAGAAGATAGCAAATTGTTAGTCCTGATGTCTATTCCGTTATTGGATAGAGAGAGTATTTTTGAAATATATCGAGTTATAAACTTACCTATTCCCTACCCACATGCCAACCAAGGTTTGGGAGTGATAGCTAGGTATATAGCTATATACTCGAAACCGAGTATATAGCCCTAAATTCAGCTAGAACGAAATTTATGATCTTATTGGTAGAGGAAGCTGAGAGATGTAAGAACAATGCTCTAGGAACCTGTATCTCACTGAGTCCCATTTATATGGCAGGTAATCATAGGATGTGTGTCCTAGAATTGTTTGAAGATAGGAAGGAAGAAGTTAAGCAGAATTGCCAAGTAGAAGTACTAACAAAGACGATACTGCCACAGGCTATTAGTATATTGGATGGCAATGGGTGGTAGCTGTCCAGAAATCAATTAGGATGTCCACGGTATGTGAAAGGATTCCACGGGGACGATAGAAATAAAGCCGCCACTAACCTTAGTGAACCTACCCCTTGGATGCTCAGCATCTGAAGTGTCCATATCCCTACCCCATATTACCAGGAGGAGGAGAGATATGAGGTAAAAGACTCAGTCATGGACCTAATTAAGGGGAATGTAGACAATTATACAGACATATGGAATCCCATAGTAAAGAGATTACCTAACATTACCTTAAGGCAGATGCCAACTCTGTTGGGACCTATAGAAAAGATAAATATGAAACAACTAAGGGATCAGCTAGAGATGCTAGGAGAAGGAGGCATATCATGGGAAGATGGTAAGACTATAGTAATAAATTGGTCAGCCGTATTGGGTACTTTAATAGTTATTGCTGCATTAGCAGCAGCTATATGGAAATTTATTGTATATAGAAGGAGATTGAAAAACTTTCATTGCATGAGTAAGTTAGTGCATGAGAAATCGATAGTTATAAATTAAAAAAGAAGAAAAAAAAGAAAGAGAAAAAGAGGAAACTTTTTTTGAATGATTCGCAGAAACTTATCAAAGAACTTTCCTAAATTTTTTAATTTTTTTTTTCTTGCATGCTAAATATTGTATTGGGACTTATATTGTCAATTTTTCTTAAAAAATTGACAAGAGAAGGGAAATATGTAACAATATTTTGGTCGAATGGAGGTAATTAATTTTATTAATTAATTATTAACTATAACTGGAAAATCTTTTAATTACTATTATAGATCAAAATAAAACGTACTAAAAGAAACTTTCTTTATTCTTCGAATATGAGCAAAGAAAAACGGAGGTAATTAATTTTATTAATTAATTATTAACTAGAACTGGAAAGTCTTTTAATTACTATTATAGATTAGAAGAAAACATACTAAAAGACATTTTTCTTTATTGTCCGAATATGAGCGAAGGAAGAGAAACAAAAGATAACAAATGGTGTTTCTTTGTTGTTATTTTAAACCTGAGAAGGAAGGAGAGAAAGAAGAGGAAGGAAAGCGACTTAGATTTGTTTTTAATGTCATAGAGTATGATGAACAACAGACGTTGGTTTTGGCCCACCCATGAAAGCTAACAAGTTTTGCTCTCTGTTGTCATTCTAAACTTGAGAGAGAGAGAGGAGAGGAGGAGACATATTTTACTTTTTATTATTGTACTCAAAGACATTGTCTTGCTCGCGTGAATTGTGAAGAGAAATAAGATAACAAATATCGATTCCGAGTTGAAGACTGGATTAGTAATTTAGAGAAGAGACATTTAGCTTGACATTAAGCAGAAAGGAAAAATAAAGCAGATAACAAAAATATTTTCTGTCACCTAAAGTGTCTGTGACTTGAAAATGGATATTAAAAACACAGATGTGGAAAATTCTTTTTCATATGTGACAATGTCAATAGACCCTTGTTTTGGGCAAAAAAAGTTCAAAAATGTTAGTGATTGATTAAAAAAAATCCCCAAAATTGTTTCATGAGAAAGAAAATTTGCCGGTTAAGTCCAGCCCAGAAGAGGGGTATGGGAAGATGACATCATAAGACTGAGAGGAATCTCATTGTTCCTGTGAACCAGTGCCCGAAAGGGGGAGACAACCAACAGTTGATGTCATGGAAGTAAGACTAATCCCATTGGGTAAACCAAAGGCAACAACAAGTAGCAGCTAACCTCAGCATTCTATTGGTTGCCGAGATGAGGAGTTAGACACCCAGCATCTGTCAGCCCCACACCATGGCATGGGCATAAATACAGGGTCCTGGGGGACAAAAATCAGAGATTTTGGTGAAAGTGATCCAGTCTGGAACAAGAAATCCACCTCGATTCCGTTTCCGAAGATGAACCGCGCCAACCTACCCATAATCCAGCACTTTGGCAATTTCGGCAACATTGAGGAAAACAAGAATCAAGTTGACTAGACTTACGACAAACTTAGAACTGTTCGGAGCAGCGAGCTGCGACTAGCCAGATTTCTTCTTAGGAGAATAACTTGACTTACTTAAGAGACTTCTATTCCACTACCAGTTTGATAGAAGCAGGCATTGGGAATTATCCAAAAGACTATTGTATGAATACTTACTGTATATAAAGACGTTTATTTTATAACACTTCAGATGTCTGTCCACTTATTTTTCTTGGTGCTATATTTCTTTATTTTATTACTCAATTGTGGGCATGCTTCCCAGTTTGGTTTAGTTCGGCAGAGAGACAGCTAGTGGAGAACTCACGTGACTACCTTGTGATTAATCAATACAACGTGGGACAGGGGAGATCACCATGAACAGAGTCAATCATCGACCAGCTATCTGGATCGAAACCAACAGCGACCGGCTGCCTATATATATATATATATATATATATATATATATATACACACACAGCCTTTGAGATTTGAAAAAGAAATCATTCAACCAGCATTCAAGAGCAAGGGAAATTTACTCACCCCCAAATCATTTTACTCTATTTTCTTTATAATTGGCTTATATAAACATAGTGTGCATAGTGTGAATTGCTGATGGAAAATAAAAAAAAGAAATTTTAATTAAAATTTCAAACGTGTTAGAAAGGATTTAAAAACTTTTAAAAAATAACAACAAAATTTGATCTTTCCTCTTCATCAAGCATAAACATTCTGATGATAAAACTTTGTTTTTATTAAGTTTGAGCCCTTCTAACATCATGATAGGCTGTATTTTTGGCAGCTGAATGGAGGTACTTAAATTCATAGTTTCTTTCTTCTGTTTGACTTCAACCTCCATCTCATAAATTGGAAAGCAAATGGAAGCATTAATTAAACGAATGTTTACACTAACCGGGATCATAAAAGCAAAACAGGAGCTTGTCAATCTAAATTCTATTTGTCAGATCTTGCTTTGATGAATGCAGGATGCCACTGTCTTTTGTTTAACCACACATTTCAACGTAAATCAAGCACTATACATAAGTCCAAAGAGTTCAATAATGTCATTGTAGGTCATTCTAAGTAACTTCTGAATCTTCAATGGCATACTTTTGGGTTGTCAAAGGAATCAGATTTTCTTTTTCTATATTTGAAGGGACAAGTTTCATTGAGAGATTTTTTTAATCGACTGTGGATGAGTAAAGCAACTAACTTTAATTGTTTTTAATCAACTGAGTCAATTGGGTGAGTGAACTCTCAAAGGCTATATATATATATATATATATATATATTGATGCATGTTTCATTAAATAATATAGACAAGTTTTGTCTGTTCTGTAATTTTTTCATATTGTCTGATAAGCTTAATAGCATTATCATTAAATTAAATATATATATATATATATATATATATATATATATTTAGTATATCGAGGCAGCAAGTAATTTTCGAGACATATTCTATTAAATATAAGAGACAATGAATGTCTATTATGTTTAATCATGAGCCGTTCTAAACGTCGTATTTTTGCTTTAATTTCAGTTGAAAATAAAGACAAAAATTCTCCAACATTTGGATAATTATTTATTGGTTTTCTTCTAAGCTTTCGGCTCACATGAGCCATCTTCAGAGAGGTAGTTTAAACTGAAATATTATAAAATCCACCATCACCGACGATTTTATTTTGTGTTGACATAAAACTCCGCTTGGCAACGGCAATAGTTACCAAAAATAATAAACGCAGTTCTTAAGTTTGCGATGCGGTTTTATAAAAAGTTTAAAACAATTGACCTCATAGTTTATAATAACCCAACAGGCACTAAACTAAATTCTTTACAAAAAACCAATGTAGTGTACCAATTTACATGCCCATTCAGAGATTGCATCTCTGATACTACTCAAAAACCTAGTACATATATTGGTTTTACCACAACCACGCTCTCCCGTAGACTTACATGTCATCTTTCTGATCAGAGTACTATCAAACAACATTTCTCTGAAAAACATAAACATGTAGGTAATATCAGACAGATTTTGGTCAACAATACGGTGATCCTTATTCATACACACAGTAAGAGGAACCTGCAGATATTGGAGGCCATGTACATCAAATCAAAACAACCAACACTCAATAAAATCAACTTTAAAACAGGAAATAACATATTACATTGCATTTGACTAGATGGTTTTGTTGTCATTTCGCGCTATCCCGCGGTGTGACGTCATAAAACCGCATCGCAAACTTAAGAACTGCGTTTATTATTTTTGGTAACTATTGCCGTTGCCAAGCGGAGTTTTATGTCAACACAAAATAAAATCGTCGGTGATGGTGGATTTTATAATATTTCAGTTTAAACTACCTCTCTGAAGATGGCTCATGTGAGCCGAAAGCTTAGAAGAAAACCAATAAATAATTATCCAAATGTTGGAGAATTTTTGTCTTTATTTTCAACTGAAATTAAAGCAAAAATACGACGTTTAGAACGGCTCATGATTAAACATAATAGACATTCATTGTCTCTTATATTTAATAGAATATGTCTCGAAAATATATATATATATATATATATATACACACACACACACACACACGTGTGTGGTTCTAGGTTAGTTACCATAACTCACATCCCTGAAAATGATCCTGGAAGGAGATTGAAAGTACTTGGTTACATTGAGAAAGGAATGATAATAACATCTGTCAACGTTACAGCTCACTTCTGACATCTTTCAATTATAATACCTGAAAGATTACGTGTGATTATGAACGAGTTTTATTAAAATAAGTAGACATAATGTGTGCAGTTTATTTAATCTGACATATCTAAAAGAAAATTTGCTGCCTAAATACACAAATTTTAAATATATATTCCTGTGGTAGATTAACGTAAGTTAATTTGATCTTAACTTTAGTCTGACCCTTTTATTTTGAAACAGAAAAATTTTGAGAAACTTTTGGCAAAGTCAAATTATGTCATTTTGTATATTCTCCTTTTTCTTTTTTTATGTATCTCTTTATTTCCCCCCACCCATTCTGAGCTAATGGTTGTCAACACACATTTCCCTCTTTTCTCTTTTTCCTATTTTTTCCTCACCATCTCTCCTATAACTTTGCGTGTACTTACCCTTTTTTCTTTCACCCTCATTTCCTGTATTCCTTTCTCCCTTCCATTCCTACAAAGCTGATTTCTGATTTCTTTACACACTTATTAATAATTTTTGAAATGTCTTTTTCACAAATCAAGTTGAATCCAATTCAGTATCTCTCTTAAGCTTCCCTCTCCCTTCCCATACTTTTAAACTGTGTTTGGAAACCTGCATTCTAACATATTCTTCCCCCTTTTTCACACCCACTCCCAGTTTTCTTTCTGATTTCTTTCCTTTTCCTTCTTTTTAAGTGAACTTCCAGTGTATGAAAAGCTTTTGAATGTTTTCATAATAAAAAAAGATTGCTTTTGCTGAAATGATCATCTGACATATGTAATTTGGGAATTTTTATTTGCACACACACACACACACACATATATATATATAACATATTGATGATCCACATATACTGTCTTAATATGTATAGGAAAAACTACTAAAAAGTTGTAGTATTTATTTGACATTTCAGACCGTCCTCGGCCTTTCATCAGAAACGGTCTGAAATATCAAATATAATAATAGAAATAAATAAATACTGTCAAAAAAAATACATTTTAAACTTACAACTTTTTAGTAGTTTTTCCTATATATATATATATGTGTGTGTGTGTGTGTGTGTGTGTGTAATTCAAAGATACAATCTAAAACACACTAAAAGCAACACGGAGAAAAACATCAACAGGTTACAACACCTCAAATATTGTAATCTTTATCTAGGAGAAAATAGTAATTATTTTTCTAAAACAAAAAATCCTAAACAAAACGGTCAGAATTCATTTCCAAATGCAGACATGAAAACAAATTCCTTCTGCTCTACCTACAACCACATTTTGACCAAAAAGACTATAACATAATTTTAATAAAATTTATTCATAATGCTAAAACATAAAAACAAAAAAATAAAAATAAACAAAGTAAATAATTTAAATTAAAATAATAAATAAATAAATAATATATATAAGCAAACAGAAAGCTCTAATTTCCTCTTTCTTCACTTCCCTAAGTCCCCTCATGACCTACATATACAGCCTGCTAAAGGATTAGTAGTACTTGGTCTGAAGATGACATTGAAGAACCCATTTCAAGATTGCATAATCAATCGTCTTTCAATCATTTACTATTTTCTTCCACACAACATTAATACCAAAAATTCTAAAATTGTTTTAAGAACATACTTAAAATATTTTCTGGTTTGCATGTTGGACATTTACCATGTGGTAAAAATAGCCATTTAGGTCATCTGTCATCTTCCATGCTATAAAAACACAATGTATGTTGAAAATTTATCCACTAATGTCCCTGTGAAAGGCACTATAGATTTAAAAATATCACTCTCTTCATGCACTTAAAATTAAACCCAAAATTAAAACAAAAAAACTCATTCTTGCTTACTCAATTATCAAAGTTAATGTTTACCATGATTTAAAATAGAATAATAAAAAAGAATTCTAAAACAATTTTTTATACAAAATTATTTAATATTAAATTGACATGTTGTAATGACTCTCTAATCACATTGTTGATTAACAGTTAAAATTATTATTATACCCACAATATGACTGCAATTAAAATACACTAATGTACCCAATTTTTAATATACACTTAAATCATGCTAATATTTCAAGAATTAAACATACATATAGACAATATGAGGTACAGATATGATGTGTTCACAACAAATGAAAATAAAACAATTTTAAAACTAATACATACACCGTATTTATATTATTCGGATTATTGTCCTCATCTTTGTTGCCATTTGTGTGACATTTTGGCCGTTGTATGCTCCGGCCTTCTTTAGGTGCCAAGAATTTCGAACCGAACCCTTTATTACAATCACTGGGGTATATCATCTTCATTCCTTGCGTAGAGCCTCAATTGGAAGTCATGAGTTATCTCTCTCTAACCCTGCACGTTACTTATTCACCACTGCTGTAGCCTGGTATTGAACTCACAACTCTAAAAGTCAATTCAGGAACTACCAACGTCTATATCCACTGGGCCATGTGTCTTTAAATAACTGAATTTTTGGGACTTATAAACCTAATGTCTAGTAACCCTCTCCACTTTTTTTTATACCAGATGACATACTGCAATTTTTTTATGTTAATTGTTTTCTCTAGTATTTTTCTAGTACCTGAAGAAGGTTGGAGCATACAATGGCTGAATCATCATACAAATGGCAACAAAAATGAGGAAAATACTGTAAATACTACCTCATCTCAGAAATATAGACTGATACATACACATTAGCACAATGAAATAAACACATGATGTGTACACAATCAATAACAAAGAATTTCAAAATTGAAACAATTCTACTTCAAAAATATTTGATCACGCTAAATAAAGAGTAAAATGTTAGATTTCTAGAGATTTTTTATTTGCTCCTTAATTATTATTTTGGATTTAATATTTCCAACTATATATCAGGTGTGATGAGTAAAATGTCACCATTTTATATTTTTAATTTTGTGTATGTGCATAGTTTGTTTTAGATTTTGTCAATTGCACAATACAGAAGCGTCAGCTGAGCACTGTCTGTGAGAAAACAAGCACCATGATGCAAGTTAGTCTGCCAGAAATTTAGAAATGGAATACTGTATTATTTGGCATTCAAGTTGAAACTTCCAATATGAACATTTCAGAGTGTTTGGGTGTCAGTTTGAAGAAGAGTTGGAGGAGTCTAATGGAGTATGAAGGTGTTTGGAATGATCACTAGTAATGATGAAATTATGCTTCCATTCATCTTCTCACAGGGCCTTAGACTCAACATGGAGGCCTACATTGTGCTTTGAGGTAGTGCTGCCCTGAGTCAAGAGGGTAGTTGTTGGAAGACCCAATGTCTGGCAACAGGACTCTGCACCATGCGACACAAGCAAGAGAACCACATCATGGCTGTCAGACAATTTCTGTGACCACATCACCCTTCACATCTGGCCGCCTAACTCCCTAGACTGCTGTCTCCTTGATTGTTATGTGTGGAGTGCAGTTGAGCAAGAGATCAACAAAACTCCTTATAACACCAAAGATGAATTGAAGGTAAAGATTATGGCAGCATTCACCAACTTAAACAAGGAGACCATCCTGAAGAGTTGCAAGAGATTATGAAGTCACCTGGAGGCCGGGGTTGAAGTCAAAGGCAATTTTATTGAATAAATTTACTCTTTAGTATTTCAAAATATTTGTGTAATTTTGGTAAATATATCTTTTAAAATGAGATGCCCTGTTTGTGTAATTTCAAAACAATTTATTCATTGCACCTTCTGTGTGTATGTGTGTTTTTACATATACATACACACATGCATTTAACATTTCAAGATAAAACTGAAAGCATTTACATAAAAACTCAAAGAAAAACTGCTTTAAAAAATATCACAAAGCGATTCGGAAAAATTTAAAAAGGGTAAAAATCAAAATATTTGACAAAGCTGGTGTTGTAAATGTAAACAGAAAAGATGCAAAATATTCAAAACATTGGCTAAGGAGATGAAAGTAATCAAAATACTACCTTTAAGTGAAAATGTGTAAGTTGGACAAAGAGCAAGAAAAATAATTTTCCAACATTTTAAGTGATAACTGTTGTCATCCAACAATGGCAAGGTAAAGTAATGTCTTGGGCTGTTATCGTATGCAGTAAAATTATAACAGATCTCTTCAAAGTTCATGATGGTATCAAGATAAATGCTTAGAATTATTGTGTTATTTGACAAGATATTTTTGAGTGTTACAATAAAGAAGCTTAAAAACTAAAGCACATATACATTCAAGACAATGTGTCTACAAAGCTAACTATTGCTCACTTAGCACAAAAAAGAAAGTCAAAAAAGCTAAATTAATAGAATACCTCCTAGCCCCTTCAGATGTTAATCTAATAATAAAAAAAAAAAAAAGCTTGTGGTCCATCATTAAAAGAGGCATAGGTGAGAATGGAAAACAATATTCTAGAATGTCTTCGAGAAGCAGTAAAAACCTCCCTCTCCAGGCTGAAACAGTAGAAAAGTTAATAAAATCAATCTATCCATATATAAAATTGTGACTTCTGTTAGTCCATCCATCTAGCACACCTTCTAAAATAGTTATACATTGACTGATGCTATGTCCAAATTGCTACAACATAAAATTTAAAAAGAAAAGTTAAAAACATTTTGTTTAAAATGTTTAGCTTGTTGCTGAAAGGTATGGCCACTAGAGATGAACAATAAACATGAGTATTTAAACTTAAGATTTAATAGAGCAAAATAATACAAGAAAACATTCCTGTGTGGTAAGGTGTGTGAGATGTATGCAATATAAGAATTAAAAAAAATTAAAAAGTACTTTTCAAACAAAAGATTTTAAAACATAATTCCCAAAATACATAGTACAAGATAATTTTTAAAAATAGCTTCTCTTACATATCTTGAATGATATATCTTAAATGCTATCATTTTTAAGAGGAACTCATAATTTATTACATTAATTTCTTTTTTTTACATTTAATCAAATACTTCTTTTTCAATTTTCATGTGCATGTTTATTTGAAGCATAATATCAGCTTACAATTGTGGTATTTAATTAATCAGGTGTTCCTCCAAATATACTCAATGATAGCTAGATTTTCAAAAAGGTATCATGTAAAATGGGTTTATATATTAATCATGTACTTAAAACTTTAAGCAACATAATTTATGCAACTTCAAATATTTTAAAATACAAATTAATATAAAATGAAGAATAATTCTTACTTATATTGCGGATCTGGAGAAATAAGGCCAGATGGGATGCTGCTAAAGCCACTGCTGGCAGACATTGATTGAGGTAAAGTACAACCACTCCCACTGTTTGGTGGCTCAACAACCATGTGAGAAAGATAATTTGTGTCAGAGGTAATTGGAGTTGAAGTGTCAAAGTTGAAAGTGTGACCAAATATTTGACTGGAAGGCTAGTGTGGAAAAAAAAAATAAGAATCAGCATAAACTTTTCATGGTATGAATATGGAATCAGCAAAAATAAATTTAATGTATAATGAAGTAATGAGTTCTCTCATAAAAATTACATACTAATAACAGGTGATAGAATGTTCAGCTAATATTTTAGCCATTTTTTGGAGGAGAGTGAGGTTTAATTATTATGATAATAAGGATTTTTTAAATATATGTTAGTTTTTGTTTCAGTTCACTGTGTTGTGAGATAGGTATTTTTGTAATACTAATTACAAAAATTTCACAAAGATAATGTGGTGAAATTATGATTTTTACAAGAAAACCAGAATCTCTGTTAAATAATAGTAATGTTTATGAAAAAATTGAAGTACATGATAAGGAGACACAAAAATTCAATCAAGAAAACTAATAAAAAATGAAGACAAATCATGGTTACAATTAATACAATATCCTCCAAAGATACCTAGATTAGAGGATTTACCAAAAACACACAAACCTAACATTCCAATACAAGCTATTATCTCTGGTATAGGTAGTATTCATAACAAATTAATACAAGCAAAATTTTTTAGAATACTCAGCCCTTCTCATATTAAAAATTCTGGAGATCTTTTAAACAAATTGAAGAACATAAATATGAAAAAAAAAAGCCATGGTTAGTTTAGATATTACATTTTTATATACTAACATATCAGTTGATAAATACTTGAATTTTGTAACAAATTTCACAAAATGAAAAATAAACCTCTCCCTATCAATAAAAAGAGAAATAATAATTTGCCAACTTTATACAAATTAATTTATCTTCAAATTCAATGTGTTGCAAAAAATTATAGGTTCTGCTATCAACAGTATTTTAGCCTGCCTCTTTTTAGCATTCTTAGAATCCAGCTCCCATTTTAAAATATCTTACTCCAAAATGCTGAATATTTTTGTTATATAAGTTACACATTTTTAATTTCTCTGCACAAAACTACATTACCCGATCTCATGAATAAAGTAAACCAAACTGAATTGAGCCAGTTGAATTCACATATGAAAAAGAAACAAATAACATCACTGCTTTTCTTGATATTCTGTTAATTCAAACTGATATCAGTTTAAAATTACTACTCTAAGTCAACAAATAAAAAAATGACCTCATATATCTTTACCCCTATCACAGCAATAAGAGAAAATCTAGAGTAACCATAATTTTTACTTATAATCCCTTACAATTTGCAGTCTTGAATATCTACCTGATGAAGATAAATACACTGGAAATATTTTTAAAATCCTCCACTATATATATATATATATATATATATATATATATAGTCATCCAAATTGTCTGAAGATCATGATAGCATAAAATTTGAGTAACAACTCAAGCTGTTTTTTTTTCTGTAACATTAAGCAACAATCTTAACACACTGTGTCTCACCAAAACATTAGTGATCAAATTTTAAGCTGGAAAATGTAGTTTTAATAAAAAGAGAATATAATTTGCTCAAAGATATACTGATCTATCACTTCCTTCAATGAATATATGATGATCTATTTCAATTTATACCATGTTCTTAGTAAATTAGTACTGAAACAATGTGGGATACATAAACCTTAATATATAAGTAAAAATAAAAACTTAAAATACTAAAATTACTTCAAAGTTAGTTAAAATCTTATATTTATAACAACAGAGTTAATAAAAAAGTCAAGTGTTCAGCTGCTTAATGTGAATCACATTTTCTTTGTTAATGGAGATTTTGTTCTAGTGAAATAAAAATTATTTTTGTGATGATTTCAGTTCATCAACAAAACATGTCAAAATAGAATTTTTCTTGTCTTATATATTTACCATATATCACATATCAGAACAAAATAAATGGCTGCTTTCCACTGTATTACTGTGATCAGTTTTTTTTTTGCATTGGTCCCTTTTATTTGTGTGTGTGTGTGTATATATATATATATATATATATATATATATATATAAAAAACACAAAATCTGGATACCTCACAAATATAAGCTTAAAAAAAAAAAATATTTATACAAAGGTTATATATTCTTTCCAAAATTCCTGACAAATTTCTCAACTCAATTTTTTCAAAACTTACCAAACATTAAAAAATCTTTTTAAATTTCAAGCCAAACTTCTACGTACAAGATAAATACAGCAACATCACCAAACAAAATGAAATAGAAATTTTATACAATATTGTAAACTTATCACACATCAGTCACTCAAGTGCCATATGTGATACACGCTTGGGTGATCATGTTTCGAAAGAAGACTGGGCAGAAGATTGTCCCGCAGTAGATTGCCATTACTTTCTGTGGTAGACTGGTTGCCAGCCAAGGTTATAGAACTCAATCTGTCCTGTTATTTAACCCATTGCTGGAGGGAAGAGACAGATTAATACCTTTCCTAAGGGTATTTGTGCGCAAGTGAATGCAAGAATTCAACTGGAATTCAAACTCGGCTCCCCAATTTCTCTTTCTGAGCTGATATCCACTGCATCAGAACACAGATCACTCAAGACTAAAAAACTTATTAAAAACCAAATCCATAAAAAAACATATTTTACAATTATAACATTATTTATCTATATCACTATACTCACTAGTTCTATGAAACTTACCATTTGACTACCTACACTAATGAAGAAGCTTGCATCATGTTTCTTTTGAAATGAGCTTTGCGTAGTTTCTGACAGAATTTCTTCCTTACATAGGAAGGATTGTTCGTAATTTGTAAAAGTCAATAAAATGAATCTCCACAAACTGTCTATTGTCCTTAATATTTGCCTGAAAGTATATATATATATATATATAGGATTAATGTGGAGAAGTTTGTCACTTAACTGAAGCTGCTGTTATATCCCAGTTTTATTCTTATTTATATGGAGCTTGACGGAAGTTAATATTTTTGTATGTGAGTGGTTCTAAAAGTGGTTAATTGCTTTTGTTTCATTGACTACTTTTTAATGTATTATTTCCAGGTTGATTTTCTTTTTATTACTTTTTTATTGTACAGGTGGTTGTTTTCTTGTGTTCATTTCCTTTTAGTGCATGTGAACGGGTGTCCATTCAATTGTTTTATAATGAGTTGGTTTCTTCTTGTCATTTCAACTGATCACTTTATTGTGTTGGGTTGACCTTTTTTTACCATGTTAGTATATGTGACTGCTTAAAGGAATTTTTTTTATATTTTTTAGGTCATAGTTAAGTGTTTGTGCTCTTACTTGTATTTATGTTTGTGGACTTTATGAGTGATTTTTTTCATTTGGTGGTTGTTATATTATCTTGTTTTTTTGTCGTGATAGAGTGTTTATATATTTATATTCATATGTGGTAGTTTTGAATTTTCATTTTGTGTTATATTTATTTGTTTTCGTTATTATTTGCATAGCAAAGTAGGTATTTGTTTGAATGTCTACATGTTCCCATTATTCCATTTTTTTGTTTAGTATTTTACTTTAGTATTTTTAAGTATTGTTTTTGTAACTTTCTGTGCTGAGTGATGTTTTATGATTGCTGAATCTTTCTTTGAAGGCCGTTTCTGTTGCTCCAATCTAAATCTTTTCGTTGGTGTTAATGTTATTTGTCATGGTGACATTTTATATGATGTTGTCAGTTGGACATTTATTGTTAAGCTGACGGTTGTCTTTCCTTCAGCAGTTGCATTTGTTCATATTGTATTTGGGCGTGCCTCTTCGTCCTACAGCACAAATGCTGGTGTCCCACAGAGCTCTATCCTGGGCCCGACGCTCTTCCTTATTTTCATCAACGACCTCCCAGATGAGATCAAATCCCAAGTAGGCATCTATGCAGATGACACTACAATATACTCCCGCTCCAGTAAGAAACCTGTCATGGCAGACAGACATAATCTCGCTGCTGACCTTGAGCGGGATCTACACTCTGTGGTGAACTGGGGCAAGAAGTGGCTTGTCAACTTCAATTCATCTAAGACCAAGCTGTTGTCTGTCAACCATTACAGGTAACCTCTTCTGCTTCCCATAAGCATGGACCAAGTGATTCTCCCTGAGAGTAATACGCTACGCCTCCTCGGACTTACCCTGTCCTCAGACCTCAAATGGAACCACTATATTGAATCCATAGCAAAATCTACTGCTAAGAAGATTGGGTCACTATATCAATCCAGGATGTTTTTTCCACCTGAATCCATCCTGCATATATACAAGTCAACCATCCGTCCGTGCATGGAGTACTGCTGCCATTTATGGTCAGGTGCCCCTGCCGTTCTCCTCAGTGTTCTTGACAAGCTCCAAAGGAGAGTCTGTAATGTGATAGGTACTGATCTGGCGACTCGACTGCAGCCACTTCCCCCATCATCGAAATGTGGCCTCCCTTTGTCTCTTCTATAAATACTTTCATGGCTTCTGCTTGAATGAGCTTAAGTCACTGATGCCTCCTCAACAGGTGTTTACTTGTGCAACCAGACTGGCAACTGGGTCCCACCCATTCACAGTCAGGTTAGCCAAATGCAGACGACAATTCTACTCCTGCAGCTTCCTCTCTCGCACTTCCTGCCTGTGGAACTCGCTCCCGTATTCTTGCTTTCCTGACGGCTACAACCTCCAGAAAGTTAAATGCAAAGTCAATACTCATCTACTAACCACTGGCCTCTAGCTCTCTCCCCTCCCCTGTATAACCTTCCCTTTCTCTCCACCTATGTATCTGTCATCGCACCTGCTTTCTCAGCTTTCTATTGTTCCTTTCTAACTAGTTTGTACTCCTCACTCTTTTCTAATTAATCTTTTTACATTTATGTAACCCCCTGCACATCAGTGGCGTTTCCGCCTTGCTCGGGGTGAAATGATTAAAAAAAAAAAAAAAAAAAATTATTTGTTGATATTGTTATTGATTTTGTTGAGCTTTTTCTTATTGTGTTTGTTTATTATTTTCTCCATGTAGCTCTAACTGATTTTAGCTGTGTTTTTGTTGATTTTTGATAATTTGTTGTATTTAGAGAAATGTTTTTCTATTATATTGAAAAAGATTTTCCCTATTTGTTTTTATAGTGTTGTTGTGGAGTGGGCTAAACCAGATTATATTTCTTTTTCTATTGTTTTTGTTTTGTTTATTGTTACTTGTTTATTTGAGTTTTTCGAGTATCCGCTGTCCTTTTGTGCTGATTCGTATATTTCTTTGTTTTTGTTAAATATGTTTATGTTACTGGAGTTCATTGATAGTCTTGTTTTATTTATAAATATGGGTATGTGTTTGGTTAAAAAGAAGTTAACACAACAAAAGCAATTAGAACCACTCACATACCAAAATATTAAATTACACTAAGCTTCATATAAATAAGAATAAAATTGGGAAACAACAGCAGGTTGAAATTAAACCCTGACAAGTGAGGACATCTAATGTTGCAATCATGAAACTTTGAAGTTGGCATGATTCTATTCAGTTAAGTGACAAACTTCTCCACATTAATCCTATAAACATTATCTCTAATACTTTATGACAAAAAACCTGCTTGCCAAAATATCGTTTTATAAGTAACCCATTGAAAAAAGAACAATCTTAGCACTAATCTTCACCACAACTTAACACTATGAACCCCCACCTGAGTTTACTGAAAAAGAAAAAGCACAAGCACTATATTTTAGAAGTATCATAAATACAGAGCTAGTACATTTGAAAAGAATGAAATTGACAACAGTTTGATTTCAGCTTGCACGCATGTGGGGTAAAGGTTGTATGATTTATAAAATACATACTTCTTTTTTCTGATCATGTGAAAACCTGATTATTTAGCTAGATACTGCTGGGATAGTAACATAACCTTGAACCCTGTAAAACCACTGGAGTGGACAGTGGCCTTCTTCCACCTATATCAGTAAAAGGATTCATATTTAGGAATCATGAGTCACATGCCAAAACCCTGACACGAAAATAAAGGCCCTTTTCAGTCACTTACGTATGCAGGTTTAACTTGAATGGCTGACTGCAAAGGTCCACAATAGTCTGCTATAAATGCAGTTACATAAAACCCATAAAACCGAATAAAGTTTTGGAGCTAAAAGGTTGATTTAGAGAAATCAAACCCCAGTACACCAAAGAAATCACAACGTAACAAAAAAAAAAAAAAAAAAAAAAACTTCTCCGCAAAAATAATCGCAAAACTGAGTTGCTACAAATTATTGTAAATCTTCTTGCTTTAACTATAACAGTTGACAAATTGTTTAGCATTCATTAGAACATGAAAATTATTTTAGAAAATTACTATAGTATAGTATAGCTGATTTTATTAATTGAAGGTTTAGAGGGCACATCGGCATTGTTTAATGGTTAGCAAGCTTGTCTTGCTAGAACTTATGACAACTGGGTAGTGAGTTCAATCCTCACTAAGTACCCCAATATTTTCAGCCTTGTGCCACACCTAAGGAAATCAAGTGTTAATTGATGGCTTAAGATTTTTTAATGAATAATGCTTCAAGGATCTGTAGTTTGCTTTTGTTGCTTTCTTGGTGTAGGATAGTTAAGTTATCAATCATTATTTTTTTATACTGTGAATGTAGAGAGGAATGTTGCTGTAGATGTCCAGAAATGGACGAATGGTCAGACAAATGCAATGCAATACGTCTTGTCAATTTCATTGTTGTAAATTCAACACATATTTGTTTTTTGTTGGAGATACATTCTCCCAACACATCAGTTCTCAGAAGTTATTACAGATAATTAAAATTGGTATGTTTTATAATATATTACTAATTTAAATTTTTTATTAGGATCATGGGAGATATATTAGTATGAAAAAAAAAAAAATATATATATATATATATATATATATATATATATATATACGTGCACATACACACACACATACATGAACACAAACATATAAACATGCACACATATACGTATACATACAGATATATATATATATATATATATATATATTGTTACGAGGATGCATTTATATACAAAAATAATAATAATAATGTTCAAAAAATTGTAATAAGGGATTCTGTTGAGTCCTACCGATTATTATAAAAAAATTTTAATTCAGGAAGTAGTTGTAAAAATAAAATTAGGAATAGAACGTTTGGAAGGTACTAGAATAATTGAGAATGTTCCAGTAAAATCAAGAGAATTCGAAAGGTTCTAGAAATATGCAAATTAGGTGTTTGTTCCTATAAAAATAAGTTTTGGGCAGAGAACAGTCAGTTGTTACCAGGATTAGTGTCAGACATTCTTTGGAAGTTTTTCAGTCCAGTCTTGACAATACTTACCTTCTGACTTACCCGTTTTCCTGCTAAAGACCTTTTTTTGTATAGCTAAGTTTTTAATTTTATTTAATTTTTTTGTTTCTTTGCTTGGTTCTATTCTATTCATTTTATTTTCTAGCTTTTTGTACTTTATTTTCGGATTTTTTGGCTGCCATTTTTGTTTTTGTTTAGGTCGGCCCGTGTGATTTAATTTTTGTTTTCATTTTACAGTTTCTGTTTGGCCTTTATTTTTGTTTAAAATTTTATTTTGTAATTTTCTTTGTTGACTAGTAGCTGAATATCATCTGATTATTTTTTCCACTTTAACTTTTTCTTTTCCAGCCCCTCTCCATATTACTTTTACGGAAGTAGCCTTTTAGGCGACTCTCCACTTGATTTATTTCATATTTTCTTTGATTTTGCTTCATTTATTTCATATTTTCTTTGTATAGTTAGTAACTTAATTTTTTCAGGCCCTCCCCTATTTTCCTTTACTGAAGTAGCCTTTTTAGGCGACTCATTTTTATTTTGCGTATTGTTTTTCTTGTATATTTAAGTTTATTGTAAACATGTAAAGTTTATTTTGTAAATTTCTTTTTGTAAAGTTAATTTAAGCCACTTAACGTTTATCGCCTTTTAGACGACTTTTTGCGTTTTCTTTATTAAACCTATCAAGAGGCAAGTTTTTGCCATTTAAGGCTATTTTCTTCTTTTATTTTGTTTAGAGTTTAATTTTGCCGCTAAAGGCAAGTTTTTCTTAATTTTTAAGCCGTTTTTGTTATTTTTAATTTTGTTTGCCGTTATAGGCTAATTTTATTTTGTATTTATTGTTAAAACCGTTATTCCTTTCCTTGCGAGGTTAATTTGTTTATTTTTCTTTTATATATTCCCTCATTTTTCTCCCGTTTTTCCCTCCCCTCCCTATTCACCTTGTATTTACAGAGGAAAAAAAATATATTGTTTCCGTTGTTTAATTTTTTAAAATGGCCGACTCAAGTCGGTCAGTAAAGAAAAAAAATGATGTTTGACCAGCCCTGGAAGGGTCCACCTGACAAGAATGAGGAATCTTTTCCCCCTCTAACTGCACAAAATAAGATCAACAATGATATATCGACCCAAAATATGGTGGCCTAGAAGTGCCAGAATAACAAAATTACTGACAAGACAGAAGAAACAAAAGACAAAACCAAAGATGCTGAGGCCGGGGAATCGCCCTTGGGCTGGAAGTTCCCACCAATGGTAAAGATCAATTTGATGGAGTTCTTGGAGAAAGCCAAGAGTTACGCACACTTGTGACAGAAGGTGGACTCTTGGAGAATCCCCATGAATTAAGAAAAAGTGAAAAAAGAATTGTGTCAGTCTTTGTGATGGACAAGCGTTCGCACAAAATTTGTTGCTCCACAAAAGACACAGTGTTAAAGACACTGCAGTCCATGGGAGTCAAGCCTTTGCGTATCGTTAAAGGTGCGGGCTTTTTCATATGGAACGTGCTGCTGCCCATGCCGGAAAACTGCCAAAAAATGGTCACGAAAGATCTCATAGTGAAAGACATCATAATCAGAACAGAGTATCAAGGCATGCGTAGGACCAATGTGGCAGTGTACGAGGTCCCTCCTCAGGTCATCGGGGAGCATCTCGCAGCCTATTTTTCTCAATTTGGTGAGATTGTAGATGCCTCCTGCGATGACCTGACCAGGGGATGGTTTTTCGACATAATGATCAACCATCAAGCCTTCATGACTCTCTCCAACTATCTGGGGGTCTGAGCCTACCGGTTAATGTATCCGGTTGTAAATCCAAATGCTGGAGGTGTGGAGAGATTGGTCACCTCTCCTCCTCTTGCCCAGAGAAGAAGACCTCTGGAAGCCAGGCCCCTGAAGACCAAAATACCCCTCTGGCCGCTTCTTTGACAAAATCCGTCCCGCCTGTAGTGGGAATGCCAGCAACCAGGACCAGTGTGATAGTACCCCCGGTTGGGTTAAAACATCTGCCCTCATTCCCCGAAAAACCCTCACCTGCTACAAGTGTAGTTACGGAGAAGAAAAAAGAGGAATGGCAGGTAGTGGCTTCCCTTTGGTAGGACCAAAGGGAAGCGTCAAGCTGCAGGACCTCAGTCCCCTGATGCTCCAAGGACTAAAGGCACGCAGAGCCCCACTCCCTCTACCAGCAAGAAGGGCGACGCCTCGGCCTGGTCTGCACCATCAATCGAGGAAATGAGGAAAGCCTTCAATCCTGGCTACGAAGGCATGAGAAAGATACAGCAGCTGAAAGATGAACTGGCGAGAAACCCAATACGTCCTTCTGTCTCTGCCCCGTCCTCTCCTGGAAAAAAGAAAAGCTCCAAAAAGTCCCACTCCTCTCAGCCCACTCCAAGGAAACCTGCTCCTCTCAGTAGAGACCCCAGCCCGTTTCGAATCCCAAATCAACCAACCCCCAGTCCTTCCCCCAAGAAGCTTTTATCACCACCTTCAAAGAGGCAAAGGAGCACTACCTCCGAGGATACAGAATCCCATAAAAAAGCCTCTAAAGCCCCTTATTTGAAGGGAAGAGATGTATGCTGTATTTCCAAAGAACAGGCTGAAAGGGCCCAAAGCTTTGAAAATAGAATTAAAAAACTAAAAAGCCTACTGGCTATGAAGAAGTGTGCCGACAAAAATATTGAAGTCCCCACTAACTTTCCAAACGCACAGAGCCTTTTAACTGTGATCAGAACTGGAGCCGGAGCATGAAAGGTGTGGGACATGATTATTGAGGCTGAGAAAACCTTCTCAATGTCCCCACCAATCGCCACCATGGAAGGCGAGAAAATTGAAAACCTTAAAAAATTTTGTGTTGGACAGGTCCCTATTTTTGTTCATCCCACTCTTTATAGGGCTCTAAAACTAACCTTTCCCTGGGATGTTGGCGGTGTCTCCTCTGACGGCACTATTAATAAAGAATTAAGCCAAGGTTCAATGGGAGAGGCTGCTGGCATCCTTTCCTCGTCCATGTTCTGTCCAGGATCCTAACCCTAATCACGTATCACAATGGCTCTCTGGTTAGCAAGCTGGAATGCCCGGGGGCTGAGGTCAGAGTCTTGGAGGGTGAGACTCACTCATGATCTCCAGCGCTTCAGTGTGGATGTTTGTTGTTTACAGGAGACCCGGTTTTTAGCTGGCGACTATGAGGGCATACTGTCTAGAGATTATGATCCCTATTCAGCATGTTTTGATGGTCGTTCTGGAGGTGTTTCCTGGCTAGTGATCGAGTCTTTGGGTGCGGTGTGTGCGGTGTGTGCGCTTGTCTTCGCGGATCCAGCGGGCAGGATTTGTGTGCTGGATATTACCATAAAGGAGAAGTCTTTTCGGCTCATTGGGGTTTATGCGCCCAATGACCATGCGGAGCGTCCTGCTTTGTTTCGGCGGCTCGAGTTGTTCTTTGGAACATCGAAGCGGGTAATTTTAGCAGGGGATTGGAATGCCATCCTTGACCCTGAGAAGGATCGTATAGGAGAAAGATTGGGTACTAACAACCCGGAGGTGAAACCATTTCGGGAATTTATCAATAGGAATGATCTTGTCAATAAATACCGAAATGAACCCCACCCCCGGGAGGTAGTGTGGACTTGGACTAATAGGGGCAGCTCAGATTCGAAGGTACGCGCCTGCTACCTCGATCGAGTCCTAGCTAGGAGAGTTGACATAGGGCTCTTAGGTTGTCCAAGTTTCCATTCGATAGTTTACATGGATCATAGGCTCGTCCGGGTTCGTGTAAACTTAGATAAATCTAAGGTTAAGTTGGCTGGATACTGGAAATTGAACACGTCATTATTTGATAGCCAAGATTTCCAGGAACAGCTATTACTAACATTAAAGCGGGAATTGACAGGGGCTGTGGTTGGGAATAAGTGATGGGATTCACTTAAATCCAAACTTAGGTTGTTTGCTGCCGATTATAGCCGTCGGCTCAACTTAGCTAATTTAGCGGCGCAAATGGCAGTAGAGAAAAAAGTTGATCGGGCAGTTAAATCCCGTAATAGTGGGGATGTAGCCTTAGCTAGGGCCGAGCTGGCCTCCTTGCTTATCAAGAAGAATCAAGCTCTGGTAGTTAGGGCTAGGTTAAAAAGAATATCTTCTGAGGCAATGAATATGGCCGCAGAATTGCATGCAAGGCAAGCAGTCAATTGGCATATCAAGGACATCACGTTGCCGGACGGGCGTACTGTGACCACAGACGTGGGTATATGTGGGGCTTTTCGGGATTACTTCCAGGATCTATTCACCAGGGAGCCCGGTCTGAGCACAGATCAGTTCGATGCCTATTTGGCTGACTTTCCCTGCCTCAAGGCGGCTGAAGCAGCGAGGTGCGAGGGGCCCATAATAGAGTTGGAAATCTGGGATGTGCTGAAACTGGTTGGCTGGGACAAAACTCCAGGATTGGATGATCTTCCCTAGGAAATGTACTTGAGGCAGTCATCCGTTTTTGTTCCTCTGCTGGCGCTTGCTTATAACAACTGGATGGAGCAGGGGTCTATACCTCGGCACTTCACCAGGGGGTGTGATCAAGTTGCTTCGCAAGAGCAAGTGCGGTGGGGCTGGCATAGATAATTATTGGCCTTTAACGATGTTAAATACTGACTTAAAGATTTTTGCCAAGGTTTTGGCCCGCCATTTGCAGGCTGTCCTCCCTAGTCTGATTGGCCCCAAGCAGACTTGTGCTGTGAAGGGCACAACTATTCAGGACAACCTTCATTTGGTACACCTGATCATCGAGAAAATCGACACTGAAGCCGCGCTGATCAATTTGGATCAGTCCAAGGCATTCGATAGGGTTGACCATCAGTTTTTGGAGTCTGTTCTTTCCACCGCTGGTTTCGGGCTGTACTTTCACTCCTAAATCCGACTGCTGTATGAATCCCCCGGTGCACTGGTGGAAGTGAATGGGGTAAGATCGAAGCCTTTCACATTATCTCGCTCCGCTTTCACCTTTGCTCTACGTTCTTGTGTTGGGGCTTTTCCTTCGCAAGTTAAAGGCAAATCCGGTCCTTCACAGAATTTCCATACCTGGTGCTCCTCTGGACGGATGGGCCGATCAAGATTCTCGGTGTCTTCTTCGGTCCTGATCTCCAGTTGGAAATGAATTGGTTGGAGGTTCGGGAAAAGGCCAAGTGCGCAGTTCGTCTGTGGACTTGGATGACGCTTTCCTTAAAGGGGAGGGCGAAAGTATGTGCCTCGCACATCTACCCAATTCTCCTTTACTGACTCTCGGTACTTCCTCTCCCATGTGCCATTCGATTGGGATTAATACTGCTCTTGTTCTCCTTCCTTTGGGAAGAAGGCAAGGCTCCCAAGGTGCGTCGCGAGATCTGTTGCCTTCGTCCTTCTGAGGGTGGTCTGGGCATGCCTAGCGTTAAGATTCGTCAACATACGCTTTGCATTAGATTCCTGGATCGAATGTGTATGCTAGCGGATGAAAACGGCACCCTTGTCAAAGAGGACGTCCATAAACACTTTCCATTCTTGAGAAGTGTGCACTTGTCGGAGGAGGAGGCTGGCCGTACTACTCGTGGCAAGTGCTCCGTCTATAAAGAATGTTGTTTGGCTCTCCAGTTTCTCTTGTGAGCTACGGATGGCCTCTCCAACACCCAAGCGTTGTCTCTTAGGGCATTATATCGGGTGTTAGTTAGGGGGGCCTGTTCAAGATGAATTGATAGGCAAGCTCGGGCTTACGAAGCAGGAGGCTTGCTTCATATGGCCTTGGGTGCCCGGGTTGAAATGTCTCACTAACAATGAGGCATCACTCACCTGGCTGATGATCCAAAAGGCTCTCTGGGTAGGCAAGAAGCTTCATACAGCGGGCCTAACACCGAAATTAACCCGCGTGCGTTGTGGGCTGTCGGTGGAAACCGTCGATCATGCCTTCTTCCACTGCAGTGTTGTTGCCCTGTTGTGTAAGTTCCTTGAAGATCTCATGGCTCGTATGCTGCGTGGAAAGTTCTTTGTCCTTGAGGCTAGTTCTGTTTGTAGCAATGTCGTACCTCCGTTATCTAGGGCTGAGCACTATGTGCTCTTTTGCTTACTAGGTGTTATGCGAGTCGTGATTTGGACGACGCCACAGAAGGAATTCTATGGTGATGAGAAGTTTACCTCTTCCCAACTGATCTTGTTCTTTAAGCATCAGCTTAAAGTCAAGATCAGGACAGAAAGGAAACGACTCACTCCATCTGAATTTGACAAAAGATGGGTGACTCTTGCGCATTTCTGTTGAGTGAAAGGTGCTGATCTGGAGTGGTTGTTTGATGCTGGTTAGGCATCAGGATATTGGGTGTGCTGGGCGGAACATGTGCACCCCTTCCCTGTTAGGTTAGAGTAGGACGTATTTGATTTTCTGTTTTTCTCGTTAAAGTTAACTTAGCTAGGTTATGATTGCTCATTAATCCCTTTTTTTTCTGGCCCCAGTTTTCTTTTAGTTTAATCCCCCACCCCTTCCCACTTTAGGTGTTCAAGAATGTTAGTTCTCCGGTGGATGCGCGCCGTCTTTCGTTATTTTTCAAGTGTGCTTTTCGTTTTTGTTATGGTGTTTAAATGTTTGAGTGATTGTTGATTGGATAAGTGGTATTTATTATATTCCTAAAGCTGCGCATTATATTTTGTCCGGGGGAACTGATTTTGCTGTCACAATATTAGAGTAGTGGGGGACTTTTATTACTAATACGATTTTATTTAGTTTCTTGTATATATTGTATTTTATTGTATATAAACATTTGGGGAATTTTAAATATTATTTTTTTGCCTATGCCCTCTACTGAAAATTGTACATATGGGAGTTAAGTAGAGCTACATAGAGCAGCAGAGGTATTATGGTGGACGTGGTAAGAATGGTAAGTAAAAATGTGGTATTATGGTGTAAGGTTTATTGTAAGTGTGTCAGGGTCAATGAAAGTGAATAGCTAAGTTCAATCAGGACAGATGATGACCAGCCTTCTCCATCCCCAAATTCGAACTTGTGCCA
Source organism: Ascarosepion bandense (assembly GCA_037127315.1). Lineage (NCBI taxonomy): Eukaryota > Metazoa > Mollusca > Cephalopoda > Sepiida > Sepiidae > Ascarosepion > Ascarosepion bandense. The sequence goes on along the minus strand of JBBBDQ010001260.1, from coordinate 2,136,994 downwards.
CATTTGTACTATTTGTACAATAAATAATGTTGTTACCAGGGTTTGCTGATGTTATCAATTCCAGTTTGATTTAAGGATTTATATCCAGCCAAAAGAATCTATAAGAAATTGCCAACCAACTAAAACCTGAAAGAGAATCTCATGGAACTATATGGGTAAATATATATTTTTTGACTCTTTCATTGACCATACTTAAAATTATTCTTTATATACTCATTTGAGGATTTCCAAAAAGTATAGCACTTAACTTCCTTGCCAACTTAACTGGGTAAAGATACTGACCTTACCTTCCCCTTCTCTCCTTGTAACATTTGCCAGTAATAAACTGTATGTTTCTTATTTAGAATGCAACAAAAATTGTATATTTGTAAATATTTTATTTGGTGTGTTTTGTAAATTAAATATTTGTCTGTGATTTATCTCCGAGTTTTGGTCAATCATTTTTTTTTTCCTTTTGTTACACTTAACACTAACAAAATTGGGGGCTCGTCCAAAGCTAAAAAAAATAACATAACAAAATCCTCCAACGATACATTTTGATAATATAAAAAATAAATAAATAACAAAAATTAGAAACTCGTACATTTTGATAATATAAAAATAAATAAATAAATAACAAAATTAGGAGCTCGTACATTTCAACAATATAAAAAATAAATAAAAATTAGGAACTTGTACAAAACAAAACAAACAAAATAAACTCAATATACGTAATTCCCGAAAAGAAAGTAACTATGTTTAAATATCTTTCGTAAAATATGAAAAACAAAATAAATAACATGCCTTTTTCGGTGGAAAATTTTTTAAGTTTAGCCGATGTTAGTGAATCATTTGAAGTTTTACAAAAATCGGACTTATTACAAATTGCGGACTATTTCAAATTAAATATAAACTCGTCTATGAAAAAGACAAAAATTAAAAGTATCACAGCAGAATTAAAAAATAAGAATTTCTTAGACTCATATAATATAGACAAAAAAGACAACCAAAGTAGTTTACGTCTTCAATTAGAAATAGAAAACTTAGAAATGCAAGAAAAAATAGAAATGGAAAGGTTAAAAATCTAAGCTGAAATAGAGTTAGAAAAAAATAAAATTACAACATGAATATCGAAGTCAAAATTCAGAGAATTCTTCCTTAAGTGCAGCATTTGATGCTGGTAAATATATCAAATTAGTACCTAAGTTCTGTAAGAAAGAAGTGGAAAAATATTTTGCTCATTTTGAAAAAATAGCAATAAATTTAGGATGGCCTTTTGAAATTTGGTCAACACTCTTACAGACGGTTTTGGTCGGCAGAGCTGCTGATATATACTCAGCCCTCAGTATTGAAGAGGCCACAAACTATGAAAAAATCAAAAATGCCATTTTAAATGCAGATGAATTAGTTCCAGGGGCATATAGGCAGAAATTTTGGAATTATAAAAAATTAACATGACAAACATATGTCGAGCTTGCGAAAGAAAAAGAAGATCTCTTTGATAGATGGGTTAGGGTGAAAAAAACTAGATAATGATTATAATAAGTTACGCCAACTCATTCTTATTGAAGAATTTAAACAATGCGTTTCACAGAAGATTCGAATACATCTCGAAGATAAGAATGTAAAAATGATTAATGAGGTCGCAGTAGTAGCAGATACATATAGTTTAACTCGCAGAAAGAGTTTTGAAAACGTTCAAATAAACGAAAAACAGACAGGTTTTCGCACAAATACACAAACACTGCCCAAACCTCTCTGCCATAATGTATCTCATAGAAGTGATATGCACAAAAAATAAGAGCTACATCTAAAAGTTCTGTTCCGACAGAATCAAAACTTTCCTGTGCCTTTTGTAAGAAGGATAATCACATAAAATCCGACTGCCGTATCCTAAAAAGAAAACAGAAAGAAAAGAACTCCCTTCAGCCTCATGCTTTTGCTATAAAACAGAGAACCACTAACTCTTTTCCTCATTCTTCCTTCTCTAAACTAGATGTTAGAGAAAATAAAAACTCATGTATGGAAAATTATAACCCATTTTAATTCCAGGGCTCTGTTTACACTGATGACCCTGAGAAAGCTAGGCCTATCCAAATCTTGTGAGACACTGGTGCATCACAAGCCTTATTATTAGAAGGCATACTAGAACTATCGGAATCAACCTTCACTGGCGATTTTGTTTTATTGCAAGATGTTGAATTAGGTGTAATTAAGTTTCCCCTTCATAAATCTATATAAAATCAAAATTGGTAAATGGTCTGGTTGTAGTCTATGTACGACCAACCCTGCTAGTTCAAGTGGTTTCATTACAGTTAGGTAACAACTTAGCAGGTGACAGGGTAGTAGCAGAACCAATTGTCTGTGATAAAATAGACATAAATGATGAATTCGAGGTCGAAGAAAACAGTGAGTTATAGCTCATGATACTCCAATGTTAGGACATTTAGAAATAAATAAAACCTGTGAAAAAATATTAAATCATTTTTACTGGCCGAAATTTAGACAGGATGTCGACAATTTCTGTAACTTCTGCCATACGTCAGATGGTAGGAAAACCTAATCAAAAGATTCTGTCTGCCCCTCTGAAACCTATTTCAGCATTTGAAGAACCTTTCAGTAGAGTACTAGTTGATTGTGTTGGTCCTCTTCCAAAAACAAAAATAGGAAACCAATATTTATTGACAATTATGTGCATGTCAACTCGCTTTCCAGAGGCTATCCCTCTAAGAAATATTAAGGCTAGGAATATTGTTATGGCTTTAGCTAAGTTTTTCTGTTTAGTCGGGATTCCTTTGGCCATTCAGTCAGACCAAGGGTTGAATTTTGTCTTGTTTATTTCAACAAGAAATGAGTGAAATGGCTATTAAGCAATACAAATCCAGTGTTTATCACCCCAAATCACAAGGGCTCTTGAGTGTTTTCATCAAACGGTGAAGTATATGATCAGAAAATATTGTTATCAATATAAAAAGGATTGGGATAAAGGGGTTCATTTTGTTTTGTTTACCACTAGAGAAGCTGTTCAAGACACTCTTGGGTTTAGTCCTTTTCAATTGGTTTTCGGACATACGGTTAGGGGTCCTCTAAGACTTCTAAAAGATAAATGGTTGACTGAACAAAATGAGATGCATCTTTTAGACTATGTATCAAATTTTAAAGAGAAATTATACAATGCTTTCAAAATAGCACAAGAAAATTTAATAAACTCCCAAATTAAAATGAAACCTAGATATGATAAAAATAGTAAAGATCGTAAATTTGAAAGTGGTGACAAAGTTTTAGTATTTTTGCCAATTCCTAATCATCTTCTACAAGCAAGATATTTTGCTCCTTATAAGATAGAAAAGAAAATTAATGATGTAAATTATATCATACGCACCCCAGATCAAAGGAAAAAGAAAAGAATTTGCCACATTAATATGTTAAAAAGTTATATTGACAGAAATTATGTAACTAATATTAAACCAGTTTCAACTTTAATAAACAAATAATACAAATCAATTTGAAGATGATTTAGACAATAATGAAGATACAGTTATTAGGAAGAAGAGCATGGGTCACAGTAGTCATTTAAAAAACTCAGAAATCCTATCTAATTTAAATGTAAAATTTGAACATTTATCAAATGAGAAAAGAAAAGAAATTCATAGTTTAGCCAATGATTTCAAAGATATTTTCCTGATGTTCCTAGAAAAACAATGGTTGCAATACACGATGTTTTAGTTGGAAATGAAAATCCCATCAAACAATATTTTTACCCGGTAAATCCAATCAAGCTTCAACAGTTGAGAGCAGAGATTAAATACATGCTGGATAATGACATCATTGAACCAAGCAACAATCAGTGGAGTTCTCTTTGTATTCTTATACCAAAACCTGATAGAACCGACCGAGTTGTAACAGACTTTCGAAAAGTAAATGCAGAAACCAAAAGTGACTTTTCCAATTCCTAGAATTGATGACTGTATTGACAACATCGACAAGGCGAAATATGTCAGTAAATTTGATTTAATGAAAGGTTATTGGCTAGTGCCCTGAACTGACAATGCCATAGAAATTTCAGCATTTGTGATTCCAGATAGTTTATACCAATATAAGATTATGCCGTTCGGAATGAAAAATGCATCGGCAACATTTCAAAGGACGATGCATTCCCTTCTACATAAAATTCAGGGATGTGAGGTCTACATATTTATGTAATTGTGTACAAACATGTACAATTGAGACAAACATGTGCACATCATCAAACAATTTTTTGTTTGAACCTAAACAAGAGCAGATTCTGTCATGCAACAGTAAACTATTTTTAAAGTATTGGAAAAGCAAATTAGAAATTAAGAGTCGTCACAATTTAAAAAATATAAATGGGCTGAAAAAACTTAATTGAAGAGTTAGTCTTTAGGTCATTATAAGTAAGTTTGTAGTTTTGGAAAGAAGAAGAAAAGAAGTCATCTATAACACTGGGATTAGTATTGGATATTTCATAGGAGGGTTCAAAATTAAAATTACTTAATTTAAATTATCAAATTGACATTTAAAAAAAAAATTCTAAAAATTTCAAATTCACAATTTAAAAATTTTAAATTTAAATCTTAAAATTAAAAAATTTAGATTTATGGCAGCATTTGCTTATGAATTCCTCACGTCAATTTAAAAGTAGGTTTTAATTAGGGTACTTCATTATTTTAATTTTTACAACTAAACATAGATTATATCTATCAAAGATTTCATGGGTGTGGACTGAGCCTATCAGTTTCCAACTAACTATGGGGTTTAGTCCTTCTTCCTTCATTTCCCAAAATATTCGGGAAAAGGATGTTTTAAATTTTAGATTTATGTGTGTATGTATATGTATGTGTATGTGCATGGTGTATATATGTATGTTATTTGGTGTGCTGATTCTATATAAATTTTTATGTAGGTGGTGTGTGTATGTATGTAATCGTGTATATATTTAGTGTATCGAGGCAGCAAATAATTTTGTAAACATATATTGTTAACTATAAGAGATTGTGAATGAATATTATGTTTAATCATGAGCCGTTCTAAACGTCGTATTTTGGCTTTAATTTCAGTTGAAAATAAAGACAAAAATTCTCCAACATTTGGATAATTTTTTATTAATTTGGTTCTAAGCTTTCGGCTCACATGAGCCATCTTCAGAGAGGTTATTAAGACAGTAACACAATGACATCCACCATCACCAATGATTTTATTTTGTGTTGACATAAAACTCCGCTAGGCAACGGCAATAGTTACCAAAAATAACAAACGCAGTTCACAAATTTGCAATGCGGTTCTATGACAACACACCGCATGATAGCGCGAAATGACAACAGAACCATGTATTCAAATGCAGTGTAATGTTTTATGGCCAGATTTAAACGTGATTTTATTAAGTGTTGGTTGTTTGGATTTAATGTACATGGCCTCCAATATCTGAAGGTTCTTTTTACTGTGTGTATGAGTAAGGATTACTGTATTATTAACTAAAATCTGTCTGATATTATCTACATGTTGATGTTTTTCTGAGAAATGTTATTTAATTGTACTCTGATCAGAAAGGTGACATGTAAGTCTACGGGAGAGCGTGGTTGTAGTAAAACCAATATATGTACTGGGTTTTTTATTAGTACCATAAATACAATCTCTGAATGGGCATGTAAATTGGTACACTACATTGGTTTTTTGTAGAGAATTTAGTTTAGTGCTTGTAGGATTATTAGAGACTATGAGGTCAATTATTTTGAATTTTTTATAATATATAATGAGTTTAATTTGATTATTACTATCCACTGGTTAAATATTTCTACGTATTATGTTTTTGAGAGATTTTTCATCTTGTTTGTAATTATTATGTATTTGGTTGCAATAGTATAAGTTAATAGTGTTATGTTTATTTTGATGTAAACCATTATTATTAATATTATCAATATTGTTAGAGCTATTATTAACTTTGTTGAGATACATTTTAATTTCTTCGTTTTAGCTAAGAATATCGATCAAATTACATATCTTAAAAACAAATTTGAAAGTCACTCTGTCCTCAAATTTACATTAGAACTTAATATTAATAACAAAATCCCATTCCTTGATGTATTCATTGATTCTAGCACACATAGATTTATTACTTCTCTAAATAGGAAACCAACTAGCATAAACTCGTGTCTTCTTAATTATAATAGTGAATGCCCACAACGATATAAGTTAGCTGTTATAAAAAAATTAATTCAATGCACACAAATGATATCTTCTTCCAAATCTATATTTTATAAAGAATTACACATTAAGCAAACACTTGTCAATAATGGATTTCCTAACTCCATTATTGATCAACAAATTAAAATGTATCTCAACAAAGTTAATAATAGCTCTAACAATATTGATAATATTAATAATAATGGTGTACATCAAAATAAACATAACACTATTAACTTATACTTTTTGTCTTTATTTTCAACTGAAATTAAAGCCAAAATATGATGTTTAGAACAGCTCATGATTAAACATAATAGACATTCTTGTCTCTTATATTTAACAATATATGTGTGTGTGTGTATATATATATATATATATATATATGTATATAAATATATGTGTATGTATATAGGTGTGTATATATTTGTATATATGTTGAATTGTGTGTGCATATATATATATATATATATTTAGTATATCGAGGCAGCAAGTAATTTTCTAGACATATGCTATTAAATATAAGAGACAATGAATGTCTATTATGTTTAATCATGAGCCGTTCTAAACGTCGTATTTTTGCTTTAATTTCAGTTGAAAATAAAGACAAAAATTCTCCAACATTTGGATAATTATTTATTGGTTTTCTTCTAAGCTTTCGGCTCACATTGTAATATAATAATCTGGCCCCACCCAAGAAGGCGATGAAGCGTGGGTGTTTTCGGTCATTGAAAGCAGCAGATGTCATTTTGACCCTATTTCCGGCAGAGCGGAAATAGCTCAGAGCAAACAGACAGGGTCTCTGAGAATTTACGTAGGCGTCGCGTAGGCATCGCGTGATCAAGGCAAAACCGGAAAAAACGAGTCCCCGGTTTTGGAAGATATATAAAGACTGCGAAAACACAGATAAGTCAGTCTCCAGAAGTCGACAGTAGAAGAGAAGTCTTGCAGTCAGTCTTGACAGTCTCCAGAAGTAGACAAGAAGAGAAGTCGAAGAAGAAGAAGTCAGTCAGCCTCGACAGAAGTTAGTCTTGACAGACAGACAAGTCTCGAGAAGTCGAAGAAGAAGCTAGACGAGTAAGCAGAGAGGCTACACTTCCGTCGAACCCCCCGTCACCACGTCGAACCCCATGTCAACCCTTAGAAGAGCGCTCTCTCACTCTCTGTTCCTAGGCGACACGGTCCATCGTCGTTAATAAAAATATTATGATATATTTTTATATATATACGTGTTTGTTATTTATGGATATATAACAACATGAGCCATCTTCAGAGAGGTAGTTTAAACTGAAATATTATAAAATCCACCATCACCAACGATTTTATTTGTATTTAGGTCCCCTCTTTTCTAATTATTATATGGCAAATCTAGAAAATAAAATAATTAATGACAACAATAAACCCTCTATATATGTAAGATACATAGATGACATCTTTGTTTTAGCTAAGAATATCGATCAAATTAAATATCTTAAAAACAAATTTGAAAGTCACTCCGTCCTCAAATTGACATTAGAACTTAATATTAATAACAAACTCCCATTCCTTGATGTATTCATTGATTCTAGCACACATAAATTTACTACTTCTCTATATAGGAAACCAACTAGCATAAATTCGTGTCTTCTTAATTATAATAGTGAATGCCCCCAACAATATAAGTTAGCTGTTATAAAAAACTTACTTCAACGTACACAAATGATATCTTCTTCCAAATCTATATTTTATAAAGAATTACACAACATTAAGCAAACACTAGTCAATAATGGATTTCCTAAGTCCGTTATTGATCAACAAATTAAAATGTATCTCAACAAAATTAACAATAGCTCTAACAATAATGATAATATTAATAATAATGGTTTATATCATAATAAACATAACACTATTAACTTATACTATTGCAACCAAATACATAATAATTATAAACAAGATGAAAAAACTCTCAAAAACATAATACGTAGAAATGTTAAACCAGTCGAAAGTAATAATCAAATTAAACTCATTATATATTATAAAAAGTTTAAAACAATTGACCTCATAGTCTATAATAACCCAACAAGCACTAAACTAAATTCTTTACAAAAAACCAATGTAGTGTACCAATTTACATGCCCATTCAGAGATTGCATCTCTGATACTAATCAAAAACCTAGTACATATATTGGTTTTACTACAACCACGCTCTCCCGTAGACTTACATGTCATCTTTCTGATCAGAGTACTATTAAACAACATTTCTCTGAAAAACATAAACATGTAGGTAATATCAGACAGATTTTGGTCAACAATACGGTGATCCTTACTCATACACACAGTAAGAGGAACCTGCAGATATTGGAGGCCATGTACATCAAATCAAAACAACCAACACTCAATAAAATCTCACTTTAAAACAGGAAATAACATATTACATTGCATTTGACTACATGGTTTTGTTGTCATTTCGTGCTATCCCGCAGTGTGACGTCATAAAACCGTATCGCAAACTTAAGAACTGCGTTTATTATTTTTGGTAACTATTGCCGTTGCCAAGCGGAGTTTTATGTCAACACAAATAAAATCGTCGGTGATGGTGGATTTTATAATATTTCAGTTTTAAACTATCTCTCTGAAGATGGCTCATGTGAGCCGAAAGCTTAGAAGAAAACCAATAAATGATTATCCAAATGTTGGAGAATTTTTGTCTTTATTTTCAACTGAAATTAAAGCAAAAATACGACGTTTAGAACGGCTCATGATTAAATATAATAGACATTCATTGTCTCTTATATTTAATAGCATATATATATATATATATATATATATATAAATAATTCCAAGTGAAGAGGACATGGATTTACTATTTTGGGCATTTATTTTATTATAAACAGTGCAATATAATAAATACTACAGAGCTTAATATAATTATATAGTTATGAATTAATTGTACATTGCAACATGGAAATTTCTATGTTTATTTTCCTTAAACACTTGTTGGTTATATGCTTCTCTTCATCAGGCAATGTCTGATGTTGGTTGTACAGATGATTTACATTTAAATACAAAATCTTTCAGTTTGCTGGGTTTGTATGTGGGAAGATATAAAATTGACAGGTGTGTTTCTTTCAACTAATCAGAGTGAAGATTCATTTTGGAATTTGGCCCCAAAAAATACACACTAACTTTTTCTCTTTTTTTCTCCTTTTTCCCTTCCCTTATCTTACTTTTCTCCTTTCTTGTTTTCCCTCTATAACGGTCAAGATGTCAACCTGCCTTTAACCTAACCTTATATTCCTTTTTCTTTTTTTCACTTAGTTTTATTGTCTTTGATGTAATATGCCCATTTAGTACCGAGGCTGTTCTTTTCACTTTCTTATCATTTTTGGTCTCCTAGTTGTAATTTTTCTCGAAATCTTTGATTTATAAGTAAAATTTTTGTTCTTTCTTTTTTCTAATTTAAATCCTGCTATCCTTATACTATCTTTCTAATATCTATTTATTTGTTGTAAAGCTTTCTTTTATAAAAAGAAAAAAAATTTTTTATATAATTTTAGGTTTTGATTTACTTTATTTTTATGGTTCGTCAGTAATTATTTTCCTTAAGCACTTGTTAGTTATATGCATATTATTTCATTTAGATTTTATCCATTTTCTAATGTGTGAACATTTTGCAATGTTTACATATGACATTTATCTCATTGCATTTATTTAATAGATTTTTATTAAGTGATTTAATAATATATAGTTTTTCGTATAAACATAATGAACATGGTTCATTTAAGGACTTACACGTTTTAGCTTCTTTTGTTTCCTTTAGAAAGTAAATTCAAAGTAATAATATTTTTTTGTTAATATATATTAATATTAATAGAAAGTTTATCATGCCACTCAAATGACAATCTTTATAGATAGTGAATCCAGCACAACACTGCACTTAAGCATACTAAAGAAATATCTCAGATTTTGCTGTGATAAATATCAAATAACCTTTTTAATAATAACAATAAAATTATCAACAAGAAAATAGGTAATAAATACCATATTATTTTTTAAAAAGCTGCTTTCTTTTAGGCGGTATAAAAAGGCCAACACAGCACCTTTCTGTCGAATGGCTTTCTGAAATACAGTAGCAAGAGAATATATTATATTCCAGATTAATTATATAATTACATAATTAAACATTTTAAATTAAAAGTTTAATAATCAATAATAGCCCATAAATAAATACTTACATTATTTTGCAATCTTCTATAATAATCAGAAAACTGAGCAGCTTCCTTTTCCTTATTATGGCGAGCCACTAAGGGGTTAAAAAAAAAAAAAGCATATTTTTAACAAAATGGGAAAATAAATTATTTCAATTACTTAATTTCATTTAATTTTGGAACATGCTATTTTATATTCCAGGCCCATTCATGGTGCAACTGAAGATCAGAACTGGATTCATACAAAGCAAAATGTAGTACTCCCAGTAGAACAAGGAGCTTTTTGAGCTCCTTGTTCTACTGGGAGTGACACATTTTAGTTTTGGTTTGAATTTGTGGTAATGCACTGTTGTTGTTGGCTTTTCTTTTACACCTGAAATAACTTTAGCTTATTGAAATAAGTATAAGAATTTTTTTCCTTTGGACTTGCAATATTATTTTTTGTTTATTGAAAAAAATAAAAACTTTTGTGCAAAATTGACAAAAGAAATAAAATTTAAGAACCTTAGTCTTGTCACTTGGAAGTTTAACAGTTTCCACCTAAACCTCATTTAACATTCTCTATCAATTTTTTTTATTTAAAAGCAAATAGACTAATAATACATTTTTTTTGTGTAATGTGTATTTTTATTTCTAACAAGAAAAAAAATTTTTCCCCACAGCTCTTATAATATAACTTTTTCGAAAACAGTAAATATCCATGTGGAGTGTGTTGTAAAGGTGTTGGTCATAACTCCATACAATGCACAACATGTGAACATTGGGTACACAAAGCCTGTACTGACCGGAAGGGTCGACTCATAAATGATCCCAGCTTCAAATGCAGACGCTGTATGGGTTTGATCCCTACAGAAACTGCTCCTGCTCTTACTCACTTGGAGTTTGATGGAGAACAACTGGAAGTTGTCACCTTGTTCTGCTACCTGGGTGATGCCACTTGTGAGAGAGGGGGCTGCTATGACGTCACAACCATAAATGCCAGGTTAAGATTGGCATGGAAAAAGTTTAGAGAGCTCCTCCCCATCCTTACATGTCGTGGCATCTCTCTGCACAACAAGGGCCATGTTTACAATTTGTGTGTGAGGTGCGTCCTTCTCCACGCTAGTAAGACATGGCCTGTTACGGCTGAGGATATAGCCAGATTAGCCTGTAGTGATCACGCCATGATCTGCTGGATCTGTGCCTCGAAACTCTGACAGGGACCCCTTATATTCATTGAGGTCTAGACTGGGTCTGGCTAGTGTGGAGGACGTTCTTCGGTGGAACAGACTGCGCTGGTATGGCCAACTTCAGCGCATGGACAAAGATGTGTGGCCTAGAAAAGTTGAGAGCATTGTCATCCCGTGCTTCTACCCTAGAGGTCGCCCACGAAAAAGATAGACCGACTGCATCAATGAGGATCTGAAAAGCACCGGCCTCAAACCCGGGGGCTGGGGGGGCGAGGGGCAAATGAACATCAGACCTGGACGGCATAGCAGAACTTCCAACCCTCAAAGACAGAGAAGAATAACAGAGTAGTAGTTTTGCATTGCAAAATTAAAAAAAGAAATTTAAGATTTAGACATGACAGTATGTTCTTAATGAGAAATGTATAATTTTACTAGATTTAAAGAATTAATTTATTAACCATTTTTTCTAGTCTTTTTTATAAAAACTCTCACAAGAAATTTAATTTTAATGCTTTAAAAATTTTAAGAACTAAAAATATGTCCAGTTTATTTCTTATTTTATAATTTAAATTATTTTTTTAATGCAGTCAACAGTAATTCAAACTGATAGTTTAGACAAAGTATTGTTTTTGTTATGTCTGGTATATCTCACAGTTTCAGGGCTCAGTACATAGTACACTATTATGTGATGTAATGCACCCTTGACAGTGGCATAGCACTTAAATACAACTTAGCTAATTTGCATAGAACACCACACCCTCCCTGAATTGAAATGGTTGTAGCCCCTTGTATTTCCTTTTGCTACAGTTAAAAATTCTTGATTTATATAATTCTTGCTTTTGCTTCTCTCTTCTACTTTTCATTGGCAACTTCGGCTCTTCTTCATCAGTTTTTTCTTCTCCACTTATATCCCTTTCTTGTTCATCCTCATCACTGTAGCTTTCTTTCTCTTGCTTCTGTGTTTCTGTCCTCTGCTCTTCCTCCTCACTGTAGTTACTTTCCCTCTAGCTCCTGTGTTTCTGTCCTCTGTTCTTCTTCCTCATTGTAGTTACTGTCCTTCTCCCGACTTTGGTCTTCCATCTCCACATTGTCTGACACAATCTTTTTTTTAAATTGATCTGCATCAGCCAAAACATGCTGCCTTTTCTTCTTGATCAAAGCCATATTATTGCCTCTCTGCAAAAGGAAGTTTGCTTCTTTGGGATTTGCACTTTTGTCTTTCTTGTAACATACTCTCTCACATGGGAATGGGGGCTCTAATCTGTCTACCCATGAGGGTTGACAAGCTCAACCTCCTCTTCGTGTGTGGTATCAACCTATAATTGAAGAGCATTTTAGCTAGAAATGTCTCACTGATTTCAGTGACATGCCTTCAATGTCATTTTAACAGTTTGTACCATCTGCACTGCAATTCCATTGGATTGAGGATGGTATGGAGTAGTTTCATACAGCATGCAGCCTATCCACCTCAACCATGTACACAAATTTTCATCCAAAAATTCAGGAGCATTATCTGACACAAATGTTTGTGGTATTCCATTTCTTTTGCAAATACATCTCTCAAAACCTGTTTGACTGTGAATGCTCTCTGGTTTTTAACCTTGATTACTTCTGGCCAACCAGCGTATGCATCCACCATTATGAAAAATGATTTTATGTTACTGACGTGTACGTGGTCCACATAGTTGTACTTCTTTAGGCCATGAATAAAGCTCTTTTTGCCTGAATCTTCTAATTTCATTGCATTTTGGACATTTATTAATAAATTTTTCAATATTCATGTATAACCCGGCTACCATACTTACAAATGTACGGCATCGTGTACCCCTCTAAATATGTCTGTCTTTAACATCTGTAGAGCTACTATCACTTCACCATTGCATATAATTCCATTTTCAACTGTTAACTTATGATGTATCTCCTTAAATGAACGCTCTGCTATTGAACAATTGTTTCACTTATTATTCCTTATTCTTTTGATTATCTTGCTCAATACTGGACTTTACTCAGTCTCAATTTTTAACCTGTTGACTGGAAGTACATCCGTTTGAACCCATTGAATTATTCTGTCTTTCTCAGTTCCATGTTCATTGTCTGTTCCTTTTACAAACTGTAATCTTGACAAAGCATCTGCATAAGGGATGGTATTTCCCTTAACATATACAATGTCAAGATCAAATGCCTGTGATTTTAATGGACCAGCATAAAATTCTCAACAATGTAACCTTCAGCAACTTCTTCCTTGGGTTAAAAATAAACTCCAATCACTTGAGGTCTGATTTTAGTAGAAATTTCTTACCTCGTAGAAAATTTTGTGCCCTCTCCATACTGCAAACAATTGCTAGGGCCTCTTTTTTCAATGTTTGAGTAATTTATCTCTGCTGTTGTCAATTTCCCAGTTAAAAACATTATCAGATGATCTTCCTGTGATACGATGGCAGCAATTGCTTTCTCATTTGTGTCCATGGTCTCTTTCTTAGGATCAAACACCTTTGTTATAGGTTTCTTTTGCATCATTGCTTTTAGTTTCATAAAAGCATTATTTCGTTTGTGTCCATTCAAACTGTCTTCTGACAATGGTTCAATTAGTTCACTATATTTCGGAATGTTTCTACTGAAAAAATTTATCAACTCTAAAAAGGATTCCAATTTCTTTTTATTAGTTGCAGTCGCCACCTCCATAATCATTTTTGCTAGACTTTCGCCAGGTGCTTTTACAATCGTGATAATATTTGATCCACTATTTGTTTTAACTCTTTTTTGGTCTTCGTTCCTACCCTATATCATCTTGGTAACTAATCATGTTAGTTACCTTGCCTAACAATATGCCTTCGATTTCCCTTTCAAATAGATGACAAGATGTTTTAATTCCAAATGGAAAGCAAGTCTACCTTAACAGGCCTATAAGGGTGTTGATCGTGGCAACTTCTTTAAATTTTTCATCAATCTGCATTTGGCTGTAGGCAGATCTTAAGTCAATTTTTGCAAAATATTCCATATTTGCCAGTTCATGGCTTGCCATTTCAATGTTTGGTAATGCAAATGAGTTCAAGCATATCTGGTGATTTACTCCAACTTTATAGTCACCGCATATCCACAAATCTCCAGTTTTTTTTATTGCTACAATTTACTTCTACCATATGTAATTTTTTGAGAATGCCTTGCTTGATCATGTGGTTTAACTTGGCTACCACTAAAGGCAATATATGTACTGGTATTTTTCTGGCTTGAATATATTTGGGATGATAATTTTCTTTTAATTGAATACTTGCTTTGTATCCTTTTAGAAGTTCTAGCTCACTCTCTTGTGCTTCCATAGAGTTTATTAATTTGGCTGTATCTACTTTTACAATGTCAATCTGTGGCCCTTCTCGCACACTACTACCACAACTTAAATACCCTTGAATCAAATGTCCATTTCAAATGTGCCATGAAAGATACCAAACATCTTTATTGTTGTTCTGTCAAACTGTTTTAACTTTAAACCACTATCTTTAAACTTGGGTGGCCTAGCTTGATCCAAACATTTCTTGGAATTAGGGTTATCTCACTACCTGTGTCAACTTGCAGGCTAAACATACAGTCATTTATTTTCACATTCTGCCATTCTTTTGCATAATTACCACTAATACACTGGCTTCTTGCTGTTCTTAGAGGGGGGGGGTACTACTCTCATTTTTTTTACATGATTTTCACTTCTAGAATTTATTCTTTTCGTGTGCTGTTTCACAATAACTGCACTTCATTTTCGTTTTAGTTACATTTAACCTATGTAAAGCTAACACTTCTCTTGGCTGGTTAAAATTTGATTTGCACCAGCTGCTGTAAATAGTCCACACTTAATTCTAATTTCATATGGCTGCCTTGCATGCATTTCAGTACTTTTTGTTTATGCTGCAGTTCATTAAGTCCTTCAATTTTTCATAACAAAATCACCTTGTCTTCATGCCTTAAGTCACTAGTTTTTAAAATTCATTATGCCTTGAGACTGTGTACGTACTGCATAATAGATTCCTCTGGCTGCTGCCTGGCTTCTAAAAATTTTCTCCATTTAGTGATGACCAGTTTTCTTTTCAACCTAATGTTTCTTTTTATTATGCTGACAACTTCCTCAAAAGATATCTGTACAACTTAGCTAATTTGCATAGGATAGTACAGTTTAATTTTGTTCTGTCAGCTCAAATTTATTTTAAAAATAAATAATTGCTTTATAAAGTTTTAAAAATGCATCATTAAAGAAAATATAAGAAAAACTTTTAAATTGTATAATATCAATCAAATCTCATTTTAAAATGGGAGTTCAGCTGGCAAAGTTTAATTTTAAGGCATCTAACTTGACTGTTTTGTATGAAATCAATGCAATATACCCTCTTTTTGATTTGTGTTTGCCTTGAGTTGTATGGATGTAGAAATATGAAACCAATTGATTATTAAAGACAAGATATTGTTGTAAAAGGAAGTTTTAAATTTCATTTTTTTAAAGTTGTATTTCTCTGGTATTTTATCCACTGAAATTTTCAACTTAGAAATTTTTTGTAAAAAGACAAACTTTATAGTTCAAGCATCCTTTTTTTCTTTAAGATAGGACTATTTCGATATGTGCAGAAAGAGACAACTTAGAACACAAGTATAAAGTTGTCAACGTCAAAGAAACAAAAAATTGTTGAAAGTCAGTGAAATAAGGACATAATTCAAACAGACATGAAATAAAAACTAATCATCATAGATCAGAAGGAATTGAATCTTTATGAAGTTAAAAGATTAAATGTTGTTTATCAAAATAGCTTAAAAAATAAATGATATCAGCAGTAGAAATGGAAGGAAATTTCACTATTTTGACAGATGAAACTAGGGCAATTTGGGATACCTACTTTGACCATTTCATGGTTTCTGAAGTTTATAAAACTTAGGAAAACATTGTGATATCCATCAAGCTTTTCATATGCTTTTAAGCTCTTTTAAGTAAAAGTTTAATTTTCTGTGTAGATATGCTTCATGATCTTCCCACTTTCAAATATGGATGATGCAGTTTTGCAAAGGGACATGATTTAGATGACTTCAAAGAAAACATGTGATCTCTCTCAGCAGCTTTTTTTTTGACGAGATATTGGGATCTTAGATGATAGGCATACAATTTATTTGGTAAACACAAGCAAATGTAGCAACAACAAAATTACTTAAACAGTAGCATTGTTGCCTATCACTAACCTCATTAAGCAATTGTTAAGTTTCTTAGCCACATAATTATTGTGTAGCAAATAAGGCATGTCATTAGTTTCTCAATTAATATGTAATATGGTATAAACTTAATCGTCTTTTCTTACCAATTACCCATCCCATAAGCAGATGCTGAGGTCATTACAAGGAAAATGAACAAATTCCATTTCAGTCAACAAAAACAGGACATCAAAGAATCTTATATCACACCACAAATCAATGGCCATACATAAACTAGACAAACTAACAAACTGAGAAAATCCCCAGTATTGACTACAGGCATGAGAATCAATATCCACAGTTCAATGCTTAAAGTTTATTCAATATTATCAAAAAAAATACAGCAAACTGTTTTAGGATAGTTATTTTTGGAAAATTACAAAATATCATTTCAACATAGAGCTTCAACTTAACCAATAAAATCATTAATATACTTACAATGACGTTTAATCTTTTCGGCAACATCAAATTCATTACAATTTGTAGGTGTATCAAAATGCCTAAAAAAGAAAACATTAAAAGACTATCAAGACAAAAGTGTTTTTCATAGGTAGTTCAAAATCTTTGAAAAAGAAATTCAAAAGTAAATAGAATAGGAATTTATATGGCTATAAGTTGCAGGTTTGCATGTATTTACAGTTATCGATTATTCATTAACTTTTTATTAGCTACTTCATTTTTGTGATTTTTTATCACATTTTTTAGTTGATTCACTTTTCAGAAACAGATATCTCTAAATTATTTTAATTATTAATAATATGCCTAAACATGATAAAAAATATAACACTATTTCTTTAAATTAATGTTACCTGAATATAGTGAATAGATAAACTGAACATCAAAGTCTGATTTCTATACATGATCATAGAAATGTTTGCTTTAAACATTGAAGCATTTGTCAAAGGCAAATACTTATTAGGTTGACATAACAAAAGATCCCAGCTCAATGTTAATGAAATCTTAGAAATGTCTTAAGTCCATTCAGCTCTTCATTGTTCAAATCAATCAACAATTTATAGTATATCATTTACAGGCCTTAGGAAAATTTTAAAACCTAGGGAAATGGATTTCACATGAACTGACCAAAAGGGACATCAGTTAGTGTCTTTTTATTCTTGTTTTACATAAAAATAAAGTTATTTTTTACACAAAATAGGGACTGATGATGAAAATTGAATATCAGTATATAAAATTAACAAAATAGTGTCTATATTCAAGACAGTCTAAAAGGTTAACATGTCAAACATAACCTACAAGTAAAAAAAATTGCATTGGGTAGAATTCTTCTTCATAATTTCTTTGAATCTGCATATACTGTTACTACATAACACGAGAGTGAGCAATTGGCTTGTTTGAATAGCATACTGAAAGAGAAGGACCTTTTTCTGAGCAACCAAGTCAACTAACAATTGTGCTGCATTAAAACACTCATCATGATGCTGCAAATGAAAATTTGCATGAAGCAAGGACGGATGGTTCTCTTACCGCAAGAAATTAGATTCCTGTAGGCAGACACCTACAACAGCCTAACAGACAGAAACCTGTCATTACTTTTCTTACTCCATGTTAAAAAAAAATATCAAGGAATTCAATCAAAACTGAAATCATTCTGTTATAATAGAAAGCACAATTTATCTAAAAGATGGTATGATGTCAGAGAAAACCCAGGAAAATACTTTGATGATAAAATAATGATAATATGAACATGTATAAATGAAACATCCTGCCAAAACTGTAGTAAATTATGCATCAATTCTGCATTTTTATTTTTTTCTTTACCATTTATAAATTTATAGAAATTTTCTCAACTGGCTCTTGTTCTCTTCAAACCCAACAACAAATGCCTTGCTGCTTCTTGCTTTCCAGTTTGTTGAAAATCTTCTGTTGTTCCTATCTTTAAGAACTTGTGTGAACTTTCTGATCCCTCAAATTATTGTCTTATTTTTGGCAAAGTACTAGAGGCATTCATCAACATTGAATTGGTTAGGCATCTTACTTCATTTGGCCTTCTTTCAGATAAGCAATATAACTTTTGTTTTTCTAAGTCTTCTGCTGATGCATTAATGGTTATTACTGAATTTGTTTATCAAGCTTTAGATATGAACAGCAAGGCTTGGAATGTAGCTATAGATATTTCACATTTTGAAGGTGTTCGGCATACTGGCCTTTTTCACTAGGCTGTGGTGTCTCTGACAAAATATTTGTTTCATGCAATGAAACTCATGTCAAATGGCCACACTTCTAGATCTTTTCATGTTATAGTGGGGACCCCCAGGACTCTATCCAAAACATGATGTAATTTCTTTGGTCAGAAAGTCTTCTGCTGATGCATTAATGGTTATTACTGAATTTGTTTATCAAGCTTTAGATATGAACAGCAAGGCTTGGAATGTAGCTATAGATATTTCACATTTTGAAGGTGTTCGGCATACTGGCCTTTTTCACTAGGCTGTGGTGTCTCTGACAAAATATTTGTTTCATGCAATGAAACTCATGTCAAATGGCCACACTTCTAGATCTTTTCATGTTATAGTGGGGACCCCCAGGACTCTATCCACGGTTATTTCTTATCTTTATTAATGACCTTTCCAATGTACATAACTCAGTATTTGTGCTGATGGTACAACTATTTACTCCTGTCTTAATAGTAAGCCTGATAGGTTCAACAAAATAAAACTGACAACTGCATTAAACCTCCAATTAGTTGTTAACTGGGTCAAGTGACTTATATTTTAACACCTCAAATAAAACTGCTACCTTTAAATCATCATAGAGAATTATTTTTGCCTTCTACTGGCATGGCTGATGCTAACCTCCAGGAGAGCACTTCATTGCACCTTCCTGGCATCATTTTTTCTCTTTACATGAAGTGGAGTGAATATATTGAATCATTTGCTAAGTCTACTGCTATGAAATATTTCTCGACATAATTCAACATGCACTTTTATAAATCTACCATGCATTGAATATTGTTAATGCATCTGGTCTGGTACTCCTATCCTGTATATTGATTCTTGACAAAATCCAAAGTCTGTAACATTTTCAGTCCTGACGTGGCATCTTTACTTCAGTAACTTTCCCACAACTGTGACGTGGTTCCCTGCTGTCTTTCCTATGCATGGATTTAAGTGTACTACTAAATTGGCAATTAAGTTTCATTGTTTTATGACAATATTTAACATGGCGTACAGACGAAAAATGGTTAACTAAAACCATTTTAATTTTTACAGACAAAAGGGTAAGAGAAAACAATTTTATTTGGACGAGAAAGGGTTAAAAAACATGATGTAATTTCTTTGGTCAGAAAGAGATTCGTTTCCCAAGATTGAAAACAGGTTAAAAATAGAAATGAAATAGAATCACACAATATGATTGTTATTATCCAGCAAAACATAGCTGGACTATTGGAGGTCAAATGTCAAAGCAGCCTTGTTGAAAGAAGTAAAACAGACTAACATTGCATAGACAAAAATGATTAAAGAAGGGAATTTTATCTTTTTTAGATTCATATTTTCCCAGCTGGAATTTGACGAGGTACAGCTGACATGATTAGGAGGTCAAATATCAAAGCTGCCTTGTTGAAAGAAATGGAGCATTGCATAGATGAAAACAACTGGAGAAAGAAATTTTATTTTTTTAATTCATAATTTCTCAGGTGGAACTCAGTAAAACACAGCCGAGACAATTAGAAGGTCAAATGTTAAATTGATCTTGTTGAGATAAGGAAAAAACCAATTGTTAATGGTTGGGAAAATTATCATTTTAAATTTCCCCAAGAGAGATTGATGTCATGTAATTACCTCCCAAGAAGAGGGATTGACGTCATGTAAATTCTTCCCAAGAAGAGGGAGAATCTTCCATGATTGGAAGTGTGAAGCAGAGAAAAAGGACTGGTTGAATTTTGAGATATTTGCATAAATCTCCTTATGTGTCCTCACCACAGTAGTAAAATGGAACACCCATAAATATGAGAGCTTACAGGGGCTAAAGTCAGTTCCCGGTCAGTTGCAGTCGGAGATAGAGTGAGACAGAATTAGTTGCCGTCACAGCTGTCGCCATCCACAATTCAGTTTGAGTCCCAGTCAGTTGGAGTTTGAAGTAACCAGTTGCCATCCAAAGTTTGAAATAATAAAAACCAAAGTTATCTGCTGAAGAAGAGAAAACTCTGACGAAAACCTTGTGCCAACCTGATGGTAATAATAAGAAAAACTCTGATGAATCATTTTTTGGAAAGTACAAACAACAGTGTTTGAATTTACCAGTTATCTAATTACCAAGTGTGGACCATCTTAGAGAAACTAGTCGAAATGTTCGTTTTATTGCCAATTATTAGGAATGGGTTGAAAAAAAAGAAAAGAAAAAGAAGAACTGTAATTATTTTTTTTTTTAATTTTTTGAATATAAATACCATCTGATGATTTATTCAGGCATCGTCCATTTTACTTCCAAAATTGGTGCCGTTTTATTTCCACAATTGTGTGCACATATCCAACTTGGCTGAGATACCCCAGTGATAATTCAGCTTAATTTTCTTAAAATCAAAAATAATAACCTGGGTAAGAGAGATTACAGTTGACCTCCTCAACCCTAAGACCAGCTGCTGTGTCAACACCATCAACAACCGACGAGTGTGGGCTGATGGTTTGTTCTCAGACCAGGGTCATTTTTGACAAAAGGGACAACAGGCCACAGCCCCAGTATGCCACGACAGTTTTACTTTTGAAATAGATGTAACTTAAGTTTTATTCTCAGTTTTTTTTTATTTGTGCTTCTCACTTATGGAACTCTTTCGACTACTGGCTTCCTTGCCACCTATGATCTTCAAAAATTTAAATGTGACGTCAATCGTTATCTTCTGTTCCTGAATCCTGTTCTTTCTCTTCACTAAAGTCTTCTCACTGTCCTTCATTCTCAGTAACATTTGATGTCTTAGTGGCATTATTGCCTTGCTTTGTGTAAAATAATTAAAAAAGAACAAAAGAAGTAAGTGAGGTGATCTCCACTAAGGCCTATTTTAAATTCAGTTAATTTTTTATTAACATTATAACAATTTTTAATTTGCTTAATTTTTGTATCAACACCATTTATTTTAACAATGGTCAACACTGATGACCAAAAAGAACAATCAAAATAGCATATGCTAATCAATAAATAAAGCAATCACAAAAAATATTCCCTTTTACTTTAATTTATATTAAATAATTTAACCATCAGTCATTTAACCATATGATCAAGATAAAGTAGCATATTTTATAGTAAGAGTTATCGAAATGAAGTGTGTGTTTGTGAGGAATCAATATTGACTTGACACTGCAACACAATGTAAAGTCAATGTTGATCTTTTCCTTATGAGTGTGCTGAAAAATTTAGATAAAGATGTGCTGCTAGAGCTGTGAAACCTTGCATGCATTAATTTCAACTCTTCTATTATCTGTATTGTTTATTTCCAGATAAACTGACATTTGACTCTTCAAAGAAGACTTCAAAAGTAACTAGTAGTGACTTTTTCTTGAAAATGGACAAAATTTGGCATCATAGTATTCTCAAGTACTTCTAGAAAAAGGGTTTAGCCCCCAAGGATATTCATGCTATGATTGCTACATTAGGGGATAACACTCCTATTTTATCAACAGTGCTAAAGTGGGCAGCTGAATTTAGGAATGAATGGAAGTCTTAAAGATGACCCAAAGTCTGGACATCTTGCAACTGACACCAGAGGAAAATATTGTGTTCACCATATGCTGATTGAGATCAGATAATTGACTATAAATCAAATAGCCAATGCTGTTATCATATCCCATGAAAGAGCTGAGAATATTTTCCACAATAAACTTGGCATGACAAAGGTTTCTGCTTGGTGGGTGCCTAATCTGACACCTGATCAAAAGCTCACCAGCTGATCACATTATGGTGGAAGAGTCTGACTTTATTTGAGGCAGATCCAACTGGTTTCTTCGAATGTTTCCTAACCCAGGATGAGCATTGGATTTCATTGCTTTGAGCCAGAGACAAAGAGACAATCCATACAATAAAAACATTCTTTCTCACCTGCTAAAAGAAAGCCATGGTCATTTTATCTGCAGGGAAGGTGATGGCCTCACATTTTTTTGGAGGCAAAATTTTGTAAGCATGAAGAGTATTATGCCAATTTACTGAGGCAGTTACAAAAATCTATCAAGCCAAAATGCCAAGGAAAACTAACAGAAGGGTTTTGTTTCATCAGGAGAATGCTCCAGCATTGGTTTCAATGACTGTGTGCGACTAGCTTTGAATTGGTTAATAACCATCTGTAACACTATTTCTGGTGCTGAGAAAGGGGGAAGAGAAGGAGATATAACAGTTGAATATTTTTTTCTTTCTTCTTCATCCAATAGAAGCTAGGTGAAGGATATTCTAAGACCACCCAAGAAAAATAGATAAATGAAATCACAAGATTTTTTTTTTTTTAAAAATCACTCTTGAATGCTGGTCACAAAGTTCAGAATAGCCATTACTGCGAAAAGTGAGTCTCTTGGTTATTGAAAAATTTAACCATTGATAAAATGACAGAGGTCTAAGGATCTAATTTAAAACAGACTTTCTCCTGGTATAAAGAATTTTATGAACCTCAGGGACCAGACACCCTCTGGTCAGAAAGAGAGACAAAATTCCCAGAAAGTTTTCTTTAATGGAATTTTGCAACACTGACAATTAAATGAGAAACATGGTTTTTCTTTTCAACCAAAGCTAGATATAATTTCTTACAATGATTGAAATGATAAAAAAGATTTGAAACAACCACACACTAAAGGTTCAATGTAAAATAAATTTTAGAAGGATAATTAAAATTTGGCCCTTTGGGCAGAACCATGCTAACCAAATACTGTACTGAACAGAATGGGTGTATATAACATATTATTGCTAATATCACAAAAATTTCCTTTTCTTATTGGGGCTCCCAGCTCTGTCTGGTTTGTCAATGTAGAAGATTTCGGGGGACTTTCAACCCAAGATAGCTTAGTCATCAACCAAACACAACAGGAGACAGATTCCAGTTTGGAATGAATTGATTGACTATGAAGGATCAGTGGGGGTGTTCACACCACTCTCTTCTCCTGATTTGTCCCCACCTATCTTTTGTTCTTCAACATGAAAAAAATCAGTTGGTTGGGAACCAGTATTGCAGTGATGATGACAGTTGTATCTGTTGTTGTTGACCTTTTTGATCAACAGGATGAAAGCAGCTTCACCAATGTGATCCAAGAACTGCATCATAGAAGAAGTATGTGGACTGCAAGGGAGACTATGTTGAAAAATAAACTTCACTTTTTTTATGAGAGCATCTTTGTCAGCCTATGAACTTTTCAGCTGACCCTAGTATATCCAGGAATCCCTCCTCTTTGGTCAAACTATAAATAGCAAGCTTTACTATGATGTTTTAAAAAGTCCACAGAAATGCATTTGGCACAACTTTGCAGATATTTAGAAGAATGAAAACTAGGCTCTATGACAAAAGCAATGCATTGCAACAATTTTTTTTTGAGAGTTCATAGTTTTTAAAAAACAAGTCATTTTCCATGTCCCTTAAACTGGATCAGCAGCTACATTTTCTAGTTCTCTAAATTTAAATTCTAGATGAAATTGACATGAGTGAAGAAAAATTCAGACAGAAGCAAAATGCTTAATACAATAACATTTTCTATCGAGATAGTTGCAGAGTCATGAACTTGAAAGTTTTACCCTAACATTTTGACAAAAGACAACATAAAAGCCGTAGCAGATAAACTATTAATATCTACAAGGTTGTGCTGAAAATTTCTGGGCCCAAACTACTCCCCTAATCCAAACAAATAATCAAATAGAATTATTTTTGGCATCCTTTTTTGGTTGAGATGAGAATTTTTTCAGTACATGAACCAGTGAATGAAAATTTGCTTGATTATTTAAGTCAATAATTCTACACTAGATTCCTTATTTTATAGAAATGGGTTGTACTGATTAGAACCATATAAATATATTTAAGTTCATAAATATGGACTGAGTATTTATAAATCTTTTCCTATTTCTTCAGATTAAATGAAAATGAAAGTTAATATAAATAAGCAATTGCATATGAATTCATAATCATCATTTATTCACCATATTTTGAGCAGCTGTGGTTATTACCCCCCTCTATCTCTATCTGATGCTTCCCTTACAGCCTCAACCACTGTCATTCCAGTCCACTCCTTAATATCATCAAAGCAATTCATGGGTGGTTGTCCCTGGTACCACTTGCCCTCTACTGTGGTCCTTATTGAAGTTGCCTCATTGTATAATATGCCTAAGCAACAGAGATTCCTTAGTGCCATCAATTCTCAATATGTACCTTGATCTGATAGTATCTAGCACCCATTTATTAGTGCGTCTTGCTGTCCAGGGTACTCTGAGGACTCTGCAATATGCCCACATTGAAGAGAGCCATTAAATAGGGTGGTATGGCCTTAGAGAAATGAGAGAGGAGACCATCTTATGGACTTCTAGTAGTTGGTAACACAATAAATCCCTACTATGTGCATTGTCTGTACACATGGATAAGTCCTGGAGATCAAACAAGGAACAAGATTAATTACAATCTGGTTAGCAGAAGGTGGAAGTCCAACCTCATGAATGTGAAGACATGACCAGGAACAGATTGTGGAAGTGATCATTAAATACTCAACTGCAAACACAAGTTGTGACTGAAAGCTAGAATGAAAGGACAAGGCTTACCATGGTTTGATGTAAAGCAGATACAAATCAAATTCCATGAGGATGTAGAAAGAAGAGTCCATGCAAGTGATGACAGCCCAGACAGTGGAAAAAATGGTGAAGATATTGAACAGCTAGAGATAAAGATGAATGACATTGTTCACAAGACTGCAAAGGAATAATATGCCATTCAAGAGTCACTAAAAGAGACTGTAGCTTTCAGCTTATGCAGTGAAGATTGCAAAGAAGTGAAGGAAAGAGAAAGCAAAAAACAACCAGGAAGAGTGGAGTAGGCTGAACAAAGATTACAACAAGAAAATAAGTGAGAACATGTGAAATTACTTTGAGGAAAAAGGTACAAAAGGATCAAAACAATTAGAAGAATGTAAAGGAGGTTAACTTGAAAAAGAGATAATTGGGGAATGGTCACTGTATACCAATACCATCAATGACCATAAGACCAGATGGACAGAGTACTGCAAATGTCTTTACAAGAATACAGACCAACACTAGTATGATCATTGAGCAACCACCCCTCCAGGAAGAGATCATTGCTACCCTTCAAAAAAGATCAAGAATGGGAAGTCACCAGGAATCAACAACCTCCTTATAGAGATCTGAAAGGCTGTTAGAGATAATGAAGTTAATCTGATCTGGCAACTCTGCAAGGTGATATGAAAGACTAGTCAATGGCCCCACAATTGGTGTAGAACAGTCTTTGTTTCTTTGCCAAAGAAAGGAAACTTCAAGGAGTGCATCAACTACTACACTATCAGTTGATAGTCCACATGAATAAGGTTCTGTTGAATATCAACAGAAGCATATGAATTATAAATAGTGTGATAAAATGCCTGTCAGAAGGTACTTACCTCAATCTGTATGTGTTTGTGTAGTGTGCAAGGTCCTGTAACATGCGAAAAAGGAAAGTAATGTGGCGGCTGCACCTGATTATATGCTGGCAGGTCTTGCGAAGTAACATGAAATCCCATTCTTCCTATGCAAATAAGATGCCGCCAGGTTGCATAAAAAGCCTGTTTTCAAAGAAGGTTGTTGTTCATTGGAATTGTCTACGTACAATATTGAGACACAACAAAGAAAAGAACAAAAACCACAAGCTATTTCGGCTTTCTCCCCTCACTGGCTGCTTCTCTTTGCCGGGCATGTTTGTGGTAGAGGTGGCAAATGCCCCCAGTTCACTGGGATGTTTTGCCAGCACCCTAGCATGCCACAAAATTTCCTCTACCTTCATGACCACATCACCTTCTCTCGTAAATGGCCTCAGGATGTCGCTGCTTAACTTCACTCATTCGCCCATTTTCTCCGTTTGCTGAAATAACTTTGTGATGAGTGTAGTTGAGCAGCGACATTTTGAGGCCGTTTACAGGAGAAGGCGATGTGGTCACGTGGTTTAATAAGCTGAAGCTGATTGCGAAGCTGCAGAAGATCGATGACGTAGCAACATTGATCCCGATGTATTTGGAGAGGAATGCACTAGTGGTTTATCTGGAAATGGGAAAGACCAGACCGATGCTGTGAGTATTGAAAAAAGATTAAAGACACCATTTTCGGAGGGTGCTTTTGAGGCCTATAACAAGCAGAGAAAAGTTACCTGGACCGGAGAATCAGTGGACGTGAATGAAGCAGAAATAAGACTGTGCTGATCAAAGACGAAGCACTGAAAAGAGCCACTTGCTCTTATATTGATGATGTACTGGTGGACGAGACAGAGGTGACTGCGGAAAGGGTAAGAGACCATGTCAAAACGTATGGACTGACGACTAAACCATCAGAGTCGTTGGAAAACGAAATGGCTCTGGGACTGAAGTAACAGCGGAATAAGGCAGCAAAGTTGATGTTTGGAAGAGGAAACGAGATCTCTGAAATCAAGGACAGCCTGACAAAGCAAGAACGTTTTTTGATGTACAGGAAATTGGTTGGTCATTACCCCATAGTCAGATGGCTGTGAACTGCATGCAGTTTTAGTAAAAGGCAAATCGGTACGAACCAACGGAAGGATGAAATTGATCAAGTGTGGCGTATGATACAGGAAGTTATTGTGGAGGTGATAAAAGTGGACCCTGTAAAAGGAGAATGGCACATAAGAAGGAGCCAGGGAGGGGTAATATGGAGCAACGCTAGCAGCCTGGCACTAGGGGCATTGTTAGAAATAAGAGGAATAACTGTTGAAGATGCTGCTTGGCTACGAAAAAGAATGATAGTGCCCACATCAATGTTGCAGAGCTCGAAGCCACGATGAAGGGCATCAATTTGGCCTTGAAATGGGGGCTACAATCAGAGGAAATTAAAACAGACTCAGCCACAGTGGTATCGTGGATTAAGTCAGAAGTCTCAAGAGAAAAAAGAATCAAGACAAAAGGGTCAGCTGAGATGCTGATCAAGCATCAACTTGGGGCACTTGGAGACTTGATCAGAAAAGTTGGACTAAATATAACTGTCACATTAGTTCCATCCCAAAAAACAAGGCGGACCTGCTAACCAGAGTAAAAAAAGCCTGGCTACAGGAGAAGAAAGATATGGCTCCGGTGTGCTGTGTAGTAGAAGATCTGAAAGACCTGCAAAGTATGCATCATTTTGAGAAGGAAAGAACTTTGTATCTGGCAAGGAAAGTGAATCCGAACATCACAATAGATGATGTTCAGGAGGTGGTGGAACAATGTAGGGAGTGCCAATCCATTGACCCTGCGCTGTCTAGACACGAAAAAGGGGAGTTGCATGTAACAGAAAATTGGAGGAGACTGGCCATCAAAGAGTTGTTGAGGAGGTATTCATGGAGAGGGGCTCAGTAGAAAAGGTCCTAATGGATACCAATGTGTCCTTCCACTCTGAAGTCTTTAGAGAGCTGTGTGAGAAGTGGGGTGTTAAGCAATACTTTAGATCTGCGTACCGCACAAGCAGCAAATGGAATCATAGAGAGGTACCATGAAACTATAAAAGCAAGAAGCCGAATCTCACCCCCAGAAGCAGCCTTTTGGTATAACATGGCACCGAAAACTGTCCAAGAAGAAACGTCAGTGCCACATTGATCTGTTTTCATATACAAATGGCGACATCCACTGGCCATAACAGAGTGAAACAGAAGCAAGCTAAAATCAAAGTGGGTGAAACCAACCAATGCTCGCTGTACAACTCGCTGGGGAAGAGGAACAGTAACTGCGGTATTATCTAAGAACAAAGTGTCAGTTAACGGAGTGCCACGTCACATACTAGATATACGGAAAGTTTCCTTGCCCTCAGATGAAGAGGTTGTTGATGAAGTCCCCCAAGAAGGACCTATACAAAATTCCTTGCCATCAGATGAAGAGGTTATTAAGGTCCCCCAAGAAGAAACCATCCCAAGGTCGCAACATGAGTGGAGACGCCTGGCATGGATGGCAGATTATGAAACCAATTATTGATCTTGAAGATCAAGGGAGCGTGTGATAAAATGTCTGTCGGAAGGTACTTACCTCAATCTGTACGCATTCATGTAGCGTGCAAGGTCCTGTTATGTGTGAAAAAGAAAAGTAATATGGCAGCTGCGCCTGATTATATGTCTCACGAAGTAACGTGAATAAGATGCTGCCAGGTTTCATAAAAAGCCTCTGTTTTCGAAGAAGTGTTGTTGTTCATTGGAATTGTGTACGTACAATATCGAGATGAAGAAAAGAACAAAACCACAAATAGCTAAAAATGACGATAGCAAAATGATTATGCTCAAAAGACAAAAGCCACAATATGATGGTTTTAAAACTTTGTTCAAAAAGATAAAATTATTCTGATAGTTAAAATGCTTGCAAAATACTCACATGCTAATTATCTTGATTGCATGCTGATAATAAGGCAAGATTTCATCTGAAATTATATTAAGAAAAATGACTGCATTAAAAATAAAAAGTTTAAAAAAAAAAAAGCTCTTATTAATTCATGATCAATAAAATAACATGGAAAAGAAAGTGACAAAAAATTCTATACTTACAATTTTAATAGAGAATCTAAATTAAATAAAAATAGTTAAGATATTCTGACATCTCTTGAATAAGGGCATTTAGATACTTAATGTATAAAGTAATAATTTTTAAAAAGTTTTTAGCCAAAGAAAATTGTTTTTTTAAGACTTTTTAGAATAAAACAATAGGACTAAATCTTTAAGTATGTATTTCAAACCATTTCACACCATTTTGATAGATATTAAACAATAGGCTTCATTTTTATCCATTTTCATATACAGATATCTTTCTACAATAATAATGTACAGTTAAATTTGCTTGAAAAGTGAGAGTTCTAATAATTAAGGTATAAACCAATTTAAAAAACAAAAAAGTTTTTATCTCTTAAACTCTATATTAATAAAATGTTTAGTTATAACAGAGTGGTAACCTTGGCTCAATGTTTAGCTGCATGAAAATGCTTAATGACAACTTGAAGGAGGAAACAAGATTAAATAATGAAAACTCAGTGAAACAAGGTCAGTGTCAAGGAGAATAAAAAAAAAAGACAGATTAAAAATAATAATTAGAAGGTATATAAGGAGTTAGGAGAAAGAACTAGGAAGATTTGAAGCTGAAATAAAGCAAGATTTAAGATTTAGTAAGACTAGATCTTCCTTAACCTCCCTAGTTGCCTACAGGGCAGTAAGGCAATTTATGGTCTTCTAAAACTTTCCAAATTCCAAAGAATTCTTACTCTGCTTATTTAAACTACTATCAAACCCCAGAAACATTTATATCATCTTTTACAATTAGAATTACAATTTTTACTATGAAACGAATAAAATGTAAACACAAATTCTACTCCAGCAGCTTTTTTTCTCACACTCCCCACCTGTGGAATTCCCCGACAGCTACAATCTCCAAGAATTTAAATGTAAAGTCAAGAGTCATCTCCTATCTCACTAACCTGCCTCCTCTCTCTCATGCTCCTTTCTTCGTCTACTCCACTCTCATCAGTATTCTCATCCTTCTCTTACCCACTTCCTGACACTCCCTATAACCTATCACTCTTTCTCATAACTTTCCTCCTATGTAAACCCCTGCAGTGGTAGTAAAATGCCTTGCTTGGGGCGATATGATTATAAAAAAAAGTTATTACAACATATACATCAACAGCTACAAAGGTATACTTCATAGAAATGTTTAAAAACATCTCCAATATATTTCCCAAACACTTGATTGCTAAAAATACAACAAGCAGTTCCAAAGTAGGTGAGGTTTGGGATTTTAAAGGGGCTATTTTTGCTTTAGCAAAAACTAAAGTAGATTTTTCATTTTGAACGATATAATCTACACAGTTCAATAAGCTTTCTGGAGCATTGCAAAATATGTACAAATCCGCATCCACAGAATATCTGGGAAATTTTAATAAATCAATTAGAATTAAATCTTTGGATAAACTAGACCACCAAGAATTTTCACCAGAGATGATAAGAGTCTCAATCTATTTTCTGCCACCATAACTCACTAACAAGTATTCTCCCTTTAATTATGATAGGCTAAATATAAAGTACCTCCATGCATTCACTGAAAAATCAGCATAGCAGGACATTAAAAGGTCCCAAACTTAATAACAAAGTTTTATCATCAAAATATTTATGTTATTATCAAGAGAAAAGATCAAACTATTTTTTAATTATTTCATTAAATATTTTAATTTTTTTCTAACACATTCAAAATTTTGTTTAAAAATTTTTTTTTTCATCAGCAAGTGACCAGATTTTTACAAGAGTTTACTACGGTAAACGTAATATTACACAATCCATTTTCTTTGCTGGTGAAGAACATTAATTTGGAAATTCTTAGATAAATCAAATAATAGTCAGATTTTGATTAAACTTTCAGGACTTATTCACAAATAACTAAAATTATTTTTTAAATCATTATTTTCATAAAATTTTGTAAAAATATTTTTGTTTTTACATATGTTACCCCCACTCTAATTAATTTCCTGAAATTTCTAAAAATTAACTACCACCACAGATTAGTTAAATGCAGGACTCCTTGAGGAATGTAAATCACCTAATTTTTTCCCCCTACTTACAGTTGTTCCTTTTCAGAAAATCTGCTTTGAATAGTGAAAACAAAAATACAATAAAATTATGTCATTTTTTATTGCTTTTATAAACAATATATATTAAGGATATCATAGCCTGAATGTAACACTATCTGGTAATTAATAATTTTAAATTTGGATAAAGGGTTAAAGATAAAGATATATATATATATATATATATATAAAATAAAATAAAAAAATTAATTCATTCCCAGAGATTGAAAATTAAAAAAAAACAAGCCAGCTGTCTGCCACGGAACAATGTTGAATTTGTACAATGGACGAGGTGTTGAAAGTTGATTGATAAAACTGTAAAAATTCCTAAATGCCAGTTAAGAGATGAAAGGGTAACTTAATGAAAAACCAGGTGTCCAGTATCTGATACCAAATAAAGAGAAATTAAACAGCTGACAAATTTATTTTAGTGAAAACAAATTGCAAAATTTTAACAATTTTTTGATTGATATTCACCCTGAGAAAGCCAATTCTATGTATTCAAATTTCAGACCAGAAAAGAGCAAAGAAAACTGCATGTGAAGGCAAAGGTGGAAAACTTGCCTGTACCTACTGAAAAGCAGCAGACACAGGTAGCCCACCAAGGAAGGAGAAGAGTTGTCCACACCACTGTGGAATGTTGGTGGCGAGATTGCTACATAAAAGAGGAAGTTGTGGGCAGAGTATTGCCTACAGCTATTACCTGAGAAGGAGGCAACTACTAAGTTTGGAAAATAAATTTTTCTCAGGACCAATGGCGGTGAAGATGACAGGTGGAGGAAATAGCAATTCCCCAACTACCTCATACCCTCACATCAGTTTTCAACAGACACCAATAAAAATGAATGAGTGAAAACAAATTAAGGAGATTGGACGGAGACTTTGGACAGAAGACTTTAAGAAAAAAACAGGAGATCACCCAAATTCGCATGTGACTAACTACTAAAGAGTAACTGACATCAGTCTTGAGCCAAACTTACCAAAATTGACTAAAATTTTTACACACAAGTTAACCTTTACCAGTTTAACCAAATGTCACATCTAATTTGGGGACAATTTAGGTTGACAACCCTTTCTGAAATACAGCTACTAACAAAACTACTGTATACTAAAGATAAATAGTAATATTTTTTCCCTCATATTATTTTGAGTGTTTATTTTATTACTGTACATTTTCACTCCATACAGACCAGCCCAATGCAGGAATGCTGACGATGAATTGAATCTTGGCCTACTTCCAATCAAACTAATCACAATGTGAGTGCAAGGAAAATGAAACATTCACTTAGGTTTCATAAATTTATATCAATTCTAGTCAACCATATTTAGCCAGAGTTGGTTAAGATCAGCGAGTCAGACCTCTGTGATTAAGCAATACTTTTATACTAAATTTCATGTTATAAACAAGTAATATTTGTCCCAAATCAGATTAATTTAACTTTGAATTTGCTAATTTTAAAAAATAATGTGTCACAGATGCATATTTTATTTTTGCAAGATTTCTAATTAAACTGAAAATGAATTTATTACGAATATGTTGATTACTCAAAAATGGCCAAAAAATTGAAAAACAATTTTAAGTCTCAAAATTTTAGATTTCAATCAATATAATTTCTGTTTGAAATACAGAGTATTTTGCTTACAGGAAATAGAAACTTAATCATTTAGCTTTCAATTAAGATAAAATTAAAGCTTAAACATTTATTTTGAAAAATTCAATTCACGCTAATTATAAAAACCGAGTGGAGGTACCTAAATAAGGATAAATGATTGTATATATCAGAAATTTGAAATGTTTCTTTTTATTTTGGCATTTTCATCATGAGAACTACTGGCAACTTGTATGGTATTCTTAGGATTATATCTGTAACCTAATACCTTCTCTAACTTGCAACCGTCTTCAACAATATTTTTGTCATTCATCATTTGAGATTTTAGCTTTTCACAATTATTAATGCAAGATCTGAAATCAAAGTTTCCTTCAATCATTCTATCTATGGATTTTTGGTTAAGATACAATAACTTTTCAGGAGAATTACTAGTTTTCTCCAAATTAACATGAAAATTCTTTAACTTTATTCAACTTCTGGAAATTTATTGATATTATGGCCAATCACACAATTCAATATAAAAAGTCAGTCAGTTAAGTGCCATACATGATACATGCTTTGGGCAATCATATCTCAAAAGTGACATGACTGACTGGGCAGAAGATTATGCCGCAGTAGGTTGCCATTGATTTCTGCAGTAGACTGGTTCCCAGCCAAGGCTATAGAACCCAATCTGTTTTATTATTTGACCCATAACTGGAGGGAAGAGAGGGATTAATACCTTTCCCAAGGGTATTTGTGCATAAGTGAATACAAAGAATTCAACTGGAATTCAAACTCAGCTTCCCAATTTGTCATTCTGAGCAGATATCCACTGCACCACAACGCACATCTGACAATATAAATAGACAAATAAAATTAGTGCAAGAGTAACAAATCAAACAAAATTTATCCTTACCATTGGCCATAAGTATAAAAACCTTGTCTGATAGAAATACAAGGACATATTTATTCATATGGAATAACAATTCCAACATATTTTCTATTAGGTTTATGCTAGACTAGACTGCTTTATTTGTCTTAAGTGAACGATTAAAAAAAAATTGTGATATTTGTTTGGTCCTCAGATTTTAACATGAGGTATCCAAATGTATTCAATTTATTATGCTGTACATTAATTGCTAGTTCTAATAATGAAAATGCCAAAACAAAAAGAAACATTTCAAATTCTGATATATACAATCATTTATCTTTATATTCGCTACCTCCACTCATTTTCGATAACTCGAATTGAATTTTTCAAAATAAAAGTTGAAGTTTTAATTTGATCTTAATTGAAAGCTAAATGATTAAATTTCTATTTCCAGTAAGCAAAATACCCTGGTGTATTTCAAACAGAAATTATCTTGATTAAAATCTAAAATTTTGAAATTTAAAAATTTTTTAAAATTTTTTTGGCCATTTTTGAGTGATCAACACATTTGTAAACAAAAGTTAATTCTAAGTTTAAAAAATCTTGCAAAAGTAAAATATACTTTGGTGACACCTTATTTTTGGAAAATTAGCAAATTAATGTTAAATTAATCTGATTTAAACAAGTATTACTTATTTATAGCATGGAATTAAGTCTAAAAATATTTCTTAAATCACGGAATGTTGATCTTTCTGAGCTTTCCCATATGATTTGATATATGACAACAGCCAGATGCCAGATAGCTAAGTGTCTATGGTGATCACAAGTGACATAATTTTCAAATTTTTTTCCGGTAAAGGGAAGAAACCATGAAACACATGACCTTTTAATGTACACACAGAAACTACCATACAAAAAAAAACTTCAAAATACACAAAAAAATTTTTTTTTAATTATTTTAAAAATACAAAAGCTTGCAATTTGTATTTAACTTTTCAATTTTGATTAGTAAATATTCCCTTCACTTAACTAATGCCAACAAATCTTTGAAATACTTTTAAAATATTTTTGAAACTTTATGAATTATTATAATTTAAAAAGAAAAAAAACTGAAGACAATTCTTTTAAAATTTCATTATTGATTGAAATTTTTTTTTCTTCAGACGATAATATCCTTAATATACATTATCTATTAAAGCAATTAAAAGCCTATCAAATTAAATAATGTCATGTCATGTCATAGTTTTATTGAATTTTTTATTTTATTATTGGGAGCAAACTTTTGGAAATAAAGGCAAAATGTTTGAAAAAAAATAATAGATGATTTGCATCTCCCAATGACTCCTGTATTTAAGTAATAAAACCAATTTCCCCAACAAAATTTAATTCCTTAAAATTTCATGAATTTACATGGAGAAGGGGAGTGGTAACAGATGTAAAAATAAAAAATTTTAAAAAAATTTTTTAAAAAAACTGAGATATGTAATATTATATTTTCTATTGTAAACTCTCGTGATTTAATTACTCACTAACGAAAATCAAAACATGATGTTTTACCAAAATTTCAAACGTGAGAAAGGATTAAAAAAATATTTTGATCATTCCTCTTAATAATGACAAACATTTTGATAGAAAAAATTTGTTTTTATTAAGTTTGGGACCTTTTTTCTTAATACTATGCTGTTTTTTCAGTGATTTAGTGGAGGTACCTAAAGGTACCTCCACTAAATTGCTAAAAAAAACAGCATATGAATAAAAAGGCCCCAAACTTAATAAAAATACGAACTTTTTGCATCAAAATGTTTATACTATTATTAAGAAGAAAGATCAAAGTAATTTTTAATTATTTAAAAAAATTTTGAATCCCTTCTAACATGTTCGAAATTTTGGCCGGAAATCTTGTTTTTATTTGAGTTAGCGGGTAACAAAATGTTACAAGAGTTTACAACAGAAAATGAAATATTACCTCACTCACTTTTTCTAGTGACAAACACATTAATTTAAAAATTCTTGTTAAAATCAAATAATTGTTGGATTTTAATGAAATTTTTAGTACTCATTCACAAATGAATGAAATTATTTTACATCTGTTATCCCAACACACATAAATCCATGAAATTCTTACTTTATTGCAGTAAAAGATTTTATAATAAAAATAAAAAAAGAAATAGATGATTCATATTCCCCAACAAGTCCTGCAATTAACTAATATTAGTTAAACATAGGACTCATTGAGGAATATAAATCATCTTTTATTTTTAATTTTTCCTGTTTCTGAAAACCTGCTCCGAATAGTAAAATTTATTTAAAAAAAAAAAAAAATGCAATAAAACTCTGATAATTTGATAAGCTTTTAATTGCTTGAATAAAAAATTAAGGACATTATAGTCACTTTAGTCTGAAAAAAACATTTTTTTTTGATTACTAATGAAATTTTAAAATAATTTTTTTCATTTTTTTAAAATTATAATTTAAATTATCAAAAAATATTTTAAAAATACTTCAAAGATTTGTTGCAGTTAGATTTTTAAGTTAATAGTTGAAGATTATATTGCCTATCAAAAATTGAAAAGTTTAATACAAATCATTTTCCTTCATATTTTTTAAAATAATTAAGTTTTTTGTGTGTGCATTTGAAGTTATTTTTTTTTGTATGTTAATTTCTATGTGCAAATTAAAACGTCAGAGTTTCCTCCTCTTACCTGAAAAAAAAATTTGTACAATTTTGTCACATGTCATTTTTTTTTTATATCCTTTTATTTTAAATATGTGTGGGGGCAGAATCACGACCTTCGTTATAGATGAATACACAGATTAAAAGGAAAATTAATGCTGAGTAATACAACACAAATTTCAAGAAAGACAGCATGAAAAGAAATGTGTTGTAGAAAAATAGAGTAAATCATATCTTTCATGTATACACAATAAATAAACAATTGGTATTTTTCAGTGTCCTACTTGTTAAGGATGTGCGTTGTGGCGCAGTGAATATTGGCTCGGAACGAGAAATCGGGGAACCAAGTTCAAATTCCAATTGAATTCCTTGCATTCACTTACATGCAAATACCCTTGGGAAAGGTATAAATCCGTCTCTTCCCTCCAGTTATGGGTTAAATAATAGGACAGATTGGGTTCTATAGCCTTGGTCGGCAACCAGTCTACCGCAAAAAGCAATGGCAACCTACTGCGGGATAATCTTCTGCCCAGTCAGTCATGTCTCTTTCGAGACATGATCGCCCAAGCGTGTATCGCGCATGGCACTTAACTGACTGACTTGTTAAGGTAGTAAAGTATCTTCAAAGTTCAAATGTTCAAAGAGTTTGTTTAAGCATAATGTGATTTGTGAAGTTAAGATAAGTCTGTTTTGCTATGTATTTGAACAATAGTAGTAACGTCTGGATATTGAGTCTTTGTTCCTCTCCTCCTTTTGTTGCTGGTGAGAGGGAGAAGGGTTAATCAAT
Source organism: Ascarosepion bandense (assembly GCA_037127315.1). NCBI lineage: Eukaryota > Metazoa > Mollusca > Cephalopoda > Sepiida > Sepiidae > Ascarosepion > Ascarosepion bandense. Next base: position 2,099,572 of record JBBBDQ010001260.1, on the reverse strand, counting down.
GTAAGGTGAAAGAGAGAGTGAGACGTGATTGTTTTGCAAAAAAAAAAAAATGATCAGCGCAAAAACTACTTATTGTGTTTAATTTTTGAGGAGTCAGTAGAAGTGTTGTCTTGTTGTTGTTCCTTTAGTGTCTGTTCTGTGGTCTATGACTAACTGGTTGACTTTACTGACTGACAGATTGCTACCAAAGATTAAGTAGCTAACTCAATCACATGGTCGGCTCCCAACGCAAATTTATATTTTTGGCACCAAGAACCATAGGAATGAGTCATTGAAAGTTTAATTTGTTTTTTTGTCCAATCGGCATCCAGAATCACTAAACTTATTTTGGATCTTATTATTTTAGTAATTTGTATCAAATGTTTTTAATGATTCTGATCCAATTTTGTGCGTGCGTTTTGTACTTCAGCTATTTGTTGTAAAATACAGAATCTTGTATCCAATAAAAGCCAAATCAAATGTACAAAACCCCAAATACTTCTTTATTCTACAGGAGCATGCTATACTTAAGTAGCTAGATACTGTAAAATCTTTGCCAGGTCTACTGTTGATATACTAACTACCAAAATGTTAACGAAGAAGGAAGAAGAGTCAATCAATTTAAGGTGAAAGAGAGAGTGAGCTTTCTTTGTTTTGGAAAAAAACAAATAAATAATCAGAGAAAAAAACTACTTATTGTGTATAATTTTCGTGGCATCAGCGGAAGTATAGTCTTATGGTTATTCCTTTAGTATCTGTTCTGTGGTCTTTGACTGACTATGACTACTTGTTTTTGTCCAATTGGCAACCAGAATCATATTTATTTTAGATCTTTATGTACCAAAAATTTGATTTGCGTGATTTTGTGTGTGCGCATTTTCTACTTTTTTTTTTTTTGCTCCAATTTTTTGTTGTAATTAAAATATACGATTTGTATCCTGTTTACCCTTTTTTTAAATGTATAATCATCTTGACTTCTTTTTTCTAAAACATGTTCTTTTGAGAGAAGTGTATTTTTATGTAGGCCAGATGGTTTGTGTGAAATTTGTTACAAACGTATATCTTTTTCAACTCAGCAGTTAAAACTTGCCAAAATTTATGAAAGATGCATTTCAAGTTTATGGAAATTATGTTTTTCATATTCATTGACCAATGAGAGATGCTGTCACAAACTCTAATAATAACCCGAATAGTGGGGCAGAGGTGAGCCTAAATTTCTGTATAAATCAGGTTCAAGTTAGTAGAAATGAGAAAACCTTGGAAGACTAGGACTTCATAGAGTCTCTGAAGTATTATGGTGGGTGTAGTAAGAAATTGTGGTTTTGGTGCAAGAATTATTGTGGCATGCTAGGGTCAATGGTTGTAGCTAGCTAAATTTAAGACAGATGAAGACCAGCTTTTCCCATTTTTGGCCATGTGCCACATTTGTACAATAAATATTGAAAACCTTGGACAACCTATCGACAATGTGGACATTTGATTGTAAGGGAAGAATGAAAGTCAACATCAAAGAAGGCATTTACATCAAGAAGGCTACCACAGAGAGATAAGACAATTGGAATTCCAGTGAAAATTCTTCTGAGGTTGAACAGCCTAAAATGAAAGGATTTCAGAGAAATTTTCTCAAGAATGAAATGTGCGTGCATTGGTGGGGGGTAAATTACTGCATCTCAGAAATGCCCATTTGACAATTTGCAAGTATGTTGATTTTTTGTTTTTATTCAAAGGTGGCTGTACTTTTGTTTTTTATTGCCTTATTGTTTTCTCTTGTCGTCAATTTTTAAAAAAATTTTATCTTCTCCTAAGTTGTAATTTTTTTTCCCATTTTTCATTGGTGTTCCTTTATCATAAATTGTTATCCTGCCTTAACAGGTGCTCAAAGGAAATTTTGACCCAATTTTTGTATTTTTTTTTTGTAATTGTAAACTGTAAATAAATGTGTTTTTAGTGTTTTTTCTTTTAAAATTTTACACAATGGTTGTCTTGTATTTTGTACCTATTAATGTTTTGCTATTTCTACTAAGTTTTTGTGTCTGGCACCAAAGCTTGGATTTTAGTAGATATTATAAAATTTTTATATTTTGCACAAAATCAGTGGTGGTGATAGCTTAATTTAATGAGCCCTGGGACCCACAAATTTGATTTGAATGGGTTGCCAGGAAATTCCATCATCCTATATTGAGTTTCTTAATAAATCGTAGTGTTAAACTACAGGGATCTAGTGACTCTCTAGTCTAATTTTTTTTTGTAACCATCGTCCCAAAAAACTATAATCATTCTGAACTTAGATTTACAGAGCAAAAGTTGTTTTTTTTTTCTAAATTAAATTCTTACATTTAAAACAAAAAGTGTTTACAATTAATCACAGTTCAATTAAGGAACTATAATGGAAGAATTCATAATCTGACAACCTTTCAGCACTGTACATAACACTTCACATGTCTTTGTTGAAACTTTGTTTATCATTACTTTATTATTTCGAAAACTTGTATTACGTTAATATTTAATAGTGTGAAAGCCTTTGCAAGTTTCTTGACGTCATCTTACATTTCAACATGAATCACAACTTGCGTCAAGTACTTAGTCATATACTCTCCTACAATGTTTTATTTTTTGTTGTACCTCCAATTCAAACTCTTACAAAAAGTATCTCCGAAATTAGTCAGAAATATCCACAAAACATCAATTTAAAGTTAAGTTACTTTTTATTTCAAGGATTTATGTTAATTTTTATTGAAATTATTTTAAAATATACAGGAAAGTAAAAACATCACAACTTAATTATTACTTTTTAAGAAGAGTGTGTGATAAATAAAAAAAAAAGTTAATATCGGCAACACGTACATAAGGGCGCACCCCAAACAAAAAAGTTTTTAAAACGAAAACAAATAAATGTTTCATATTAAATTTACCTTCTGCGCAGCCGGAAACAAGTCGACATAATTTTTGGAGCGCCACCGATATAGAGTTTCCATCAACTTGAGTTGACATATCTGTAAATCAATTAGAAGATAAATTTTTAAAATTGTCAATAAATATAACATCAAAATCTAGTTTACCGCGTTCGTAACATAATCGTTAATAACACTTCCGTCAAAACCATCGGCGATTTCCGGTTCTATCTTTACTTTATATTGTGAGTCGCTCAAAACAATTTTCTCATAGCAACACTGAATTATCTCCCATTTAAACTTCTTTAATGCGCTTCATATTATTTTTATGAATTCTCTGGATTTGAAAACTCATTAGCCAGAAACAAAGTGAAAAAACAGAATCTTAAAATTTCGACTTTTTAATTCAAAACAAAAAATGCTTACTTTAAATTTAAGATTGTTTGTCCTACTTTAAATTGCAACTGCTTGTAACACTAACTGCTGCTTTGGGCAGGCCTGTACGACCGGCACCCCCCCCCACTGTAATTTTTTTTTTTTTCATTTTTTTTGTCTTTTATTCAGTGCATTCTTATCGATTAGACCCTAAACTTTCAGATTAGCAAAAAAATTTGGAAGAAATTCAATATTTAAAGATTTTTAGGGGGTGCTCAGTTTCTCATACAACGTTCTAGTAAATCGATCCCCCATATTGGAAATACTCGCTTCGGGGTCGAGTAAAAGCCATTCTTGGGGTTTCTGAAGAATAAGTTGCTATTGTAAAAACTTAACAAGTTTTGAAAAAAAAAATGAAAAGCAAAAAATTACAGGACGGACCAGTCGTACAGGTCCGTCCTGCCCTGGTCATTGTGAGGAGCTTGCTTTTTTGTCGATCTGGCAATCCCCAAGGATATCTCTTTTTCCTGCTAGAACATTTGTGATTGACCAGTGTTGCTTTCATTGAAGGGGGCTTGCTTTATGAACCAGATATGATGCTCAGAGCCTATGTGCTGAAAACAAATTTTATTTATTTTGTCCTCTGCCTTCATGGCATTCATATCTGGTCAGTATGCGGAATGGATCTGAAAGAGATCTAATTACAATGGAGTATAACAACAATAATTTATTTGGGAAATTAATTTTAAAGCTTTACATCAACACCACCCAACTACAAGCCTTCTTCATCACCAACACCATCACCTCAGCAAACCCAACAGAATATTATCTTCCTCTTTCACCCAGCTGAATGCTGTTACTTTCAAGCCTGCCAGCAAGTTACAACTCAGACCTCACAAGCAAGCAACTTCAACTTCACAAACTGACTCTGACTCTGAAAACAAGCAACTTCAACTTCAACAAGTGAGACTAGTTCTGCATGCAAACAAATCTGACCCCACAAGTGCGCTACTACCCTTTCCTAGAAACACTGAACAACCAGCTACACCAATCCCTCAACAACCCCCATCACCATCTCGTTGACATACCTGACTCACTACAGGCATTCCCTTTGTAGTTGTCATCATGGTCCTATTTTATAGAATAAGGCCTACCAGCTATGCTAATCCCTCATCACCTTGACAATCAGTACACCCTACTAAATTAACCCACCACCATGACCTCCAGACCAACACATGCAAACAACCACATCTTGTGACTTTGCTCAACCCAACACAAGAAATCAGTCAACTCCTCAGCATCCTAATGAAAAGCAACAGAAATTGATGTTTCAAGAGTAAGATATCTGTATATGCATGTAAAGTATGTTGTTTTAAAAGACTAATCCTCATTATTCCTTTCATCTTACAATCAAATGCTTAATATAACATTGTCATATTCATTTTAAAGCAGTAAAATATGCTTAGGTTAAGAAAGTTAATTTTAAAATCACTAGCAACAACAAAGAAAAGATTCACAGATATTCCTATATTAGTTTTTCAAAATTTGGCCATGTTTCATTTCCAAAGTCTAGAAATATTTCATTTCTTTATTGATTTTCAGAGATTAATATATATATATATTGTTTAATTATGAAAAAAAAAACAAACAGCACTACTTAAATAGACTAGCCCACTGATTAAAAAAATAGGGAAACTTTTTGTTGGGGGTGGTGAGAGGATCATTATTTTTTTAGATTTTAGAGACCATTCTTAGAATAAAAAATATTGATTTGTTATTGATTTAGAAGGGGAGTCCTGTTTAATACCAATAAAGTATCAAATCGCTCCCTGATTCCAGAGCTATCCTTAGACCAGTCACTTAAATGTTAAATGTCAAGTTTGAAACTACTATCATCATTGATATCTGAATTTTTTAAAAAAATTTCTGAATGGTTTAAGCTTTATTTTTAATTTTAAAAGATTTTAAATTTGTGGAAGGAAGGCAGAAATAGCAAAACAGTCAAACAGCAAATGGTTTCTGAGTCAGAGAATTTGCACATCCTGGTTAATAAATTAATGTTTTGAAAATAAATATTTAACATTTTTCAAACCAAGGGTTGTGTTCCTGCCAATAATAAAAAAAAACATGCTTTGTGATCCCTTTGAAGGATATATAAACAAAGTTTCTAGACCAGACAAGCCAGTAAGGAGAAGAAATGGCAACACAACACGCTTGACTTAAAAGAAATTCCCTAACTCATTCACCCATCTTCCTAACCAAGCTACATGACACTTACACTTTCCTTCTCATTTTCTCCCTTGCTTCTTTTTTCTCACACATACCTGAGAAGAAATCGCATTTCCTTTTATCTTAACAAACAACTACAAACAAGGACCGTAAAAACTTTAACATTCATATACACTAAGAAAAATTTACTTGTAAAAAACACAAAACATATAAATATTTCATATTTTTATATTTAAACATTTTTCTTTATTGTGTGTTGATTTAAATCTGCAACAAACTTTTTGCATGGGAGTTTTTCAGAAACACATACACAAACATTTCTGGTTCATAATTATCCTAAATGAAGAATAAACAGATACATAATTTTATTAAATTACATAAAGTTTTGTTCTTTCATTAAAAATCAATATATTAGTTTGTTCATTATTAAAAAGAAATCTTTTTGCAACATCTGCCCCTAAAAAAATCAAAAACTGCTAAAGCCAATAATTCTATAAAAGTTAAGGATAAATTTCACACTGTAACAGTGTTAAAAGAATCCTTCTTCTAAATCAATAACAAATATTTTATTCTATGATACCCAGATTTTATGAATTTAAGTGCAATACTAGATTAGTGGCAAGGCTTCATCATTTTACTGCTGAAATGGCTAAATGTAACTGTAAGTTTTATGCTAATAGTTTCTTCTGTTGCATTTCTCTCTTGTGGAACTCTTCTGGCTTTTTGCTTCCTAGGCAATCTTCAAAAATTTGAGTGCAATGTCAATCTTTATCTTCTGTCTTCTTAATTCTTGTTTTTTTATTGTTCTCTCCCCTTAATAGTGTTTTTCTTATATTCTGTAACACCCATTGACCCCTTGTATCTTAAATGGCTTTATTATCAAAATTGAAATGATTAAAAAAAATCCAAGTGTCCAAAAAAAGTAAAAATGTCTTTAGTTGAGTTAAAGTACTTTGGGTCCACAGAAAAGGCCATAGTTTAGAAAAAATATTTGAGTAGTTGACCCACAGTCAAAGCTTTGGTTGAGAAAAGATTTTAATTGTCAGCAAACACTCACTGACTGTCCATACTGTTGTTGTTAGAGATCATTTGTTTGAAGTTGCCAACACATTTCTTTCAGGGCATGTTGGAAGGTAAGAAAATGCTATTTTCACATGTCTGAACAGGTTAGAGACAGTCTTTCTCTTGAAAGTTGAAAGCAGTGGGTTTTTCTCAGGAATTTTCCCTGAAAGTAGCATCAAGAAAAATAGAATTTTAGTTTTCTCTGATTGGTCAAATATTTCACATGGTAATGTTAATTTATAACTATAACAAGTAAAGGAAAGCTTTGGAAAAAAGGTTTATTTTCAAATTTTTATTTTCACCATCATGGGCATTATTATATCTGTTATATATAAACATGCTTTGTTCTTAGAGAGACTTTTATACCACTAAGACATACACAAAACTATATATACATATTTATGCATGTTCCATACAGAGAAACTACACTGCAAGCAAATTTTCAGGAGAAGCAAAAAAGGAAAAGTCTGACATTTAATATAGAGATTCTTCTGTATTTCTGGATAAGTTATGTTTAGAACTCCATATTCCGAATTCATCTACTATGTCCTAGGCAAGGACATATTCGGCAAATGGGAAATGGTGAGGCTTTGGTTTTCTCAAAGTGAGAATTTGAGGAAGATATATTCCCAAAAGGAAACAGCACCATGGAGTTGTCAGTTGTAAGTTCTTCCAATAGCACTCATGGAATTAATATTAGTAGTATTATTAGTTATGCTTTATTGTAATTCGTGATGTGAGCTTATGTAAAAAACTATTTTAATACTATAAAATACATGTAAAATATGCAGAATAGAAAAGTTAGCTGACAATTTGAGGGAAGGAGAGAAATATAATTTTCTTTTTCATTATAGTTTTCTTTCTTTTTCATATATGATACACATTATTTTGGACTAGGTGGAAATTTGACAAAATGGTTGCAGTCATAATAAAATGTCAGGATTATTTGATGAGGTCAAGTAAGGTTAGATCCCTCAACAGATGTCCCCTGAGAACAGAAATTGTGGGAATTTAAATATATAAATATGCAGGATTATACCTCATTCGTCGAGCCACAAATCATGTGGGTGGAAACAATCTCATTGGTCAGAAGCTTTGAGTCTGCCAAATCCCCCGAGAGGATTGGGGATGGTTATAAAAATCTGGACTTGGTGAGAAAAATCAGTTGGGTGGCTATCAGTTGAAATGTAACGACTGTGGAAAAAGGTTCCCAACTGGGGGAGCCATGACCCATGGCCGGTCGCCTACCACAGAACTTATCGCTAAAGAGTTAATGTTGAATCAAGCCTGCTGCCGATTAACCTAAAGAGTTAATTTGTAATAATGTGCCTTCGATATGAATCCCGAAAGAATGTTATTGTTTTTTTAATCACTGGAGAATCAAAAATTCTGATTCCTCGTTCACTCTACTTCGGTAAAGTCCGTTAAGAACCCGAAAGGACTTTGTTATTTTAGAAGTTGCATAGAGAATTGACAGCCCTGATTATGGAGAATATGTGAAAAGACGTTAATGAAAATTTAATGAATACGTGAAAAGACTTTAGTGAAAATTTGAGGAGCTCTGTTTAAACTTAGAAAAGATTTTTATTTAAGGATTGAATGCTCTGAGATTTTTTAAACGAACACTCTCTCTCTCCGTTGTAAACTGGCATTCCGACAACTGTATTATCGTTCTGACAACTGTATTGTCTGCTCCTGTGAAAGAAAAAAAACATTGTTTTTTATATAAAGACATTCTTCGTAACCTTTCCAGATGTGTTCGACCTTGTTCATTCATTTTATTAATTTTTTTTTGGTGCCATGTTTATTTTTGTGGCCATGTTTATTTTTGTGGTTACAAGTGTACACTGGTGTCCGGACTGGCTTTAAGTGGAAAGACGTCTACTAAAATTACACAACGCAACGTCTGGGATCAGTTCACATCATGGGACAGTGGCACGGTGTTGCAATAGACGTCTTGTAAACCAGCTTTTGTGACATCATCATCTGACGAGATCATCACGACTAGCAACAGCGACCGAACCAACCAGCCAGCTGGGTGGCAGTGTCACACTGGTGCCGTCACAACCGCCAACGAGAACAAGCATCACAACAAAGGAGCTAGCCTTCCGGTGAACATGTTACAATAGAACTTATAGCCAACATAACTATTGATAAGATCTTGTCACTAGTCTCATACAGCACTTAAACTCATAAAGTCCACAGTGAAGAATTCATCCAAACGCTTACCATGAAATTATTTATAAAAAAGACAGAGAGAGGCAACTTTATGGTGGTGGTAAAGTGACTGATGCAAAGACACCAGGTCAGGACCAATAATATTGCTGATTCCTTTTTGGCTTTATCAAGAATCTCTAAATATAAAGTAAGAGTACTGGACCATATGTGGCAGCAATATTCTAATCATGAACAAATTGTAGACTTATACATATGTGTTGGGGAGCGCCCCTTTTTACACAATAAATAGACTCATCTAAGGTATACAAATGATCCTGCCTATACAGAGAACAGGAGTGATTGTTGGAGTTCAGTTGAGTAGTTGTATTGCCGCTTAGTTGGTCAGTAAGAATATAGACTTATTACCCGGACTTACTTCTTATCTACAAGATTGTATATATTTTACTCCTACTAACAAGTATTCCTGAATTACTAACCCGTATTCCAAGTTGTATATATTTTGTTCAATATACTTACATTTTATCTCTCCATATCTGTTTTTTGTGTTATTATTATTTTGTGTGGTTTCTAAACAAGAATCCACAACAATTTGGCAACGAAGGATTCAAACAAGTTCACACGGAGAGGAAAATACGTTTTCAAGTCAGTTACCAAACAACAATTTGGCGATGAGGATTCAAACAAGTTCACGCAGAGAAAAAATATGTTCTGAAGTCAGTCGTCAAACAATTTGGTGACGAGGATTTCAGACAAGTTCATGCGGAGAGAAAAAATGTTTTTCCATATCAGTCGCCAACAAGCAATTGGTAACAAAGGATTTTCAAACAAGTTCACACGGAGAAAAAATGACGTTGTCACATCAGTCGCAAAGAATAAATTGGCAACAAAAAAAACGTGAACTCACATATAACACCAAGGAACAACAAATTAACATTGAGGACCTCAAAAATCACGTAAGAGGAGTCGACAACATCAAATTGGCGAAGCAGATTCGTGCATAAGTTGCACAACAAAATTGTGACAAATTTTTTCCCCCTGAATCACTTTAACAAAGTGTGCTACAAATTGATTCAAACAACAAGTTGAACACAAACAATTTGGCAACACCAACACCAAGAGATAGAAAAAAAAATTGTCGGAATTAATTGCTAGAAAGCAGTTGCTAAAAATCAAACCCCTCATGGTATCGAAACAGCAAAATCATGGAGGATTTTCAGAAGTGAATACTGGAAATCATTAAGAGAACTAAAGAAAGACAATATAAATTGGAAGTAAGACAAATGGAAATGCAAAAGGCTAACGAAGAAAGACAAAACAGAAATGCATAAGAGACAAATGGAAATGCAAAAGGAAAATGAAGAAAAACAAATAGAAATACAAAAGGCAAATGAGGAAAGACAAACACAATTGCAAGAACTGTTATTGAAATTAAAAAGTACAGTCCTAGAAAGGAACACAGAAAAGGAGGAGACATTTTCACAAGATGCGGTGTGGAACGCCATAGAAATTTTTAAAGGATAAAAATTTTGGAGAGTATTACAGGCGATATAAGGATAGTTTTAATATCATCTGTCAGCATTGGAGTGAAAAGAAAAAATTAAGACTTTTACTCAGAAAATTAGGCACAGACGAACACACTAAGTTTGTAGATTATATTCTCCCTAAAAAGATGAAAAATTTAACATTCGATGAGGCAGTGACAGACCTCACAGAGCTATTTAGCCCCAAAATCTCCTTGTTCCATAAAAGGTGGAAATGCCTTAATCTCATAAAAGACAAAAACGAGAACTATTCTACATTTGCATCTATCGTCAACAAACACTGTGACAATTTTAAATTGTCGGAGCTTACTCCAGACAACTTCAAATGTCTTATATTTGTCCAAGGACTAGTTGCTGCTAAAGACAGTGAAATGAGAAAACGCATGCTGACTAAACTTCAAAACGAGCCAGGTCTAACATTACAAAAATTGTCAGAGGATTGCCAGAAATGCCTCAGTATAAAGAAAGATAGCAAGGACATTGAAGAGTCAGGAGTTGTGCACATTCGAAAGGTAAAAAAAAATTTACGTTTTGTACCCTCCCCAAAAGCAAAACAAAATTATAATAACAAAGAAAAGAAATACAGAACTATGTTTGACAAGAATCCAATAAAAAACAAGCCCCCTCCCCGCTTCTGTAAGTTACAGATGTGGTGGATGACATTGGCGTAAAGATTATTTTTTCAAGTATAAAAATTTCCGAGAGGGTGGTAAGATGGGCCCCCAAGCATTGGTATGTAGAAACAAAAACAAACCTAGTAGAGTAAGATCTCCTAGAGTGGAAAATAATGAAACACCAGAAAATATGTTGAAATGGAAATTTTGAACAAGAAGATCAAATTGCAATTGGATTCAGGGTCAGACCTTACAATAATAAATTTACAAACATAGTGAAAGTTGAACAAGCCGACTATGTTATACACTATAAAAATTGCAAAATCAATAACAGGAAAAAGGATTAAATTGGAAGGCAAAATTGTTGTAAATGTAAGATTTAAAGGAAAGACCAAAAAACTAGAAATCTACATGACAAAAAAACACACGCATCCTGGCAGGAACAGACTAGATGCAGAAATTTAATATATAGGATAGGATTTACCCATTAATGCTTGTTGCAAAAAAAAATAAAAAGCATAAAAAATGAGGTATTTTCAAACAATAAAAAAGTTACAACGTAAATCACGCAAAAGAAACCTGTATTTCTTACACTGATAGTTACGAGAAAACTAGCAAACCAGGTGAACAAATGACACACATAAACCAAAGGAATGAAGAGCCAAGCTCGTCATTTTCAAAAAAAAGATTAGCACAATAAAAAAAAAATATATTTTGGAAGCCATTTAGAATATTAGATCTTAAATGGAAAAAAATGCTAGCTTTTCCCAAAAAGAAGCTTGGGAGATGGGTGTTGGGGAGTGCCCCTTTTTACGCAATAAATGGACTTGTCTAAGGTATACAAATGATTCTGTCTATACAGAGAATGGGAGTGATTGTCAGAGTTCAGTTGAGTAGTTGGACCACTGTTTAGTTGGTCAGTAAGAATATAGACTCATAACTTGGACTTACTTATCTACAAGATTGTATATATTTGATTCCTACTAACAGTATTCCTGAATTACTAACCCGTGTTCCAGATTGTATATATTTTATTCAATATACTTACATTTTATCTCTCCATATCTGTTTTTTGTGTGGTTTCTAAACAAGAATCTACAACAATATGTAACATAGATTCTGAAGAAAAAAATTGTATAGTATACACAGTGAACCAACTGTCTTAGCAACAGAATTAGCAATGGATTTACTTTCCACTTCATTTCATCTGAGTCAGGAGGTTAGTATTAACCATGCTAGTGGAAAGCAGAAAGGGGTCTTTCTAATGATTAATAGACTGCAGTTTTGTTTTGGAGGTGTTAATTTTAACAAGCCATTCTTGGTCCTAATTAACAACAGAGAGAAGGTTGTTTATGATATCAGCCACCAATCTGACCTTATTGAACTGATCAAATTGTGATAGAAGCAAATGGTTGTATCATCAGCATAGATACTAAGTTGAGAGTAGAAGCCATTGCAAAGGTTGTTAATGAAAATTAAGAACAAAATAGGACCAAGAATAGAGACCTGAAGGACACCATTAGCTAAAAATAAAATTTGAATGCAATATTTTAAGAAATTTCTTTCTTTTTTTTTTTTACTTCACTAGAATAACTTGTCTTTTACTTTGCCAGGTTTTATATAATATTAAGAATATTACTTTTCATGCACGCATTTTTCCATGTAATATATAATTGTTTCAGTATATTTGAATTATTACGATAGCACATAACAAATCAGGTATAATGAAAGTCATTGCATAGATTAGGTTACCTACAATTTTGAATCTCCAGTATTACCCTAATTAGACATTCTTTTCAAATCTTTTACAAAATTCAAAGTCAATACACTAAAATGCATAATTGACCAAAATCTTTCATCTTAAAATTAAGAGATTACTTTTATTCAATTTAAGTCTAATGCTATAATTAAATCATTTACCCAAGTTTCTATAATTATCCTTGAAATGTGAAATTTGTGTATTAATGATTATTTGCTGAATTTAAAGTTTTAGCCTGATAAGAATATGTAGAGGAAATGCTTTCACTTTGTTTAGTTCATATAAAAGATCATAGCTTACAAGATTTAACATATTTCAGAAGCACTCTCATACAGAAACAGGCCATTTTAAAGCACATGTAATGTACGATTAAATCATCCTGTGCAGTTAATTGCAAAAGTGTTCATATTTACATGACTCTAGCTGTTGATGAAAGTGTCTTTTGGTAGTCTATATTTTAAATTTAGTAATAACTTTTTGCTTCATCTAACCTTGAATTGTTCATCGTAAAACCCAATTTTCACTGTATAAACCCATTCAATAACTTTCCCATTTTTTGGAGGATGGAGGAAAGAGTTTGTTCATAAGTTTCACTTTATGTGCTCATGTATTTATCAGATGTTATAGCTCCATGTTTTAGGAATGTCACTTATTCTGTAGCAATAATGTATAGTATAGTTTGCTATGTCTGAATGAACAGGCTCTGTATAATCTTCCAAGTATTTTAATTTATTGATATTTTCCTGAGGATATCCTTCAATTTTGTTTTTATTTGAATGAAGTTTTAAGTCCTTCTGGATCAGTAGTATCATATTTTCTTTTGGTAGGTACTTAGCTCCTTAACTGAAGGTGTTCTCATCCACATATTCAATGTTCATGAAATAATACACACTTTACTTTTCTAATTTCTTTTCCTGGGAAGTAAATGAGAAACAGGACTTCTCATATTAGATACAAAGATGCTCTGTTCACTTAGGTCTAATTTCTTTTAAGTTTAATTCTCTACATAAGCAAAATATATCAAGTCAAAAGTATGCATGTCATTTTTCTCTTGGAAGAATTTCACTAACAGGCTTCTATAAATAGTAATGGTTAGAACTGGAAGGAGTTTTAATGCAACCTTTTGAAAGGGTACATGCTACCTGTCAGTTTTCAACCATAGGCCATGATATAGAAATGGACAGAGGCATGGCAGGAGATTCAGAGGCCTTACTGAATGAAGGGAAAAGATGTTTCAGTCATCTATGACATTTACCTGCCACCTAATCCATACAGGTGAACAAATAACCAAATTAAGAACAAGACTAATGTTTTCATTTCTCATTGTAATATTAATTTCACCTTCTGTTCCCTTGTGAGCATACAAGATTTTTCCAGTTTGTGCACACTGAGTCAAATGAAAACAGAAACATAATAGGGAGTTATTTGTCCAGTTGTTGAAGTTGGCTTCAGCTAGCAGGGGTTAATTAATATTTTAGGCTTTTATTGACAACATTTTGTACAGCTTTTTCAACCTCTCCATTATAATAAAGGGTGCCATGTATTTCATATACACTTCCCTTTTGTCAGGCAGAGATGAGCTCAATTCATTTTCTTTACTATCAGTTATGAAATAGTAATCCTCTCAAGTATTTTGATGGCAGGGGTACACTTGTTCATTATATTGCAGAAGACAAGAAAAAAAAAAAAAAGAAAGAAAGAAAAGGCAAATTACATATATACCAAATAATTTTATTCATTTTAACAGCAAGTACAGAAATCATTAATTCAACTCCACAAAATTACTTTCAACAACACCCTTTTCATGTTAGAACTTATCTTTAAAAATCACTTGCACAGTTTTTGTAAATAGACTTAATTACTTTTTACGTTCAAGGGTGAAAAATGAAGAGAGAACCAAAGTGACAGATGGTCTAAATGTCCAGTTGAGAAAAGTGTTATAACTGAATGGATATTGTTGTTGGTACATTGGTTTCACCACCCAAAAGATTACTCATGAATTTGATGTCAGTTTTCGGTTAGATTCACAAAGTGAGTTGCAAGCATCCAGCCAGTGCACCCAGATATGTCTGGTTTCTACTCTAGCTATCATAAATTTGGGAATCTAACAGGTGTCCAAGAAGCAAAATCATAGTATCTTTATGACAGATGATAACACCAGCTGTAAAAAAAAAAAAAAAAAAAAAAAAAAATCTATTAAAAACATATCAATATTAATTCTTTTTTTTCCAAATATTTGTTTCACTCCAAGCAAGGCAGTGCTACCACTGGTGCACTGGGAGTTATATAAAGAAGAGGGTGAAGAGAGCTGTATGAGAATAGAGTGGAAAGGAAAAAGAACAAGATACAAAGGGGTGTCAGGGAAAGAATGAGAGTCAAGAAGATAAGAGATGGCAATTGACATTGCATTTAAACTCTAAATTTACTTTATTTTGTTCTCTACAAGATGTGACCATTAAGTTATTGAATTAAGTTATTGAATTAAGTTATTGAATAAACTGTAGCATTAGTTCAGATACCATTTAATATATATATATTTTTTTTTAAATGTTTAAAAAAAAAAAATAAATAAAAAATATTGGTTAGTTATTTATTCTACATTTTTATCTTGTCCATATTAAATAATCATTTAATATGAAAGAGAGAATATTAACATACCTCAAGAAATTATACATCAAGCATGACCTGACAGTGTGACACAAATCTATATTTGAAAGGTCAGCAATTCTATTTAATAGTTTCCTTTAATGCAGTTTATAGAAAAAGGTTTAAAAAGGCTACATAACTAAGAATTTACATAATAAATTAAGTGAAAAAAATAAAATAATACCTCAATTGTTCTTAAGCAGGGCTGGTATCTTTATGGAGTCTCATATGGTTGTCTATAATCTGAAACATTTCACTTGAGGAGGGAATGCGGCCATTTTCAAGTTTGGACCACACAGGAACATCTACAATAAAAGTAATGTACATGTAACAGTTAATATTTGCTGTAAAGATATTGACTTGTTCTTAGCATATATTTTTCACTTACATGTAACCATTTACTCCAAATGTTGTTCAGAACAAAAAAAAAAAAAAAAAAAAAAAAAAAAAAAAAAACATACCATTAAATGTTACTTCAAATGCCCCAGTAGATATCAGGTGACCTTCTAATGCATTACTAAGAAAGAAAACCATCATACAAGAATAAATCTGGAAAAATTAAAAAAAAAAAAAAAAATTTAATATAAAATCATGTAGATAAATATTGCATAACTAAAATGCTCTTACATGCAATGGAAGAGACAACAGAATTTAATATGGGCTCATGGTAAAAATTCTAATTGTAAAAGGAGAATAAGGATTGACTTTGTGCTATCATTTACAGGGCCCACACTTCTGGACGAAAGACAAGGACTTTAATAAAACAGTTGAACAAATAAACACATATATTACTAATAATTATGATGGTGAAGAATGAATTAAAAAAAAGAAACCGAAAAATAATTTAAATAAAAATCAGGATTATCAATAAGCAGTTATATTCAACTAAATTACAAATAATGGAAGATAAAATAGGAACAATGGTTCCATTATGATTGATCTAATTTAACAATGAGGTCTGAGGCATACTTGTCAAAATTCTATCATGATAAAATATTTAGTTCATATTACTGAAGTATTGAGGTATCTTAGATCTGGATAATCATTTTAAAAATTTCTGTAAATCTTGTTTTTCTAAATTTAAATATGCAAATCGATCATAAGCAAAGAAATAGAGAACAAATTTTTTTCTTTTAAACTTACAATTATTTTACTTGAATTCATTCATCTGTTCAGTAACTGTACAATAGGATATCTAACATTTTTCAATGATGTGATAAAATAAAACTTACCTTATTAGAAATAGCCCAAGTAAATATACTGGGTGCCTGCATATTAAAACAAGGGAAGGGATCTTGACCAGAAATAATAAGTCCAATCAAAGCTAATTTGAATATACTTAAAAACTGTGCTATGGCTGCCCGAGTTGGTGTAGGTGGGAAGTTTTCTCCCTCAACCTGCAAGCTAGGAAACCGATGTTGAATAGCTTGTGCATACTGTTCAAATACTTTTCGGTAGCCTCAAGAATAACTGGAAAGAAAAAGTTTTAATATACAAGATGCAAATTAAATAAAAAAAAATAATAAAAGAATACCAATGTTGAGATAAAGAAAGAGAAAAACATCTTAATTCTTGATTACTTAATGTATTAAGAAAAAAGAGAATTAGTCTACTTGTTATGTAACTATAAATGGGCCTTTGCCAGCAACATATATATTAATGTACCTACTATTGAGTATCTTACATACCAACCCATGAGTATGACAGTATAATATTTTTATTACAATGATTTATCAAACATCTTTTTCATCACTACACACACACAAAAAAAAAATAAAAAAATTAAAAAAAATAAATCAATGTTTCAGAACTTAGTTATTCTTTTTCAGGTGATATTTTAAAAAGACTGGTGAAAATTTATTTTGGAAAATAGAAAACAAATTCATAGTTGTTTAGGAGTTAAGGAGGAGTAATGGGAAAGTTAAATGTTTATGGGTGTGTCTGGATTACTTAATCAAAAGCGAGAATTAGATTGAACTATAAAAGGTGAACATTTAGGTGGTAGAGAGGTGGGTTGTTAAATCATGTCATAATAAAATGACTGTCTGGGGAAAGATATATATTAGGAACACATAATATACAGAGGCACACATTAATTTTGAACAGTTCAAATCAGATTTTAGAAGTATTCAAAAAGGTTTTTAATACCTCAGAAGTTTCTTAAAAAGGGGCCTATTGATAAGATTAAAATTTAATTTAAATATCTGTTCTTTCACACATGCAAACATCTTTAGGGAAGATTATTACCATGTATTTTCTTTGGAAAAAAAAAAAGAAAAAAAGTGCTTTGTGTTTTATTAATCTGAAGAAAAACAAAGATTACACATCTGTATCTCATTTTCAATTTACACATTTTACTAACTTTCAATTTCATTCAACATTAAAATATTGGCACATTTTAAAATTTTATTTTTCATTTTTTAAACCTGTTGAAAATGTTCTTTGCAAAAAGAATTAACACTTTAGAATTCCTGTAGTTGAAAATAACATGCAAAAATAATCACAATTATAGAAGATAAAGGGAAGAAATGTTTAATATTTCTGTATAAAAAAAAAAAATTCTAAGGAGAATCAAACCCAAGACCTCCAATCACTGATAAGAAATGGATCATTGAACATATACTAGATGATGTCAAGTAGAAGGAAGTATATGTTGTTGATACCCCCCCAAAAAAAACCAGCATTTGCCAGAGCAACATTCTGAGAGAGAGAGAGAAAATTAAAAAAAGGCTGTGAATCAGCCACCCAGAAGAGAAGTATTTCCCATAGAGAGAAGCCAGTCTGAAGCATCTCTTCAGAGAAAAATATTCAAACATTAATTCCTATTTCCTTGAATGCAAGTGGTAAGTAAGATTTAAATACTATTTTGTTTGTCCATGATCACTTCAAAATAATTAAAATATCAGCTGAAAAAAAAAAAAAATGCTCTGAAGCATTAAATTTTTTGTACAGTGATAAGATGCTTCATATATATATATATATATGCTTCATATATATATACACACTGTATATATATATATATAAAAAAAAAAAGTTGATACAATTTTTCTTTCCTTTTCTTTTGAGTGATCTAACCAAGAAAGATCACACCATGAGATAAGCTGATGACTGAAAATCCCTTTTTGAAAGTTTTGGATAATTACAGAAAGTAGACAGAGGTTAGCTGCTGAGAAGGAAGAAAAGGATTAGTGCCATCCATATGGAGCAGTAGTACGAGATGTGAATGTTAAAAAAAAAAAAAAATTGACTCCTTTGACCACTCTCAAAGGGGCAGAACAAACCCAAATTTAGAAACCATTTTAGTAAAGATATTTTGAGAATATGGAAATGGGTAGAATCCAACCAAACCCTGGCTAATCTCCATCCCTGCCAGATACAGGGCTTTATATAAGCTGGAGATTTTAAAACAGAGATGACCAGAGACTACAAAACAAATAGAGTCCCCGCACTACTGCTACCAGAGTCCACATAGCTTGCCAAGACCTTGTGTTAACCCAGAAGGTAGAAAAAGGCTGCAGACTCTGGTGATCTCAGTGTCATTTAATTTCAAGTGAGAAAGGTTAAAAAAAAAATAAAAAAAATAAAGAAATCACTGTATAAAACAAAGCATCTATAAACTAAATTGTTGTTACAGTTTTAACTAGAAGATTTCTTTATTCTAAAGAATTGTTTGTTATGCCACTTCCAACTGTTGAACCAGTCCTCACTTCAAATTTGCTTTGTTAGCAATTTTCTCATTCTCTGAGATCAAAAACATGTGCCAGAAGCATGGATGGTCAAACAGAAAAATGCCAGCCAAGTGAAACCCTGCCACCAACATGATACCAGCATCAAAATGAGCAGCACATTAATGAGTGAGGAGTCAGCTAGATGATAACTCCGGTGACCTGAGGAAACATGAAGACCAACACAGGTTATAAGGCTACATCATTAGTTACCATTGACTAGGACCAATAAAGGGGTAATATATTAGTCACTGCTGACCAGGGTTAAGTGTTATCTTGTTCAGACTTGTATTCAAAGAAGTAGCAAGCAAGGTTTGGTCTCATAATATTTAATGCGTAAATGTTTAAACAACTTTTTCAAAATCTATTAATTTTTTGTTTTATTTTTTTTTCAAATGTTGAAAAAGATTGTGAATAAACTGTTCAAAAGTTCATGTCTTGTTAGGTTTTCATTCAAGTACTTTTGACTGTTTTAGCAATTATCAAAGAAAACTTTTATAATAGACATTTTTGAAACATGTTGCATTTTTCTTTCTAAAAATGCTAGAACTCAAATATTTACAGCAATGTCATGTGTAAAACTGTTTAACAAAAAATTATTTTTCTATAGATTATCATTTTGTATTTGTAAAACAATAATATAAATTAAGGCTGAACTTCAGGAACATACTCTGCTGCAAATAGCAGTAATCAAATCTTGACAATTTTTATTGTTTTAACAAGCTATTTTTAGGATTTCAATAAAAACATGAAACTATATTTCCAAATTCTGTTTTCTTCACTTTATTCAGTTTTTTTTTTTTTAGATAGACATTTCAAATCTACCCATAAAAAGATAAATATGTTAAATATTTTATACAGATTTTAAAATGTCATCCCTTGGTGTGAGATTTTCATGAGAATTTCTTTTTTGCATGGTAATAGTTTTGAGTACTTTAAGTTTCTCCTAATGGGGTGTGTATTTTTGTAATCATCTAATAATCGTCCTATGTTAATATTGGTATTTTGGTTGGTTATGTGATGATTGATATGTTCATGATTTGCTCTAAGTTTTGATAAGTGACATGTTAGTATACAAGAGTGTGATGCATAAATGACCAATGTAAGAATAAAAATAAAAATTAATTATGGACATGGGAATTCATGTTCAATACTGTTTTTACATAGGACCTAAAAAAATAAATCAAAGATTGATAACAATTATGTTTTCAGTTAAAAGTAGTAAATGATAAATCTAAAGTACTGACTCATTGCAATCTTTCAGTGAGCTACAACAGCAAATATTTTTTGATGTTTTCATTTTGTTTATAGTTAGGGTGCATCCAGTTAATGTTTTCATTTTTTTTTTTTGTGGTTGTTTTTCTTAAAATCTTTAAAATTAATTTTTATTTCCTTAGTGACACGGTTAGAGATTAGTAACAATAAGTTTTGTATTATTTTTCTCGATTCTTTAACACTGTGAAAAATTATTTTTAGCTTGTGGTGATAGAGAAATAAACAAAATAAAAATGTCACCATCTTTAAAATTAGACCAATCTTTCACAAACATGGAAGAAAACAACAAAAAACAGAGACAATTCATGTTTTTAAAGTGCTGCAGCCATTGTAAGATCCAAAAACGAAATAAAACATTTGCACAACTAACCTATCCTTGCTACATGGTCAAATGACAGCTGCTACTTTTGGACGCAAACAGTGCAGCTTTAAAGATGATTTAATTTAAATCATTTAAACAAAAAGGTAAAACAGACAAATTTCTGTTATCTCAAAGTGAAATAAAAATTTGCATAAGCCTTAAGTTTTCCACTACAAATTTAAGTAGCTTTTATGAAAAGATTACTAACTTTAAAAATTGTAGAAAAATCCAGAAAACAAACGAAATGACAACACACAACCCATGGAGTTTGATACAATTTCAAAATCTTTTTTAAAAAAGTAAAAAGGATAACTAAAACTAGTGTAGTAATTCAAAAGCTGATTAACTACCAGATTAAAAAAATAATGTCTTCATAATTTTCATGCTTAACAATATATAAAAATTAACATAGCAGTAAAAGGTGTTGACAGCTTGACTGACAAGTTCCTGTTTTATTGGTAAAAAAATATAAAAAACATTTTTTATTTAAAAACTACTCAGTAATCAAAATAAATTTAAGGAAATATTCTCTGTAATCTAGTAAAGACAGTATTTTATTGAATTTTAAATTTACCATAGTTAATTGGTCTTATTTTCTGGTGTTTTTGCTGTGTAGTAGACATCTGTTACTGTAAGGTGAGGAAAGAAAATATACTGATCAAGCTTTTTCATTTAATACTAAAATTTTTAATAATATCACCTAACCTCTCTACAAACGATAGAATTGATAAACTTTAATTTAAATTTTTATTAACTTAAAGTTAAATAATTTAAAACTTTAGATTAAAAAAAAAAAAAGGTTTAAAACTTAGTGTTCAACAGTGTTCATTCATTAAAAAAAAAAACAAAAGTTCTAACAAATTGCATTTTTATTTCATGATTCTGAGCAGATTTTCGATTTTTACTTTAAAATTTCGAACGTCTTGAGAAAAAAGGATATTAATTTTTTTTTGCCTTTTCTCTTACTAAAGACTTTGACGATTAATTTAAAACTTTATTTTAATTTTTTGTGTCACTTTTTCATCATAGTACAAAGTACGCAGTTTTTTTTTTTGTTTTGTTTTTTTTTTTACACAAAAAGTCTTTTTTTTAAGTTAAATTTTGGTTTCATTTAAAAGAAATCGCCTTACAATAGGCAATTATTTTTTGTTGTATGTCAATTCACTGAACCGCCATTATAAAAAAAAAGTTTAAGTCTTAAATCCAGTATTTGTCCTACAGATTTTGAGAAAAAAAAAAAAAGTTATTTCTCGGAAAGCTAATATTGAATTTTAAATTTTTTATTAAAATATTGTTGAAATGATAAAATCTTGGGAGACATGGTTAACACTTTAATAGCGAAAACAATTTTAAGAAAAATCGTTAACACCCCTCAAAAAAAAAAAAACAAAAACATGCATCCATTTTAGACTTTTGTTAAGAGGTACCTAGAGGATGTTAAGAGAGGGATCATTTACATAATTAATTAAAGCACATTTTTTCGGACACGAAGGTCTGACTATTGTAGTTCTACCTACTTGATTTTTGAGGGGTGGGGGAGAGCTCTACCATCAAAATCCATGTAAAATTAATTAAATTCTTAAAAGAAAACTTGTGAAGCAGCATTATTCAGTTTTACTAACGAGACACGGTCATTTAAACTTTCACATTAGTGGATTTTCTGAAGTTTAGAATAGAATTTAAGTCTTTCTGAAAGGCTTCTATTTTATTTGCAAATTATGAAAGAAAAAAATTACGACTTTTGATGAAATATCCAGTTATAATTCAATTTGAACTTAAAATACAGTAGTAACATTACTCAAAAACTGGTAGTCACTACCAGTATCGTTTAGAAATCCTTTCAGTCTCGAGAGAGGATGTACTTTGTACTTTCATCACTCACTTTATATATATATATATATATATATATATATATATATAATAGTACGGATCAATATGAATTGCCTTCCTCAATTATTTTATTTTTAAATAAAATTGCTAACCAAGCCAAATTTAAAATTAAGTGAACGAAAATGCTTTCAAGAAAGCAGAACATTTGTTGAGCAATTATCAAATAAAATAATACACATGCGAGCTGTTTAAATGCAGGACAAAACAAATTTTCTTTGTCATTTAAAGTTGTTCTCTTGATTAGATTGAGTTTTACAGTCAAAAATGTCAATAGCAAAAATATGCTTCAGAGTGAAAGCGGATTATGTAATTTTTAAATACACAAGAAGACGGTTAAAAAAAGTATAGAATTCTAAACTGAACACTTTCTTCCGATCTTTTGAAAAAGGTTAACAACACTAAAAAAAGCTAACAGTCTTTCTTTAAAAATTTAAACTAACAACACCCAAGTAGAAAACCCTAGTAACCACTATGACTATATTTTCTAGAAAAGTGAGAAAATACAACAATAGACGTTTTCTAAAGTTTCTGAAAAAAATGAAAACTATATGATTATTGCAAGACTACATTTAGTAACACAATGACACTTTAAGCAAGTAGCTTTTCTCCTCTTTTAGTAGTTCTCAGAAGAGTGAACACCAATGAGAAATAATACTTACCAAAACATAAACTTGATAGTGGGACCTGCAAATTTGGTTAATTTCAGAGATTTTATATCTTTCTGAATGGCTGGCTCTGGTTGGGATGAAGTCATATCATTCCATGTAAGTACACAAAGGCCAACAAATAACGCAGCCATTGACATCTGGCTAAACGAGGCCATTTTTTTTTTTTTTTTTTTTTTTTTTTTTTTTTAATATATATGCTGCTGAGTTCGTAACTCAAGAGCACATAATTCTGATTTATCCATTTATTCACACTACTTAAATTGACAGGCCCGCTAGTTAAATATATATATATATATATAGGAAAAATTTTTTGAGGGGAGTAGTTTTTGTAGTCTAGCATTCATTAAACGATCCTAAGCCACAGCATTTCATTTATCAGAATCCCAAAATTTTGATTTTTTTTTTTAATTTATTTAGAAGGGGTTCTTACATAGTGACAAAAAATCGATCCTTGACTTATGAGTTACACTTATACACTTAGTTTTTCTTTACAAAAATGTCAAGTTTGAAACTGTGCTCACATCATTTGCACACAACTAATGTCATTTAAAAGAAAAAAATTAGTACTTTTTTTAGGCTCTTGTACAAACATTGGGGAAACAGTATGGCTCCTGATTCACCAGGTCTACTACTGATATGGCTAACTACCATCACCAAATACATATACCAGGCTGTTGCCCTGGATATTTCAAAGTGTTTAACAGGGTTTTGCATGTGAGCCTTCTGTGCAGCTAGTGGGCTATGATATAACTGGACGTTCAATTTAATCCAATTACTCCTATCAAATTGCATAATGAAGGTCATATTGAACAGGATACTTCCAGATTCTATCATACAAACACAAGTGTCTCTCAGGGCTCTATCCTAGGTCCTATGCTCTTCATGATCTTCATCAATGATTTTGCTGATGTAATCAGTTCCCAAGTAGGCATCTATGCAGTTGACACTACCATTTGTTCCTGTCTCAATAATAAATCTACTAGGGTTGACAAAGTAAACCTCACTGCTGCTCTTGAAAAAGACCTTCAATCTGTTGTGGACTGGAATAAGAAATGGCTTGTAAATTTGAATGCTTCCAAAACAAAGTTGCTCTTCTTTAACTACCTGAGAGAAACTTTCCTAGCTTCCATGAGTATGGATCATGCTATTCTCCCAGAAAGTAATACACTGTACCTCCTCAGCTTCACTCTCTCAGGTGATCTCAAGTGGAACAACTACTACATTGAATCAATAGCTGCATCTACTGTTAGCAAGGTAGGGTCACTGTGTCGGGGCAGGAAGTTTTTCTTGTCAGAATCCATTTGCACATATACAAATCTACCATTTGTCCATTTATTGAATAGTGTCACCATATCTGGTCAGGTACTCCTGCTATTCACCCCAGGATTCTCAACAAAATCCAAAGGAGGATCTGCAATGTAATCAATCCTGATTTAGCAGCTTGATTTTAGTCACTTTCTTACAGACAGAATATGGCTTCCTTCTGTCTTTTCTAGAAATATTTTCATGGCTTCTGTCCTGATGAGCTTATCTCCCTGCACTTTGTCTATACAAATTGACTTGAGCTACTAGATTGACAACTATCCCACCCTTTTAAAGTCAAATGTAACCACCACTTCTTCTCTATCAGTTTCTTTTCTCACACTTTCTGCTGGTGGAACACCCTCCCATATACTTACTTCCCTGATAGCTAAAATCTCTAAGAGTTTAAGTGCAATGTCAACTGCCATTTTTTATCCTCTTGATTTCCACCTTTTTTTGACATCTTCACTACTTTGCTCTTCTTTTCTTTGGCTTTCTTCTCATGTAACTCCTTGTGCACCAGTGGTAGTACTGCCTTGCTTAGAGTAAAACAATTATAAAAATAAAAAACATGAAAAACAAACAGATATATACATTTTCTAATTTATTTAAATTTGAAAATATTATTATGCAATATTAAAAAATGTAATCTATATAATTGTGGCAGAGAGATAATTGATGTAAAGTGTAAATAAAAGAGATGGAGACTTCACATTTGTAAATAAAATAAATACAGATAATTCTTTAAAAAGTCAAGCATTGATTTGACATTGCATTTATTTTATGAATTACTCTTTCTAAATTCATAAATAATCAATATTTTTTTAATTCTGACAAATGTCATGGTTTGATGAAGTTCTAATGAATGCTAATCTTCAAAAGATCACCAAAATGTATGTTTTATCACCAAAATGTATGTTTTTTCCAAAATGAAAGCAAGAAAACATTACTCTTTTTTCTTTTAAATTACCAAAAATTTGACAAATTAAATCGGATTTTCAGCACTCTATTCATTAATGAATAAATTGTATACTGAATAGGTTATTTTAGAAGAAAACTTTGTGGAATTTTTTGTGTGTATTATCTCATCCTTTTGGTACATTGTGAACACTTTTAAAATTAGGAGGTGGTGACAAATGCTTTTAATAATTTTATAAAGAAAAACCTCTGAAAATGTTATTTCAGTAAGAAATTTATACAATATTAAATCAGAATATCTTGAAAATTTGTAACCTTGCAAAAAATAGTTGTGTGAAAGATGGCAAAAATTCTTAATATGTGATCCCTTACTTGCTGTTATGTGATGTTCAAAGTCCCTGCACAGAAAACAACATTTTTATTCTGTGTTTTGCTTTCTTAATGCTTATATCCAGCCAACATGTAGAGTGAATCAAATTGCAACAGAGTATAACAATTAGTAAAGGAGTACAATTTTTGTGAAGTACCGTCAGATTTTGTAAGATTTGATTGTATAGAAAATCCAAGCTTATATATACCTAAACCTTAACATGATCCAATAAAAAAAGTATATACATTTATACATTCACCAACAGAAAAGCTCTTTTCATAAAGACAGTCAGCTCACTAAATGTGCTGACATCTGCAAAAACAAAATAAATATTAGGACCTTGAATAAATTCTTCCTGTTTTCCAACAGATAACATTCACAGAACTATGTGTGTGTAGTTTCAGATGGTAATGCATCTATAAGGGAGTGCTATAAACAAGCTTGAACTTCAGTGTTAGTCATTTCACCAAAGTGTAAACAACTTTGTTTTTCATAGTGTTAAACATGTCAGATTTTGTTCCAAAGAAAGTGTATTTGCAGGGAATTTTACTGCACAGCTTTATTCAAAAGAAATCTGCAGCTGAAGCACACAGAAGACTTATGATGACCATGATCTGTCAAAAACAACATGCAGAGATTGGTTTACATGCTTCAAAAATAAAGATTTTGATGTTGAAGATTAGAAATGCTTTGGTGCACTGGAAAAGTTCTAAAAGAAAAAAAATTGGAGGCATTACTTCATTAAGACTCATGTCAGGTGCTAACTGAACTTGCAGAATCATTAGAAGTTGATCATACAACGGTTTTGAAACATTTGAAAGCATTAGGAATGATTCAAAAGCAAGGAAATTGGGTATTGTATAAGTTGAAGCAGAGAGATGTCAAATGATGTCTTGTCATGTGTGAACAGCTGCTTCAATAGAAAAGGAAAGTTTTTTTTGCATTGTATCCTGACCAGTAATGAAAAGTGGATACACTACTATAATCTGAAGTATAGATCATGGGGTAAGCTTGGCCATGCATCATCATTGGTGGCAAAGCTGAATCTCTATGGTTTGAAGCTTCAACTCTGCATTTGGTGGGGTCAGCTGGGTGTAGTTTATTATGAGCTGCTCAAACTGACCAAAACCATCATGGGAGATCATTATTAACTACAATCAATGCATTTGAGCTGAGCATTGAAGAAAAAAATGGCCACTTATGAGTCAACTTATGGTTAGCCTCAAAAGACATGCTGTTTTAGTGACATGGAATTCAAATGCTGCCAGAAAGATGGAAAAAAGTAATGGCTAGTGATGGATAATGCTTTTAATGACATGTTTCTTACTAAGTTTTGTAAATAAAACATTACTATTCATGAAAAATCAGTGAGAACTTATTCAAGGTTCTAATACAATCTTATTTATTGGTCAATCAGGTGTAAGGAAAAATATCTTAAAAGTTGATCTAATTCTATTCTCCAAAAATGTATAATAATGAGTGAATTTTAATTTTTCAGCAAATAGCCATGGGACATCTATCTGAAGATCTTGTCTGAGCAAATTGCATTTTCTTACTCTCTCACCTTCTCTTTTGCACTGCATTCATTGATTCTCCTTCTTCATGTACTGTCAACAAAGAAAAAAATAACATTCTAGTGAGTCACAGGTTGTCAAACTGGATGTATCATCTAGGTAATGTGCTTTTTTCACACTTTCTCTTTCAAACCACACTGATTCTCTTCTTGCCTCATTGACTTGTTGGTAACAAAAAGAAAAAACACAGTCATATCAGATTTTTGGTTTGCTTCATAAAAGGAAGATATCATTCACATTGATGACATCATTTTGTCTTTTCTTCACAAATCCATTTTATCTGACCTTAAGTGAACGTGAAATCTTATATACACATTAAAAAGAAAAATTTACGCAGGACTTTCTAACATTGCAAAACAACAAACTTGATGCCATTCTACTCATTGAATAAATTTACACTTATTATTAAAAACATGGCCTTTTTATCTTTTGTACAACTTTCTGATACTTTAAAATGTGGTGGGCTCAATTATGTTTGATATAAGGCCATTTCACAAACATAGCTGAAACTCCCTACAGTACTTAACACAAGTCAAGAACAAATTAACCCATGCTGTGCTACACTACCAATATGTGGAGAAGACACTTTTTACAAAAACTGATACAAGAGTAAACTGAAAGTGTAAATAATATTATGTCAATGAATGCATTTTTAAAGTAAAAAAATTGACCAAAATTGATACTAGTGAAGGCCCAGGTGGAATTCTTAACTGCAGAGAGTGTTTTCCAATAATGACTCAATATCACCACAAGAGTTACAAATTTGTAATTCATGCTATAAATAGTAAACACTCAGAAAATATATTGCTGGATCTTGATATAATCACCATTATACCAAGAAAGAAATGAAAAATTACAAGTCATTTTTAATGCATCAAGAACTTTAACACAAACAGAGAAAAAATATGCTCAAATTTAAAAAGAATGTCTGCCCTTAGTCTTTGAGCTTTATAAGTGAATACATTACAAACATCTCCCATATGGGAGGGCCAAAAATCACTGTTGCAGACTGTTTATCAAGGCCAGCTAATGCTGCAACAATAGATATTTTGATTTACAGAAAATTATCAATCATACGCATTCTGATAAGAAGAACAAAAAACTGAAAGCTGACCACAGCACTGGCAACAATGAAAAGGAATAACTTTGTAAACTAAAATCTGACCTCATCATTGCCAGCAATGAAAAGTGTGTTCCTTTTCATTGCTGGGAAAGAAAAAACTAAAATCCGACTACACCTATGTAGTTGGTTTTTAGTT
Organism: Ascarosepion bandense; assembly: GCA_037127315.1. NCBI lineage: Eukaryota > Metazoa > Mollusca > Cephalopoda > Sepiida > Sepiidae > Ascarosepion > Ascarosepion bandense. Next base: position 2,070,956 of record JBBBDQ010001260.1, on the reverse strand, counting down.
TTTCTTTGTTCATCTCCACCTATTATAGGTTAATTAGCAAGACTTGTATCAGTAAACCATTATTATTTTCCCCCAAAATTCTTATAATCTAAAACATATTTTCTGATTTTAACCTGCAATGGGTTTATTTTGAAAAGAAAGGGTGAAGTTTAAAAAGAAAGGATGATGCTTCCCTCTTGCATGTATAATTCTTAGTTCTTTTGAACTTTCAGTTCATTTTAAAAATGAGTTATTAAAATATTGTTGAATCACTAAGATGTCTTTCTGACTTGTCACTTTGGGAAACACTTCCTGCTTTAAGTAACAACTTCAGTGTGCTACTGTTGTCAATGATATTTGTCTTAGACCACAAATGGAATTTATATAAGATTATTACCAAATCTGCCTTGAAAAAAACATTAGTTATTTAGTTTATTTTATTCAATGAAACAAGAGAATTAAATGATATGTTTAAAATTGTACTTGGAAATGATATCCTAATTATTTATCATTTTACAAAAATTGAAATTGCTGGGGTGTTTTATGAAGTTATACACATATAAACAGTAAAAAAAAAAAAAACCTCAATGTAACCTTCAACTTTGTCCACCTCTGAGCTAAGACCAAAGTGTGGAAGGTAGTCATATATGAGATGATCTTCACTGATGATGCAACACTGGCAGCATACTTTGAAGAAGCATTGCAGCGACTCATCAGCTGCAATTCAGCCTAAATAAAAAAATATATTTAAAGATACTTAACCTATCAGTTGAATAGAGTTCTTTGAAATTCCCCAGTTGTCATTAGAGGCTGATAATGTATCAGACACAAATGTAATTTGACACTGGTGTTATTAAGACACATGGGACTCTACCTTTCTCTCTTTCTTCTGTCCTTTCTTTCCTCTCATTTTTCTCTCTCTCTCTCTTCTGTCTTTTTTCTGCCTATATATATCAGAAATTGATTTAACATCAGCTCACTACTTTTTCTCTGTTCATAAGCTTCTCCCTTTTTCTATTTGTCAAACTTTGCTATTGGTCAAACTTTTGCTAAACTTTGCTTTGTGAAGTAATAAAGTTACTAATATGGAAGAGGTAACTGAGTGTGAGAGAATAAGAGAAAATTATTAAGAAGAGAGGACAATAAAAGAACAGGATTTAAGACGACAGAAAATAATGATTAACATTGCATTTAAATTTTTGAAGATCAATATTGACTGGAAAGCAAGAAGCCAGAAGAGAGTTCCACAAGCAAGAAGTGCAAGAGAAGAAACTGCTAGCATAGAACTTAAGGTTACATGTAGAAATTTCAAGAGTAAAAAGATGAAACCTAGCAGCTAATATTAGTAGTGTGCTTAAATTTGTAAAGTTGAGGTGTCAGAGCAATTACTATGAAAATATTTATAGAAAATTTTTGTTCACACTCCTCCCTCTTCTTGTTCACACTCCTCCCTCTTCTTTTGGACAGGAGTAGAGGCACATGCCTTGTTTCCTGTTTAGAAAAGGGTTCCCAGTTTCTTTTCTCTCCTCTGGTCCTAGTCCTAGTGCTGTCACAAGCTTTTTGCAGTTTTTGTGGATGGTGGCAATGTCTCTTCATTCTGAGAGTACCGGATTGGCAGTTTCCTTATTGTTGCTTCCAACTCTTAGTTAGGAGCCCGAACTCGTGCATAGCATCATGAGAGGCTGCTCTGATCAACAGTTGAATAATATTGGGGTTATATGTAGTGCTATGTTGCGCATGGATGGGTGTCCTTGCATGAACCTCCGGTGGGCAAACCTGAGGCCACATTATGCTGCAGTCTACACCAGTTTCCCTCCCACACATGCTGCATAAAGCAACCAACTGATTCTACTCTAGGCCTCTCTCCTAACACAATCATGAATACACGATATCATAAAAGCAAATCTAAACCAGCTAACTTAAAAACCCCCAAACCCATCAGCATCTCCTTCGCTAATATAAGAGGTATACACACCAACTTTTACAGTGTTGAATCCTTTCTCCAAGTCAATTCACCTGACATTCTAGCTTTCTACAAAACTAATCTTGACCCTTCTATCCTCTCTTCTGAATTCTATGTCCCTGGTTACCTTCCCATCTTCAGGAAGGACTCCAATGTCCACATGCACGTCAGTGAACGCCTCTCTCTAGCTAGGGTGATCTCTCTTGAATCAATAGATCATTCTTATATGTGTTTCTGTTTCTCCCTACTAAGTTCAGTTAGCTTTCTTTTCTTCCTCTAGTACTCCCCCTCATCTCCCGACTGTTCCATTCTTGACAACATCTCCAATAATATTGACAAGGCCATTTCTTTTCATCCGTCTGCTCATATATTTGTGTTTGGCGACTTTAATGCCCACCACACCAAATGGCTGAAAAACTCTGTTACAGATCTTGCTGGTGTCCACACCATGAATTTTTCAATCACTCAGTCCCTTACGCAAGTGGTGGAGTTCCCCACACGTTTCTCTAATAACCCTAATATACACGACTCACTACTAGATCTCTGTTTTACTCCTATCCCTGACTCTTGCAATGTCAAGCAACTCTGCCCCCTCAGAAACTCTGACCATGTGGTGGTTTCGGTTAACATCTCTCTCCACTCCCACTCCACCCAAGAACCTAGCAGAATATCTTATTGCTACCAAAGAGCCGAATGGGACTCATTCCGCGATTTCCTGTATGATGTCCCTTGGAACAAAGTCTTTAGTCTTCCTGTTGAAGACTGTGTGGCTGAGGTCTTTTCTTGGGTTAAGGCTGGCATCGAAGCTTTCATTCTAGCCAGGAAGTTGATACTTAAATCCCACTCATCCCCTTGGTTCTCCTCCGCTTGCTCAGCCGCCATTGTCCATCGAAATCACTTTTTCCGGCTTTATTGGAGTCACGTATTGGACCATAACAGGCGCCTCTTTGCCTCTGTTTGCAATGAATGCAAGAGGATACTTGAAGAAGCTAAGCTGCTGTTTGCAGCCAGAATGAAGCAGCACATATCATCCTGTAAGTTTGGTTCCAAAGACTACTGGAGGCTCTGTAAAAGTGTACTAAAAATAGCAAACCCTCACCCCCCCTCTAATCAATGAATTTGAGGTCCTTACCTCTACAACAGACAAGGCTGAGTGCTTTGCTCACAGATTCTCCACCAACTCGACACTAGACTCTTCTGGGGTATCTGCACCTGACTTCCCACCCCAAAATGAGACCCAACTGAATGACATCCACATTATCCCCTCGGTGGTCTCTAACATAATTTCAAAGCTTGACCACCATAAAGTGAGCGGCAGCGACGGAATCCCAATCATTGTCCTGAAGAAATGTTCTCCTGAAATTTTCCTCTTTTCTCTTCAAACTCTATACTTACTGCTTTTCTGCTTCTTGCTTTCCTGCCTGCTGGAAGTCCTCCTCCATGGTTCCAATATATAAAAACACTGGTAAACCCTCTGACCCCTCTAATTATTGCCCTATCAGCCTCCTACCAGTTTTTGGCAAAGTGTTTAAAGCCATCATCAACGCCAAGGTGGTTCAACATCTCACTGCTTACAGACTAACAGTATGGTTTCCACTTCACTAGGTCTACTGCTGATATGCCCACGACCATCACTGAATATATACACCAGGCTCTCGACAAGAACGGCAAAGCCTGAACTGTTGCCCTAGATCTCTCCAAAGTGTTTGACTGAATCTGGCATGCTGGCCTTCTGCGCAAGCTGTGAGGTTATGGTATAACTGGACAATTGTTTGACCTTATCCAGTCATTCCTTTCAAATCACACAATGAAGATATTATTGAATGGATATGCCTCCCAATACTATCACACAAACGTGGGTGTCCCTCAATGCTCTATTCTAGGTCCTATGCTTTTCCTAATCTACATTAACGATCTCCTAGATGTAATAAGATCCCAAGTAGGCATATACGCTGTTGACACTACAGTTTACTCTCGCCTTGATCAAAAATCTGCTGAGTCTGACAAAGTAAACCTCGCTGTCAAGCTTGAAAAGGACCTCTGATCCGTGGCGGATTTTGGTAAGAAATGGCTTGTGAATTTTAATGCTTCCAAAATGAAGCTGCTATCTATTAACCAACACATACAATTGTTCCTACCCCCCATTAGCATGGATCAGGCTAATCTCCCTGAAAACAAAACACTGCGCCTCCTCGGCTTAACTCTCACAACAGACCTCAAGTGGAATGAATATATAGAATCCATAGCTAAATCTGCTGCTAAGAAAGTAGGTTTTCTGTGTAGGGCCAGGAAATTTTTTCTGCCTGAAACAGTCTTGCACATATATAAATCTACCATCTGCCCATGTATTGAATACTGCTGCCATATTTGGTCGGGTGCTCCTGCTATCCACCTGGGTGTCCTTGACAAGATCCAACGGAGAATCTGTAATGTGATAGATCCCGACTTGGCAGCTCAGATACAGTCACTTTCTCACCAGCGCAATGTGGCTTCCCTGTGTCTCTTCTACAAATACTTTCACGGCTTCTGCTCTGATGAACTTAGCTCACTGGTGCCCCCTATATATGAATTTACTCGAGCCACAAGATTAGCAACTAGGCCCCACCCTTTTACTGTGAAATCAATAAAATGTAAATGCAAATTCTACTCCAGCAGCTTCTTTTTTCACACTCCCCGCCTGTGGAATTCCCTTCTGTTGACTTGCTTCCTGACAGCTACAATCTCCAAGAATAAATGTAAGGTCAATAGTCATCTCCTATCTCACTAAACTGCATCCTCTCTCTCTCATGCTCCTTTCTCCGTTCACTCCACTCTCATCAGTATTCTCATCCTTCTCTTACCCACTTCCTGACATCCCCTATAACCTGTCACTCTTTCTTATAATTTTCCTCCTATGTAACCCCCTGCAAAACAGTGGCAGTAAAATGCCTTGCTTGGGGTGATATGATTATAAAAAAAAAGAAAAGTCACAGGGAAGCTATGTTATGTTGGTGGGAAAGTGACTGAAGCCAAGATGCTAGGTCAGAACCAATAACTTTGGATTTTATCAAGAATCTCTAAATATTTAGTAGAAGCACCAGACAAAGTATGGCAGCAATATTCAATGCAGCAGCAAATGGTAGACTTATAAACGTGTAATATAGATGCTGGTGAGAAAAATTGTCTAGCACAACACAATAAAGCAATTTTTTTAGCAAGCAGACTGATCAATTGATTCAATCAAATTTTTCCACTTCATGCGAGCAGATAACTTTAGCCCAAGAAGATGCAATCACTCTCTTGGAGGTTAGCATCAGCTATGCTGATGAAAGGAAAAAAGGTTTCCTAAGATGATTAAAAGAGAGAAGTTTAATTTTGGAGGCGTTAAAAAACTAACAAATTATTTACTGTCCTAGTTAAGAACAGAATGTAGGGCATATATATAGAGATTGGCTACTTCAATAATTAAACGTGTAAGGTTTCTTACAGGAATATTTTGTAGTACATTAGATGATGGTGGTGAAAAAAGTACACATGCACAAAATAACAAACCAATTGGTTTGCAATACAAGATAGCATTTATTAGACAAAATTAACAAAAGAAAAGTTTAAAACAAGAGTTTTTTTTGTTAAAAGTAAATTGCATACACAACAAAATGTTCATAAATATATTTGAGTGTGACTTATTGTATTGGTGTGTTTTAGTGTGAAGCATTCAAAGCCCTCTTAGCTTCAGTGTGGAAGAGGAGTTACTTTAGGGTACACATGCTTTTTATATTCCAGAGCTGCTGCTGATATTATGTCTATGGGCTGCTACTGATATTACAAGGCTTGCACTTGCATTTGTATGATATGTCTATAAATTTGAAGAGGGAGACATTTTTAACAGTCATTCCTTAGAGTGAAACCAACAAAATGAATAAAAATTAACATAAATATAAATAAATTGAATCATGAAAAAAATAAAGAATATATGAAGTCATTAAAATTGATGCTGATATTTTTTATAAGAACATACTCAAACCAAGTATCAGAAACAAGAAAAAATGTAGGAGCTGATTTAGTGTGTCTCACTATTTTGACTTTTTGACATGATACACAATGATGCATCCAATCCTTGTTGATTCCTGGCTAGATATAATGTTTACTAATTAGTCTGCACATCGCTTTTATATTTGGGTGTGGTATTGAGTATAGAGTGTCAAATAGTTTTCTAGAGAGAGTTTTTGGAATAAAAGGCTGCAAATGTTGTGTATAAATGTTGCACCAAATGGAATGTTTTACTCATTTGTAATGAAGAATTATTATCCTCTAGAAAAGATTTTAGATCTTCACCATCTTTTTGGAAAGTTGCAATAGCTTTAAAATTGATGACTGGATTTATATTAGTTGTAGAAATATTCCTGTAGAGTGTGTCTGCTAGAATATTTGCATCACTTTTGATATGTCAAATATCAGTTGGAAATAGGCTGATGAAATCAAGATGCCTAAATTTGTGAGGAAAATAATTATTTCACCTTGATTGTTCTGATTAAAAGTTTATGGTCTATGAGCACATGAAAAGACCTACCTTGCAAGAAATGTTGGATGACACAGTACACTGCCATTAACTCTCATCCAAAAGTGTTGTACTTAGTAGTGGCTTCTGATGATTTCTTTGAGAAGAAAGACACGGGTAACCATTCATCTAGGGTTAGTAGAGACTATGAGGTCAATAACCCTACAACCACACAACTAAATCCTCTACAGAAAACTAATGTAGTGTATCAATTTACATGCCCATTCAGAGATTGTATCTCTGGTACAAATAATAAACCCACTACATACACACTCTCCCATAGACTTACCTGCCACCTTTCTGATTATAGTTCAATTAAACAATATTTCTTAGAAAAACAGCATAGAAATGACTTAAATGTTATCGAGAGTTTTAAAGTGTAATTTTAATTATGCAGTTAACAACAGCCAACAAAATCGCCAATTATGAATATATCTCAACATCGTTGCTTGAAAACAACTGCATTGTTTGGTTATTTCGTTGCGAATACACCGATTATATATATTCTTAAAACATTCACCCGCGTCTCAGTGTTTCGCGATATGAGTCAGATATTGAAAAGATATTTTGTTATCAATATGGTGGAATCGGATTGTTTGGGGAGATTTGGGAAAATTAAATTAAAATCTAAAACTTATTTTTATTTACGTAAAAGTACTTCACTTTTATGCTTTTGTGCAGGTTCCCATCAATTGAACATCCTCTGTGAATTTTCATTTATGTGACTTGGGAAATATCTTTTGAAGATATATTAATTTCTGAAAACTAGTAAATACCTTGGAACAGGTAGATATGGAAAGATTTAGTGAAGGATATGAACAACTCCCGAAGAAGTTGACGATAGGAGTCATTGCTGGCGTGGTCGGCGTAATAATAATCCTGGGAATAATAGCCAGGAAGCGGATTTTTAAGTGTAAAAGAAGCAACAGTGCTTCGGAAAAGGAAATTGAGTTATCCGCTGTGAATAGTACTCCGGGGTCAACGGGCGTTAAACAGAGAGATGTCAACAAATCAGATATGCTTGGTTTCGAATCCAGAGGAAGTAGTTCAGGGAATGGAAAGCATTGTACAAACTAAGGTACTACGAGTTACGGGTCCATTTTTTTTTTTTAGACTAAATTAATATCCTCCACAAGTAAATTGCATGCGGATTAACATTGGAATCAGGGTAATTTTCTTCATTTTCTATTGAACATTTCTCGGTCAGACTATGAATGTTATGTACGGCAGATAATGGCCATTTTTTTCTGTGTTCAAACATAGTATGTTTGAAATTAAATTAAATTAAATGAGGTTACGTGGTAACAATAAACTCGAGCAGAAGCACACATGGTGTTGGTCAAAGGTCATTTACTCGATGTTAGTTTAGAAACTTGGGCGTAATTACCGCCTATAATCATGTGGATTATGCATCGAAGGGTCTACGCTTATGGACAGAGTCGAGAAAGAAAATGAACATTTTTAAGAACTTTGCCCAATTCTGTGAAAATGAATATTAAAAAAAAAAAAAAAAAAAAGAACAATGAAACATCGAGCTGGTAGAACAATTTTCAAGATGGATACGAACATTGTCGGGTTGCCGATGTAGGCTCCCCTATATATTTTTTTTTTGTTGTTTTTTTTGTTTTGTTTCGGCATGCACATGTTTTGTTGTTTTGGCATGCACATGTTTTATACAATTGTAGGGCTTGGTGGCATGGGGAGGAGAGTGAGGATGTTGCGCTTAAAATGTTCTTAGGTGAACATTTTGGAAAATGGGAGGGCGAGGAGTGTAATATAACGGTCTGGCCCCACCCAAGAAGGCTGATGAAGTGTGGGTGTTCCCGGTTGATGAAAAGTAGCGGATGTCACTTTGACCCTATTTCCGACAGCGGCGGAAATGCCTACGCAGGCAAACAGACAGGTGACTCTGAGAATTTACGTAGGCGTCGCGTAGGCGTCGCGGATCGAGGCAAAACCCGGAAGAAACAAGTTCCGGTTTTGGAAGATATAAAAAGACCTCGAAAACAAGGATTCGCCAGAAGTCGAAGAAGAAGCTAGAGGAGTCAGAGTCAGTCAGTCTCGACAGGCAGTCTAGGCAGAGAGACGTAGAGGTGAACAGATACGATGATACCCCCCCGTCACCCTGTCAACCTTAGAAGAGCGCTCCCTCAACTCTCTGTTCACTAGGCCACACGGTCCATCGTTCATTAATAAAAATATCACTGATATATTTTTATATACACCCGTGTTTGTGGCCTTGTACCAGACAGTTAAATATATAACACAAACGGTTTTTTCCAATTCTTCCTCTGGATCTGATCAGACCATCATCATCCAAGAAAAGACCTAGATTAGTCACCAAAGGCAGCACCTCCTGGGTGGAAGGGTCCAATAAGAATAACTTCACTTTAGCTAGCCACAAAGACTGTACTGACTTCCACAAATAATTCTTAGCCAACAGCACATGGTCTGTAGAGGAACTATCCAACCTTAAGATAAACTTAAAGATATAAGCTAAAACTCTCATTAATTTTGGAAAGATTAAAAACCTGTAGAAATCAACTATCAGGGCAACATCCTGAACCACTGAAACATTAGGAACAATGTTAGCCAATACCAACCTTTGACGGTTGCGACTCAAACAATTCAGTTCACTATGCGGCCAATTCATCGTGTCACCTTACAACCACTCAGGCCCAAATATCCAAAACTGAAACTGCGATTCAAACTTGTCCAGTGAAATGCCTCTAGTGATCAGCGGGATTGTCAGCTGATGGGACATATCCTCTCATTCCAGGTTAACTTTAGGCTCCATAAGTCACTGATAAATATTCTCCCTTTGATAGTGACAGGCAGACATAAGGATAACAGGTCAAAAACACTGGAATTCTGTAAGTTACGGCAGCAATTTCAGGAAACATACTTGCTATATGTAACTCATCCTTGTCCAGGTCATAATAATAACCTAAAACTTTCTCAAATGGAGAGTCATGAGTAAAAAAATTGCCATCAGACTTCATTCTAACCCTCAATATATCACAGTTTGAGTTGCAGGACCTGAAGAAGTTACCCTCCTTCATGATGTTGACAGCATCCTGATACAAACTTAGTAAAACAGCTGGTGAACGGTGGGTCTTTATGAGGTTATCCACACAAAAATGGCCCAGCAGCATATCCCTACATAAACTGTCAGGGTATCTCTCAACATGATGTTTGATTACAAAATTGAGAATAAAAGGGCTTGCCACAAATCCAAAGATTAGCGTTTTGTATCTAAAGCACACTAACCTGTCTTTGATCTTGAGTAAAAAGCAGAAATGTTTTTTTAATTTTATCATTAAGAATGCTTTCTGAATATCAGCCAACAATACATAGTGGTCCATTCTAAACTGTAACATCAAGTCCCACATGTCAGAGTAAATATTGATGTCAGGATATACACAATCATTAAGAGAGGGGCAACTGCTGGTACGTAAGGAACAATTGAATACAAGGCGTATTTTAGTTGAATTTTGACTGTCTGATTTAAAAACTGGCCTGTGAGGTATCTAAGTATAATTCTTAAATGACTCAGGCTTAACTTCGATCCTTTCAATAATATCTCCCGCCTCCTGCTCTAAGAAAACCTAGCAGTACTTATTGTACATGCCCTGTTTATCCAACTTAGTAACACAATTAAGGATGTTCAATGCTACTTAATGGTTTGAAGGAACCAAAGATAATTTGTTTTCATCTCAAGGTCACTCTACATAATAGCAGTTATTCTCATAAGTGATTGATTCACAAAATAACTTAATCTTATCATGATCAAAGTCACTGATTACATCCTCTCCAATACCCAAAATCTCCAAACTAAACATCTTGTTTATAGTCCTCTCCACTGAGAATTCAGCAAAACAGTCCAAAAGATCTACATACGCAGACTTGGGCTCTAATCTAAACTTATTTATAAATGGAACTTTGTCTGTGTGTGTGTATGTGTGTGTGTATGTCCATTACCTATTGACTCTGAAACGGCTGAACTGATTTTCTTGAAAATTTACACAGTTGTACTATAAGCGTCTGTGAGTGTTCTTAGCTAGGTTTTGTGTCGAGGTACCCCCGATCAATATCGAAAATCGATAATCGAAAAAATCAGGTTATAGTGGTCTGATTTTAATCAAATTTGATACACTTATAGACAAAGACATAAGAAACAATATTCAGAAGTTTCAAGGTTGCAGTTCTTACAATAGTGCAGAAAATCGATAATATATATATATATATATATATATATATATATATATATATACACGAGAAAAAATCGCAAGATCGCAAGATTCTGCCGGTTATTCGTGGTTCTTAAAAATTACTTGTGTAACATTTTAAGATTTGAATACGTACAGAGTCAATTTTATTATTATTATTATATATATATATATATATATATATATATATATAAAAGGCATGATGTTTGTGTGTGTGTCTGTTTATCTGCCTGTATGTCTGTATTTTTTCAGCCCTTTTATTTTAGCTTTTGCTTCGGGTTTTGCTCTAAGTAGGTATAATTGTAGTTCTTAGTCTCAGCCATGATACCATTTACTCAGAGGACTTATTTAGCCTTCAAAATTCAGTTTACGACGAAAAAAAGTTATTTGATATCGATACCAGGAAATCAAAATATGACTTACATCCATTAGTTTTTCTTTCAGTCTATCGTTTCGCTTTAATGGGAAACAACTATTGCTTTTTACTCTTTCGTGCCAACATTCAAAGAGTCTGAGCTCCAGGACCATGGATTAGTTTTAAAGCTTTCATTACACCCGAGCAACACTGGCTATACTGCTAGTACATAATATATATGTGTCACAGGACACTCTAAATAATTGGCTATAATCTGATTATAATGAGTGTCATAAGCTCTATTTCCCTGAGTAACAGTCTCTGGTGCCAAAAAGTCAGCAATATTCCCAAAAGGTACCAATCCCTGAGGGAACCTAAACCCAGAGACATTCATAAAACTAGTCAATTGCAAATCCACACCTAACAACTCTTGCACAGAGAACGAATCATCCTGGACACTTGAAAAGTTCACCACCAATTTAAAATCACTAGCTTGCATACTGTCTACTGCTGTGTTTAAACCAACAACATGAAAATGTAAGCCTAATTTTTCATCCACCACAAAGGGAATAAATGTCATTCCATTAAGAAGCTTGATGTCTAACAATACTTCACTTAATATTTTCTGCACTGAACCCAAAAAGGTTTTAATGACAAATTTTCTTTTAGCTGTTTGAATAGGTTTATTATTCAAGGTCCTCATTACACTACTTGAAAGGTAAGACTGTTGACTGCCAGTGTCTACCAAACAATTTACCTTTTTCTAAGTCTTGCCCTGCCTGATTACAATCTCAAGCACTGGTAGCAATAAATCTCTTTTCTTTCTGAAAACAAGGATTTACATTCACTTGCTTCTTATCAACAGGGCACAAGAAGGTGCCACAATGAAACAGGCTCTTGCAACCCCAACAAGGTTTAAATTGGCCTTGTACGTAAGGGCACTGCTTGGCAGAATGTGAAGAACTAGTGCATTTGGCACATAAATTAGCTGACTTGTACAAACTCAAGCAGTCCTTTAATGAAGGATATTTTCTGCAAGAATATCTTGTAAGAGCAGTGGAACGATAAAAATTCTCGGTTGCAGCTTTTTCAGAGCTGAGGGTTTTCTATCAATTGGATGTACCCTAACCTTGCTCAAACCAAGGGCTCTCTGCTTATAAACATTTTTATCAGGACTAGCTATTTTGGGCTTAGTAATTTCTAATGTTCAGATAGCATCTGAATATACAGAGAATAACTCCTCCAATTCAGGGTAATTATTTCCCACCTGGTTGGTAAGTTCACGCAAAAACAACACTGGCAGTTTATTGAACACTATGTGACTCCCAAACTTACTACCTGGAGAACCTTTCTCCAGGAAATCCAAGGAGAAGGAATTCTTCAACTCATGGAGATGTGTTTTAATGTTGCTGAGAAATGGTCTGATGTTATCCCACTCTTGGTCTTTCACCACTCTGAAGTTAGAAATGGATAGAAACATTTAATCCATTATATGTTCCCTATCAAGGAACTCCCTATTCAATATATCCAAGGCAGAGTTATAGTTTTCATCCGAGATGGTTAGGTGGTTAATGAGCTTGAGGGCATGGCCTTTGAGATGATTTCTGAGAATAATCAACCTCAGGTTCTTATAATCTATGCTGAAAACACAGTTTTCAAACTATTTAAAAAAGTTCAGATAGAGCAATCTGTCTTTCTCTATTCTGGGTCAAAAACAGAGCACTCCAGCTTGGGAGTTACCTGAAATTATTGTGTGATTCTGCTCAGCCTTCACCATTATACCTCTTTCTTATACAGCCTAAATAGGTTTCAGCATCAACCATGAACTGGGTTTCTACTCTATGAAAATCTTTCAACATTTCTTCCCCATGTTCATCTTCCAGAAGGGCATTGCTAATTTGCTCATTAAGTATTTCTACTGTACTGAGCTGGCTTTCAATCTTAGCCATTAGTGACGAAAAGGTCTCTTTATTTACATCATCTTGGGAGTCGATGCTCAGAAGAAATTTCAATTTTATCCTTAATTATGTCTCTCTTGCAAATGAGCAACTTAGTAGTGGGGATGACAAACATGTTCGTAACTTTAAAGGAGAAACTTACAGGTAAAATAAAAATTAAACATTAAATAAATTTTTCCAACACGAAAAAAAAATTCAACCTCACAAAAAGTTAAAAATAAACAAGACAAGATCGCTGCCAATAAGGTGGGAAAATTCAAAAGTAATGAACAACTCAAATAGTTGTCATGTGGTCAAGAACAAATTCTGAACAAGAAAAATAAAAGGCAGTAAGAAAAAAATTTATATACTGTGTAAGAGAGACAAATCTGCAACATCCTTGAAAATTAAAAACCTTAATCTACATATTGATATCAATTTGGAACGACAAATTGGCGAGCCAAGTTCGAATTCCAGTTGAATTGCATGCATTCACTTACATACAAATACCCTTGGGAAAGGTTTTAATCTGTCTCTTCCCTCCAGTTATGGGTTAAATAATAGGACAAATTGGGTTCTATTGCCTTAGCTGGCAACCAGTCTACTGCAGAAAGCAATGGCAACCTACTGCAGGATAATCTTCTGCCCAGTCAGTCATGTCTCATTAGAAGACATGATCGCCCAAAGCATGTATCACGTATGCCAATCAACTGACTAAATCTAAATAACTTAAAGTAAACTATAACGAATTCGCAAGCAAAACCACTTTGAATTTTGCAAAGCAGCATTTGCCAAGTAAGAATTTTTGCAAAATTTTGGAAATTTTATTTTCTTTAAGAAAATAAAACCTGCTGCAATAGTATTTTCACTATTGCCCAAAGTAATAACAAAAAAAAAAAGAAAGAAAAAAATGCAAATCATATTCAGTTACAAAAAAAAAATATTTATTTCTAATCAGCTACACAAGGGTGCTTGCAAAAATTTGTCCCTTTTTGCTGAGAATAGGATGACCTATTCTCTGACTAACACAATGTAAAACATATATCAGAAAAAACTAAACTTAAAATTACAATGCACAAAAAAAAACAAAACAAACAAAATATTGGCCCCACCTGCTGTGTCAATGATAACAAAAAAAAACTTAGCTCTACACTTTTAGTCCTTTCAAGGTTCAAAAGTTTTATCCTTTTACTTTTTTTCTCTTGTGTAGACAAAGTTTTCTTCTTAGTGACCAAACTCCCTTCTTTCTTCTCTTATTTTCCTCCCATCTGCCTGGTAATTATGCCTTTCTTTTACAACTGTAGGTGAAAATTTACTAAACATGCTGTAAAACACTTTTTGAAAACATGTTTGCTCCTCCTTCTTCTTCTCCTCAAATAACCTTAGCTTCCAACTCCACTTATGGACTTGTTTTCAAGCTTTCTTTTCTGTGACTTCTTTGAGAGGACTTGTTTTCAAACTTTCTCTGAAGGGGAAACTTGCCTTCAGCAACTTTGTTATGCATGCATCCTTTACTTATGGGCAAACACTGTATGCCTTTTCAGCAGGGAGAGTGACTGGAGCCTTGTTTCCAACTGCTGCTAAAGTCTCATCACAATTCTTTCTTTACCCTTTGAATGGGGTAGTTCACCTTTGAACTGTCCAATCACAGTCCATTAAAAAATCAGCAGGTTCTTAGGGCCAGTAACACAGTGAGTGTTTATCATTCTCCCTTCACCTTAAAAATTTTCAATGGGGGACTTAAATGCAAAGGTAGGTAAAGATAGAGAAGGAGACACGAACGGCAACTTCGGACTAGGAGAGCGCAACGAAAGAGGAGAAAAATGGATCCAATGGTGCTCAGCCAATGACCAGGTCATTACTAACACCTGGTTCCAAGAACACCCACGACGTTTATGGACATGGAGAAGCCCAGGAGGGGACACGAAGAACCAAATAGATTATATAACTATAAACAAGAGATTCAGGAACGCAGTAGTCCAATGCAAAACGTACCCAGGTGCTGACTGCGGAAGTGACCACGTCCCAGTCATCTGCAAACTAAAAGTGAAACTCCAAAGACTGAAGAAACCCAGTATAACACCAAGACTGCAATACGACACACTAGAGGATGATCTCACCCTGCAGAAAGAATATAATAACAGCGTAAAAAAGAAATATGAAGAACAAATTGGAAAAGGATACTCAAAATGGGAGTCACTAAAAGAAGCAATGGTGACCTCAGCGAACAACATAGCCCCAAAGGAAATCAGACGCAGAAGAAAAAATGAGTGGATGACCGAAGAGATCCTCCACATGATGCAAAGGAGACAAAAAATAACGCCAAGACACGGAGCAGAGTACAAAAATCTTCACAGGGAGATAAGGAACAAATGCAGACAAGCCAAAGAGGAATGGCTCAACAACAAATGTGCAGAAGTAGAGAGACTGAGCAGGAACAACAAAGCAGAAATGCATAAAGAGATAAGAGAACTGACAGGACAAAAAACCTGTTCCTCAACAGGATGCATAAAATCCAAGGAAGGGACAATCATAGCAGAGAAAGAGGAAATACTCCAGCGATGGGAAGAATACATAAAGGATCTCTTTGGCGACAAGAGAGAACAACCGAGAATACACAAGGAGATGGATGGACCGGAAATACTAAAATCTGAAGTGGAAGCTGCAATGGCCAAAATGAACAGAAATAAAGCACCTGGCCCAGATGGTATAGTGATAGAGCTGCTGACAGCCTTAGAAGAATATGGCATAGAAAAGATTACCGACATAATAAACGAAATTTATAGCAGCGGTATAATACCAGACGACCTATGCAAGTCGATATTTATAGCACTGCCGAAGAAACCAGGTGCAAACGAGTGTGAACTACACAGAACTATCAGCTTAATGAGTCACATTACAAAACTGATTGTCAGAATCCTGATGAATAGAGCGAGAAGCAGAATCATGCCAGAGATAGGGCAGGAACAGTGCGGGTTCGTCAAAGACACTGGAACAAGGAACGCCATATTCATGATTAGGATGCTCTCTGAAAGGGCATTACAAATGAAGAAAGACTTGTACCTATGCTTCATTGATTACGCGAAAGCATTCGACAAAATACGACACAAAGAATTGATGGAAATGATAGGCAACCTCGACATTTTCGGCAAAGATATAAGAATAATCAAGAATCTCTACTGGCAGCAAACGGCCTGCATACGGACAGGTAACGACCTCAGTAGATACACAAAGATAGAAAAAGGCGTAAGACAAGGATGTGTCTTTTCACCGGATTTGTTCAACCTATACAGCGAGAATATTTTGAGGACCCTAGATGACACACCAGGATTTATTATTGGAGGCCACAACCTGAACAACATAAGATATGCGGACGATACAGTACTGATTGCGGACACGGAAAGGAAACTGCAAGATCTCATACAGAAAGTAGCAGTGGAGAGTGACAAGAAGGGACTACAAATAAACTTTAAGAAAACCGAGTGCATGGTCATCAGCAAAAGATACAACCCAAAATGCCAAATACAGGTGGGGGATAACAGAATCAAACAAGTCCAAGAATTTAAGTACCTAGGAAGTGTTCTAACAGGAGATGGAAAGTGCGACACGGAGATCCGAAGGCGAATTGGCATGGCAAAGGACGCGTTCCAGAAGATGAGCAAAATACTAACACACAGGAAGATCTCAATAGAAACGAAGAAAAGAGTGCTAGACTGCTACGTGATGTCAGTTCTTCAGTACGGCTGTGAATGCTGGACAATATCATCGAAAATGAGGACAAAACTGGAAGCGGCCGAAATGTGGTTCTACAGAAGGATGCTACGGATATCGTGGACTGAGCATACAAGCAACGACGAAGTGTTAGAAAGAATGGCAACAAAAAGGAAATTGATGCTGAGCATCAGGAAGAGACAACTGAAGTTCCTGGGACATGCAATGAGGAAGGAGAGCCTGGAGAACCTGATACTGACTGGTCAGATAGAAGGAAGGAGAGACAGAGGAAGGCAGCGGATAACATATCTGCAGAGTCTGATCAGGTGGATGACGGAACGGGGGTTGCCAGGAGCAACAGGAGCAAACATACTAAGAGCCACAAGGGATAGGGAGACGTGGAGATCCATGATCGCCTACGTCCTGAAGGGACAGGGCACATAGAAGAAGAAGAAGACTGTGATGAAAGACAATGAAAAAGTATTTTCTAGCTGACTAAAAAAGATTTCCAATTAATGTAAATTAGTTTTGAAAAATCAAAATATTTTACTTATTGGAAATATTAAATTTAAGCTATTAACTTAAAATAAAAAGAAAATAAAAGCTTCAAGAAAGGTTTTTATTTTTTAAAATTCATTTTAAACCTTAGGTATTATGTTTTTTTGTTGAGGTCCCTATATTTTTTTTTTTTTTTTTTAATCATTTCACCCCGAGCAAGGCAGAAATGCCACTGATGTGCAGGGGGTTACATAAATGTAGAAAGATTAATTAGAAAAGAGTGAGGAGTACAAGCTAGTTAGAAAGGAACAATAGAAAGCTGAGAAAGCAGGTGCAATGACAGATACATGGGCAGAGAGAAAGTGAAGATTATACAGGGGAGGGGAGAGAGCTAGAGTCCAGTGGTTAGTAGGTGAGTATTAACTTTGCTTTTAAATTTCTGGAGGTCGTAGCCGTCAGGAAAGCAAGAATACGGGAGTGAGTTCCACAGGCGGGAAGTGTGAGAGAGGAAGCTGCAGGAGTAGAATTGTCGTCTGCATTTGGCTAACCTGACTGTGAATGGGTGGGACCCAGTTGCCAGTCTGGTTGCACGGGTAAACACCTGTTGAGGAGGCATCAGTGACTTAAGCTCATCTGAGCAGAAGCCATGAAAGTATTTATAGAAGAGACAGAGGGAGGCCACATTTTGACGATGGGAAAGTGGCTGCAGTCGAGTCGCCAGATCAGTACCTATCACATTGCAGACTCTCCTTTGGAGCTTGTCAAGAACACTGAGGAGAACGGCAAGGGCACCTGACCATAAATGGCAGCAGTACTCCATGCATGGACGGAACAACTGAAAACATGTTAAAATGAATTTAATGTTTTTTTTTTTTTAGCAGAGCTGTAAAAAAATCACTTGATAAATACCTAGAGAAGTATAATAGTCAAACTTATCAAGCTCTTGGTGAGAGTTTTAGCTCAAAACTCTAAGCAAGTCACTTTAACCTTTCTTGATTTATTGTATATATATATATACACACACACACACACACACATACACAACTGCTGCCAACTTGTTGTGTATGACCATCACACGATATGATTATGTTTTGAACAAATATGGTCCTTTTAAAACTTATAGTACAAAATTGACAATCATGATATACATACCTTTTGTTGTCATTAGATCTATTTTTGTAACTGTTTGCTCTGATTTGCAAATCTTTCCGTACTGTGACATGAATTCTCAGTACTTTACCTCATTTTGTAGATGGTTGGTGCTTTGGTATGATGACTTCACATATGAATTTCCTGCTTCACTATATCAAAGCCTACCACAAACATCACAAGTGAGGTCATGCTTGCTACCTAGATGGTCTGGAAGTTCCACATCAAGACCTTTTTGGACACTTCTTTTATAGCTTTTTATTTATTTATTTATTTTTTACAATAATCTGAGAATTTTCAAAAATAATGTCATCATGTATAAAAATTGGCTGGCTACTATCCAAGTCTACCTGTCTGAAGGGTGGCTAACTCATACTGGTTGCAGACACTTGCTCAAACCTATAGTTTTTACTGCACTATACTGACCAGGAATTAGTTGCAGTTTCTGGAAGAGAGTGTGATCAACAATTGAACAAAGTCAGTATGCTCAAACCCTCAGTAACAATTACTATATATATATATATATATATATATATATATATATATATATATATCAATTGACAGCTTCCCCTAGGGGACACAGGTTCAAATTCTGTTGGAGTATAATATAATAACCTGGCCCCACCCGAGGAAGTGAGGAAGCGGGGGCGTTTTCCGGCCGTTGAAAGGAACGGATGGTTGTTTGACCTTATTTCCGGCAGTAGCGGAAATGGCCACAAGAGGCAGACAGAACAGGTCTCTCTGAGAATTTACGTAGGCGTCGCGTGATCAAGGCAATGCCGGAAGAAACAAGTCCCGGTTTTGGAAGATATATAAAGACTGCGAAAACACGGATTCGCCAGTCAGTCAGTCTCGACAGGCAGTCTAGGCAGAGAGACGTAGAGGAGAACAGATACGACGACACCCCCCCGTCACCCTGTCAACCCTTAGAGGCGCGCTCCCTCAACTCTCTGTATCCTAGGCTACACGGTTCATCGTCATCAATAAAAATATAACTCATATTTTTATATATATGCGTGTTTGTCTAGTTATTGGTATATAACAGGAGGAACAATATTTTTCTAACAAGATTTCTTCATTATTCAGGCCAGTAGATATAAATATACTCTTTAATTATAAAAAATAGTATCTACTCAAATACAAGTAACCATTAAAAAATAATGTTAAAATTGAATATAAATATAATATATACACATAAAGTTAAACAATAATAGCACAATGTAAAAATTAATTTTATGTCTATTGACTTTGTGGAACTTGACTTTACAGTGTAAGAAAAAAAATTATATATAGATATATAGACAGACATAATTTACTTTTTATTCTGTATTCTAACCAATTTCCTTCCATAGAGGCAATAACAGATACAGAATTAAATATAGAGACTTGTTCAAAATTGTGACAATCTGGTGGATATTTTCTTAGTTTGGATTTCAAATCCCAAATTTTTTGAAACATACATCACTTGTTAGCACAGTTTGCAGTTTCATTGTTTTATAAGGAAGAGATTTTTATTTTTATTTTTTACAAGTTCACTCACTAATTTCCTTTCAATGCCATTTAGAGTAGTAGATTGCATCAACAATTTATCTTTTCTGAAAACACCATGTAAATAATGCTTTTCTTTAAAAAAAATTTAGGTCACTGAAGATGCTGTGCAGTGGATATCGGCTTGGAATGAGAAATCGGAGAGCCGAGTTTGAATTCCTTGCATTCACTTACGTGCAAATACCCTTGGGAAAGGTATTAATCCGTTTATTCCTTCCAGTTATGGGTTAAATAACGGGACAGATTGGGTTCTGTAGCCTTGTTCGGCAACAGTCTACCGCAGAAAGCAATGGCAACCTACTGTGGGATAATCTTCTGCCCAGTCAGTCATGTCTCTTTCGAGACATGATCGCCCAAGCATGTATCACGTATGGCACTTAACTGACTGAAGATGCTGCAAAATCAACTTTGGTTATGTCCACTTAATATAATTTTTGGTTGGTATTCAAACATTCACTTGGTTGACAGCTTCTGCATATGTGACAACTGCTCAGGAATTATAGACCCAGAACATTTCCTGGTTATCTCTAATGTTTCAGTAATCAATCAAAATTACATCATGAACAGCAATATCAAAAATTAATACTGCTGAGAGTTCAGGCCATACTACATTTTAAGGTTTTCTTCTAGTTTATAAATAAATTTTGACAATTTTAAAAATTTTGCATGTCTACACTAAATCTGCTTTCCTTTTCTCCTGCTTATTCTTTGTCCTGATGATGAATAACCAGTTAGAATTTAGCAACTAACTGTATATTAAAACAAAGCCATTTGACTTAAGTTTGATGTTGCATTTCTGAGTAAAAGCAGTGTTTTTATACTTTTTAAACAAACATTTTTCATAATTTTGAAATCACTATTTTTTTTTTGTTTTCTTTTTTTAATTTGTGACTATCTACACAGAGTTCAAATGAGGTTTCGCTCAATTCAGTCAAATAACTGGTTCAGATTGAAAAATACATATAGCTAGAAAATCTAATTAGTGTGGAGACCAGACTGTAAAGTCAGGCTGTATTGTCATATTGTGTACATTTTCCCTTTTCTCAATTAATGAAAAAAATTACATGTCAAAAGAATTAGATTGGAAGTCAATCTCAAGCTCTGCATTCACCTTCATAAGGAATTTCAAACTTAGTGCAAAAAATCTCAAGCATCCAACTAATGAAAGAGAAAAAATATATACATTTGCATTACATTTTAACGGATTTCAGTTTCCAAAAAATAATCTATTGATACATAAGATTGTTGCTGATCAAGGGATTATTTTAGGTAAGTTATTAGAAAATTTTCATTTTAAAAGAAAAAAGTATAGGATACAAATCCTATATCATCCAACAATTAACTAAAATACAAAAAGTAAAATTGCACATACACACACACAAAAATGGATCAGAATGACAAAAAACATCTTGGAAAAACCCAGACCAAGACAAATTTCACAAGTCCATGTAAAAATTAAGATTCTGGATTCTGATTGGATAAGAAATAGCAAACTAATCTATGACCTGTCAATTTTTCTTAACACCTAGAAAATGGGTATGAGGTATGACATGACTAGATTTCATTACTTATTCATGTCCCTTGACTGGCAAAATGAGTCAAATGGGAACAGCAGAGAGATGCCACATGAAAATGTAACAAAAGAAACTTCAAGCAAAGGACATACAAAGGTCACATCACACATTCGTTCTTCCTCTCCTTCCAATTTTCCTTTCTTCATCCTCACTCACATACTTGCAAAGAAACAAGATACTTCAACTGACTCCTAAAAACTAAAGTCCGATAAGTACAATTTTCCTTTATTGCTTCACCTTCCTTTTCACTTTCTTCCCGGCCATAAAAAGGAAAAGAACACAGACTTTGTTAGTAACCTGTTAATATTTCTACGTACACACATTCTGGTACTATAACCTGTTAATATTTCTACGTACACACATTCTGGTACTATAACCTGTTAATATTTCTACGTACACACATTCTGGTACTATAACCTGGATTCATTTAACTCCTTACTACTATTTCTCTGGAACATTTAACTACGTACTTTTCTCGCTTTGAACATTTTCTCCTAACAAATTTGTTATTCTGTTCAGTTAATAAAATCAAAATTTTACTTTAACATACAAACAAAATATTTTATTCTTCCACATTCCAACATCCAACCTTCTGATATTTTAAATTGTGGGGACTTTGGATGTGTTTGGCACAAGGCCAACTTGACAAATATAGCTGAGGCCCCAACAAAAGAAAAAGTAAAAATGCCAGTACAAAAATCAATCTTTAAATTATTTATTTATTTATTTTTTTACATAAAATAATTCAATAAAGTAAATGTTTGTTTTGGGTTACTTTAATCATTGATAAAGTTAGTCTAAATATGAAAACACTAAAGGTTTTATAAAATTAAATAAAATGTATTTTCTTTTTTAAAAGCTTTCTAACAATTTGAACAATAACAATGAAAACTTTTAACATTTGAAATATGAAATGTTTTAAAAGACAAAAAGATATGTTCGACTGAAACATAATTGATAAACTCTTTCAAGTTCTTTATATAAATCATAGTTCCAGATCCATATCAGAATCCCATTCACATTTTTCATTTGAAAAATCATTAAAATCAACTTGAAGATCATAAATAAAATCAGGATCAGTTGATTTTTTTTGATTTTTTAAAAAGGAGTTTTCCATGATAGCTTTCTTTTTAGATAGACTCTCATCATCAAGTTTATTGAAGTCTTCCTGAGAATGAGTTGTATTTTTTTGCTTAGTTCTTTGAAGACTTTCTTCAACTGTGTAACCAAGTAGAGCATCTTTTAGAATGTTAAGTAAATTCTCCAGTTGAAAATGTGGAATGCAATTAATATATTTTTGATGTCGTGGGTTGTTTCTCAATTCTTTGGCAATAGTCTCTATTTTAGATTTATTATTAAAACACCGCAAAGGCATTGTTCGCCGCCTTATTTTTTCATTTTGATTTGAGGAGTAGGTAAGGATAAGTGCAGGAGGGTGAATTCGAATTCCACATTTTTTACAGGTTATATTTGTTGAATCCATATTCTGAAAAAGAAAGAAAAAAAAAAGGAACTGTAATTCTGCAAAGAAAAACTCAATTAGAATTTTGTGTCAGTATTTGTTGCGCGTAAGTGAATGCAACGAATTCAACTGGAATTCGAACTCTGCTCGCCGATTTCTCGTTCCGAGCCGGTATCCACTGCACCACACGGGGAGAGTACTTGGATTTAAATGGAAATGGGACGAGCAATGACCGAGCAGTACTAAAATACTAGACATGGGCACTGGAATGAGAACAAAAAATACAATCATAGCCAATAAAGGGCTCAGATTGAAATTCTCTGTAGGTTAAATCCGGATTGAGATGCCCTTTAGTTGTGACAATAACAATGAGGACAATAGTCCGCATGTAAAGTAAAAAAAAAAAAGTGTAAACAAAACAAAAAAAAAGACAACTCCTTTTATCCCAGAAATTCAGATAGAAGATTTATGAAATATTTGAATTTTAATAAATTTAATATTTAACTTAAAAAAAACCAAAACAAACAAAAATAACGAAAAACAAAAACTGCAATTTCAAATTTTCATTCATAGTTTTCATTTTCAACCAAAAAAGCCTACAAAAATTCATTAAGTCAACGGAAAGATTTTTTTAAAAATGAAGTCCCACAGATAATGATTGTGTACTTTGCGTAAAAAGAAAAACTTTTGCTAAGAGAATTTTGTTTGAGTAAAAATATTTATAAAAATTTCCTGACAGTAGTTAATTTATTTAGTTAATTTAGGTCATACCAGAAATTACGTGAAAAATACAAAGTTTTTTGGGGTTGGGTAAAAAAAAAAAAAAAAAAAAAAAATGAAAAAACAATTCATTGTTAAAGATACGAATTTGTGCATATTAATTTCAGTAACAGTTTCATCGTTAAAGGTGAATTATAAAAATAATGATAATTAGCATGACAAAAATAAAATCTACTGAAAATACCAAGAGGTGTACTAGGCAGGGAAATAATGTTTCCAGTTCCACTATATTCAGTGACTTAGTCACTTACACACAAAAAAGAAGTTTCATGTAAACAATATTCAATATAACAATAACAACATTTAACAACTGAATAACATTTTTTTTAATTGTTTTTAAATGTTCCTAAATGAACAGAATATCTTGAAGACGGAGATTAAAAATTTAAAAATTATTAGATTTTTAAATGATTTTTTACTCGATCCCTTAAAAAAAAATCAACAAATGATTACAAATGAAATGATTACAACAAACATTATTTATTTTGTCGAGAAAATAAAGAAAACTTAGTTGAAAAACTTACATCATGTTAAAAGTTTTAGAACAATATTTTTTAAAGAAAAATTAAATTCATTTAACTTTGCTTTTTTTAGTTTATAAAAATAAGTCTAAACTAGAGAAAGACTAAATAACTTATACAGAAACTCGCTGGATTTAACTAGTGCGGGGTAGCAGCAGAACAGTATGAAGTTGCTAACGTATTGCAATTTAGTTTAGTATACTTACAATTCCTATTTCCCAAAATCGACACCGTCAGCAATACGCTTGCGCAATAAAAGGTGAAGGACAGTAATTAGACGTAACTAATCTGTCATGAATTATAATTTCCTATTAAACTGTTTTCTTGTTGATATAGCATTCTTTATTAAAAGTTTTTAGTTTATTTTAAATATTTAGTTGAACATTTTTACATAAAAACAATTAATAAATTTTATTATATTCTTTATCAATTATCTATTAGCAGTGCCTATTTTCTGCCATGCGTACTCAAACCCGCCTGATGTTGTTATGGCGGTAGAGTGATTACCTTTTCTCTGGAAGTTGGAAAGATTATCTTTTATTTTACGCTTTTTGCGTTTCACTCTATAATAAGGTACTTAATCAACACTTCCCCATTCGTATTAACTTTATTTATGTTGCACTACAGTATGCATTGTAAATGCATTATTCTTTTCATATTTTTTTGTCATTGGAACGTCGATGTTTAAAAAATGATCAAAAAATATATACTACCTTGAAGACCAAGAGCTTTGTAACTCCTGTTGGTTTTAAAAATTAAAAATAATAGTCAGTAATTACCCTATTCACTTAATGTTTCATTATGGTTCTGTTTCGTTATCTCCAAAAGATTATGATAATATAATTTTAGCTTTTTTTATCATACGATTGTGTCTTAACTTTTTTACCGTACGTTTTCTTGGCAGAACAGAAATAATGAATTTCTAGCTGATAGCTAGCGTAAAAATAACTTTAAAAAATTTATGAATTTTGTTTTACATTTTTACTTCATGAAATTACCCAGTAAAATATTTAATTGCTAACTTATATAGTTGATATCAAAATGTTAAAAGTCGAAAGACAGAGACTGACTGAAGTGAAATTTCTTTGTAATTTGATGTTTATATTTTTTTACATGAAACTAGTCAGGCTAATTTATTAAACATAATAAAGTAGCTTAATGTTAACTATGTAGGTCGTCAATAGTAATAAAAAGAATCATTTGATTTAATATTAACTGTAAGCATCTTTTTAAAACTTACTCGATTTGTTTTTGCTACTTGTCATCTTTTTGTGTGACTTTTTACGCTCAGAGTTATCTTTCCCTTATCATGTCACCATCGCTGAGTTCAATTTTTTTCTTTTAAAAAATCCTCTTTCTTTACTAATAATATTTCTATTAATTCAAAATTTGTAGTACACGTGGTTAACTTATGATTTAGTCAGTTTTATTGTACAAGGAATATATATGAATTTAGATAAAATGAACTTTAAGGTAAAAAAAAACGATAAAAAAAATTAGCCTTCGTTAATTGTTTTTGAACAAACAAAAACTTTGGGTTCATTTATTTAGTTCGGACTAATTTCATTTTTTTATCACAACATTGCGGCCACTGTACCCTCAGGCCTTCCTTGAATGTCTCGGTGAAACTTGGAATAGTCTGATAAAAGCTGAATTATTTTGTTCACTTGCAATAGTTTTTTTTTAAACCAAAAAAACAAATGTAAAAATAAGAGGAGAAAATGTAGACTGAGTTCTTCAGTTCTGATTTTGAATGCGTACTGATGAAGATAGTGACTTAGTCGTGGTTACAGATGTAAAAAAGATATCAAGAGAATTGAATATTGTAAATTAAATATTGTAATATTATTCATTGTTTTTAAAAGAGAAACCACAGAGCTTTCTAAATAAAAATGTTTGAGTATGGCATCTTGATTAGTAGTTTCACCAGCAGTGCAGATCATATGTAAATAAAAATAAAACCAAGTTTAAAGTGATTTTTCTAAGGTTTTCTTTTAATCATTTAAATTAATTATCAAAAAATTCTTACAAATATGTTAAATTTTAAACTAAACATTTATGTTTTAAAACTTTCTTTGTTATTGATGACAAAAATTTAAATCAATGAATTTTTAGTTGAAGATGCAGAATTTCATACCAATGACAAAAATCAAACTTTTTTTTGCATATTTTGCCCTATTGCCAGTCATTTTGACCAGTCCTGTCAATAAGTGGTAGCTATCAGAAGAGTGATTATGAACATGCTGTGTAAACCTCCTTGCCTTACGTCAATATCTTCTCTTTGATAAACGAGAAAGAGAATATGGACAGTAAAAAAAACAAAAAACAAAACAAAAAAAACTAACAGTTATCATCAGCAATAGTAAAACTTTGAAAGTTTTGATATAAAAGATCATCTTGAAAAATACATATGAAAATAGTAAATAAATTTAATATAAATTGAAATATTTCTGTTTGAAAAGGTGGCAGATGTGAATTCAATTTGCAGTTAATTTGAAAGAATCATTATTCATGTTTGTCTGAAATTAAAGCAGGAAGTACAATGATTTGTAAATTGTAAGTAATGCTCAGATTATGAAATATTGTGAATATTGAAACACTTTTAAATAGAACATTGTCTTTTTATGTTTGGGCCTTTTGACCATTTTGTGAACATTTTTTAGATAGGTACCTCCACAGAAATGCTATGAAGCTTTAAAAAATGTGTTTATATAAATGAAAAATCTTTCTTGAAGCATTTATCTTAATTTCAATTTTTGCTGTATTTCAAAACTAATTTAAATTGATGCGTTTTTTTTAAGTCATTAAAAATCACTGATTTTAACATCATTTTAATTTTAAGCTATCTGTCATAACAATGTAATTCTCTTTATTAAAAAGTCTTTAAAAAATAAAATACAATTTTTCTGAAACTTTAAGAAATATTAGGTGATTCCCTGACTGTTCGTTACTTGACATCATTTCTGACAATATTGACAAAGCCATTTCTACCCATCCCTCTGCCCATGTATTCGTGTTTGGTGACTTTAACGCCCACCACACCAAGTGGCTGAAGAACGCTGTCACTGACCCTGCTGGTGTCCAAACCATGAACTTTTCAATCACCCAATCCCTTACGCAAGTAGTGGACTTCCCCACGCGTTTCTCCGACAACCCTAACGAAAGGAACTCACTTCTAGACCTCTGCTTCACTTCCATCCCAGACTCTTGCACTACCAGACAACTCTGCCCACTTGGAAACTCTGACCACACTGTAGTGTCCGTCAATATTTCACTCCACTCCCGCCCGACCCATGAAACACAGACAAGTAGAATATCATACTGCTATCAAAGAGCAGACTGGGATTCGTTCCGAGACTTCCTCTGTGACATCCCTTGGAACAACGTCTTTAGTCTTCCCATCGAAGAATGTGCATCCGAGGTCTCCTCCTGGGTTAAGGCTGGCATTGATGCCTTCATCCCTGCTAGGAAATTCCAGCTTAAATCTCATTCGTCTCCATGGTTCTCACCCGCTTGTTCGGCTGCCATTGCCCACCGGAATCATTTCTTCCGACTTTATCGTAACTATGCGTCGGAACAAAACAGGCGCCTTTTCACTTCAGCTCGTAATAAGTGTAAAAGGGTACTTAACGAAGCTAAGATGTTGTTTGCTGCCAGAATGAAGCAACGCATAGCATGCTCTAAATTCGGCTCTAAAGACTACTGGCGACTCTGTAAAAGAGTACTTAACAAGAGCAAGTCCACAATACCCCCGCTAATCAACAAATTTGAGGTCCTCACCTCCCCAGCAGATAAGGCTGAATGTTTTGCCCGCAGATTCTCGAACAATTCGAGTCTGGACTCGTCTGGAGTTTTTACACCCGACTTCTCACCTAGAACCGAGGCACAACTGAATGATGTCCACATTACACCTTCGCTTGTCTCTAAGATAATCTTAAAACTTGACCCTCACAAAGCGAGCGGTGGTGACGGAATCCCAACCATAGTCTTAAAGAAATGTGCCCCTGAACTCTCCTCTATCCTTTCTAAGCTCTACAACCTCTGCCTATCTGCTTCCTGCTTTCCTGCCTGTTGGAAATCTTCCTCTATAGTTCCTATATTTAAAAACACTGGAGAACCCTCTGACCCTGCAAATTACCGCCCTATCAGCCTTCTTCCGATCTTTGGCAAAGTGTTCGAAGCCATTATCAACGCCGAGGTGGTTCAGCATCTCACAGCACACAGGCTCCTCTCGGACAAGCAATATGGTTTCCGCTTCACCAGGTCTACTGCTGATATGCTAACGACCATCACCGAGTACATATACCAGGCACTCGACAGGAATGGCGAAGCTCGAACCGTTGCATTGGATATATCTAAGGCGTTCGACAGAGTTTGGCATGCTGGCCTTCTATGTAAACTGTGGAGCTATGGTATAACTGGACATTTGTTTGAACTAATCCAGTCATTCCTCTCTAACCGCACAATGAAAGTGGTATTAAACGGACATGCCTCTCAGAACTACCATACAAATGCAGGTGTCCCCCAAGGCTCCATCTTAGGTCCTACACTCTTCCTGATATATATTAATGATCTCCCTGATTCCATAAGAACCCAAATAGGTTTGTACGCCGATGACACCACAGTTTACTCTCGCCTCCAACAAAAATCTGGTGTAGGCGTCAAAGCTAAACTCGCAGCCGAGATTGAAAAAGACCTCCAATCCATATTGGACTGGGGTAAGAAGTGGCTAGTAAATTTTAATGCTTCTAAAACGAAGCTACTGTCAATTAACCATCATCGACAATCTCACCTACCTCCCATTAGCATGGACCAGGCTTGCCTCCCAGAGAGTAAAACACTACGCCTCCTTGGTCTCACACTTTCAGCGGACCTCAAATGGAATGACTATATCGAATCCATTGCTAAATCCGCTGCTATGAAAGTCGGTTCTCTGTGTAGGGCCCGGAAGTTTTTTCCGTCTAAATCTATCCTGCACATTTACAAATCTACCATCCGCCCGTGCATTGAATACTGCTGCCATATCTGGTCGGGTGCCCCTGCTGTTCTCCTCGGGCTTCTCGATAAGGTTCAGAGGAGGGTCTGTAATGTGATAGATACCGACTTGGCAGACCGCCTGCAGTCTCTCTCCCACTGGCGAGACGTGGCTTCGCTGTGTCTCTTCTATAAATACTTTCACGGCTTCTGCTCCGATGAACTTAGATCACTGGTGCCCCCTAAATACGAATTTGCACGAGATACTAGATTAGCAACTAGATCCCACCCTTTTACAGTGAAATCGATAAAATGCAGCCGTAACTTCTACTCCAACAGTTTCTTTCCTCGCACTTCCCGACTGTGGAATTCTCTTCCAAACGATTGCTTCCCCGACGGCTACAATCTTCAGGAGTTTAAATGTAAGGTCAATAGACACTTCCTAACACACTAACCTGCTCCCATTCTATCAAACACTCTTCCCATCTGCCCGACACTCATCCTCGCTATCCTTACTCATCTATTACCTTTCTCCTGACATTCCCTATGTCTATCCACTCCTTCTCTTTACCTTCCCCTATGTAGCCCCATGCGCAATAGTGGCAGTGGAATGCCTTGCTTGGGGTGAGATGATTAAAAAAAAAAAAAAAAAAAAATTTAAAGTTTAATTAATCTAATTTGAAACTATTACTTACTTTGAGTTTAAGATAGCACAGAAATGCATTTTTTAACATAGTGATAGGTATTTAACTTAAGGAGTTGAAAGCTTGACTGACAACCCGAAGTTTATCTAATTTGTTTCTATGGTGGACATATCTGTAAAATTACTTGAGGAATATGACGTGAATGCATTTTTAATCCTTTTTTAATGACGCAGTAGCTTAAAAACTTTTGAAAATATTCTCTGGAATGTGATATATTATTGAATTTTAGGTACTTTGGTTTTATATTTACTATATAACTATCACTCTTATTTCCTGATAATGTCATGTATGGACATCTATTTATAAACATTGGCACATTTATATGCACAAAAAAAATGATAAAAATTCAAAATTCTTTTTAAAATACTGGGGGATGCTAAATTGTTGTAAGCTTTTCCATATATGATTAGTAAATAAATATAGTTTTTACTTAATAACAATATCACCTAACCTGTACAAATTAATACAAAAATTTAAAAGATTTGAAACCATAAGTTATTCTAATTAAAATGAAAAAAAAATGAAAACAGTTCTTGTTAAAATTCATCATTCATTGAATTTTTTTCTTTTAGACAGTATTGTCAATAATATATCTTTATTCATAAAATCAAATAAAGCTTTTCTTATTAAATAATGTCTTAGTTTTATTGCATTTTTTATTTTATGATTCAAATCAAATTTTCAGTAACTGGAGATCCTGATTTATAAAAAAATTGAGGATTTAAATTCTTCAAGGAGTTTTGTGTATATAAACATCAAACAGTACAAAAATGAATTTCTCAAAATTTCATAAAATTAAATAAGTGGCAGGGTAACAGATGTAAAAAAAAAAAAAACTTCTAAAGAACATTTCTAAAATAATTTTTTTAATTTGTGTATAAATCCTGAAAGTTTCATTAAAATCTGGCAATTTAATTTTTTCCAAGAATTTCCAAATCAATGTTTTTCACTGCGAAAAAGATGCTAAAATTTCATATGTTAATCTTTAGTTCCCCTACTGGCCCATGACAAACAAGACTTAATTAAAATTGCAAATGTTTTAAAAAAAGGTCAAAAATACAATTTAATAATCAAAAAATCTTTTGGTCTTTCCTTTTAATAACAACAGATTTTGATGATAAATCTTTGTTTTTATTATGTTTGGGGTATTTTTTCATCGTGATATATACTTTTTTTTGGTGAATCTGTAGAAGTACCTAATTTTATGGAGAAAAATACAAAAGTTACACTTGATCTGATTATATTATTGAAATCTACAGAAAATATTGATCTTAGTCACAAAGTTTCAAATCTGTATATTCAAAGAGAAGCAATGAATGTCAGATTTGGGATTAAAAGCTCATTTTGGTAAAATGTATAAAATTAAGTGGTGGTTTAAAAATTTTGAATTTCAAATCTTTGATACATACCTAATATTTGGGAATTTTCATATAATTTTTTGCTATATGTAATTTTGTGTTTTCAATAAACTGTAGAATTTGCATATATTATGAAAAAAAATAGTTATGTTTGAAATATATTTTATATTGAAATCTTTATTATTTCTCATATTTCTATTTTTGTTTTGTCATTCTGTTATTTGAATAACATTTTCTCTTGTTTTTCTTTGCTTTATCTTTTTTATTCTTTCAGCAATCTGCAACGAGTGGCTGCAGCTAGTAGCAGTATGTGGCCATTGTTGCTTGATTTGTCTCGTGATGAATCCAAGCGAATTTTGCGTCGTTTAGAGTTAGAAGCTTATTCTTCGCTTATATCTGCATTCAGAGCGCAAGGTATTCTCACCAAGTATAAGAAAAAGCTACTCCAGGAGTTACAACATGCCTTGAGGTAAATGATAATTGTATATATTCACCAAAGAAAAAATTATTTTAGCATCACTTAGGATTTCTTAGTTTTTTGATATTTCAGTCAAGATATTTTACTTGACTTACAATCCAATTACTACATATTAATCTTTTTCTAAATTTAATGAGTTTTCATGTCAAATTTCCAGTAATTAATCTGTATGATAGGCATTATTGAATTTATAACTTGTAATTTCACTTTGTTAAAGCCACTTATAATTATACCAAAGAATATAAAAAAAAAATAATTACATTTTTTGGTGCTGGTATAATATGTGGCTTACCTTTTGAATGTGGCCTATGAAATTCTATCACTGGTATGGTATGTGGCATACCTTAAAAAGCATAATATAAGGAAGTATTATAACTGTTTGGTCAGTGTTAGGGAAAATAATTAGTTTCAATAAATAGCCAAATGCTTATATCAATAAATATACTCTTACTGAAGTAGGACACATTCAAACTGGGTTGGCCACAAACTATACCAGCACCCATTTTTAATAAAAATTTATATACTTATGATTTACTTGAAGTTATATTTAATTTATCTGGTAGAATTGTCTTGTGAACTATTTTCTATGGGTTTGGTTTATGTTGTTTGTATTTCTAGATGAACTAGAGTTTTGAGATTATTTTAATGCTGGGAATATGATTCATTATGGGTCATGTCTAGATTTGTCATTTTGGTTGTTTGCACTTCAGCTTATCCCTTGAGACACTCATAAATTTAAACAAATTTTCATCACCTAACCATAAGGAAAATTAACTTGGTATCAACTTGACCTTTGAGTTGACAAGTAGCAAACACCCAGTATAAACAAATGTATTTTTCTGTTAGTAGACATCAGTGCTATTCTGCTTTTACAATCAAGATTAAAAATAAAGCTTCAAAGATGACATTTAAATTGTGTACATTTTAAGATTTTTATTCAAAATCCATGATCATTTCTAGTTTGTAATATTTTGGTACCTACCTAGATGAGTAACATATAAATGATACCATTTTATACAGGCATACTTTTACATTATTTATATAAAATATCTACACTCTTAGATATGAATGAAAATATAGCATGTTTACTTTCATTAGTTTCTTCATGGCTTTCATTTATATCTCAGCCAGTAAATAATTTTTCTTTCCTTGCTTTCTAGTGTCTGGTTTTTCTCTTATTTCCAAAAACAGTGTTAATTAATTTAGAAATTGGTATATAGTTTTATATCTACAAAAAGACTGCACAATTTAAATATAACAAAGTGGAGATTTGAATGTGCACAGAGATATGTTGAAAATAAAGAGCCTCTGTACACTGATAGTAAAAATGTGCTTACCACTGTACAAAATTTCAGAAATTGTAAAAAATATAATCATTGTATAGACTAGCTACAAAACTACTCTGACTCAAATTCTAAAAGTAGGTAAATCTTGGAATATGACTGATTCAATAAAATAGTAATAGTTTGTTTCCTTCAGATATATGGACATTATTGACATTTATCATTCAAATAAAATTTTTTTTTATTTTGATAATTTTCGCCCTAGAAATCTATATTTAGTATTGCATTGTCTCGTCTCTTAAAAAGTTATATTTTATTAAAATTAACATTAGTAGTAACTCTTATTGTAACAGCACTATCATTAACAACAATAAACGATTGTTTTATAAGTGCAAATAATTTAAAGGTGTTGTGTATGATTGTCATATTTATACAAACACTTTCGTTCTATCTTATAATTAAAAATCCTTTCTTTTTTTTTGTGCAGGTTATTTACAAAATTTATATATGAATGTAATCTATTATAAGTTAATTTAATTCTGATCATAACAGCTTTACAAACATATATATATATATATATATATATAATATTTATTCAGAAATTATAACATGGATATGTTATAATATCACTACAAAAGTAGCTATTTTGTTTCGATACTTCTTGTGTCTTGTCAAGTGATGTGGTTTATTTCAAATTGAAGGTTTTAAAAGGTTAAAAACAAGCAAACCCCCTTTAATCAGGGAGGCATTGTTGTACGTACAATGTGGACCAATCAGAGTAAAGCAACTTCTAATTTGGAGAATATGTGAGCAGACTTAAAAATAATTTAGGGGCATTAGTATTAAGATTTGATTAAATTGAGATCAGCATTATTAATTAACTATTAGATCTACTTTATTATTGTTGCGAAATTTAAAAAAAAGTTTTTCTAAGTTTAACAATTTATTAGATTTAGAAAGTTATTCATATATTAAATGAGGAAGAGAAAGAATGCACACATAAATAAACCTACAAACATCCACACATGAAAAAATAGACAAGTATATTCACATACACTGGCAAACACTCATATACAGATTAATATACCCATGCATATATACATGCACAAATTACAAAATTTTGTTTTTATCGACTTGTCAATTTGTCTGTTAAATTTTAAAGCTCTATTTGGATACAGACTGAATTGCCACATATTGGATACAGTCAGGGTAAATTCGTAATGTGACTAGCCTTGAATGAATGAGGTCGGGGCAGACACAATCATATTTAGAATTTAGTAGTTTGATCTTTTCTATAGAATTTTTATTTTAGCGGGATAGGGGTGTTTATTTAATCTTAATTTTGAATTTAGGGGATCGATTTTTTTCTTTAATTTTTAATTTTTCTTAGATCTTCCAAAGATCAAATTACTAAATTCTAAAGCAAGGCTTAATATTCTGAATTAGATTAGAAATATATCCGCTAAAACTTTACTTAAATACAAAAATATTCCGTACTGGAAAAATCAAAATTGAATGAAAAAAATGGCTCCCAAACTCGAAAAAAAATCAATTTCTTATATTCAAAATTAAGATTAAATATACAATTTCAGATTAATTATATTATATTAAAAAAAACCCTGCTGAAATACACAAAAAATATTCCATACGGGATAGACATCCCACCCCTATCACGTCCATCTAAGGAACCCCAAGGAATATAGTCTAGTCACTAGATAAAAAAAGAATACATAAAATCCGTCTAGTAGACATATTCCCTCTATTATTAATAACCCCAACCAACCTCACACAAACAATGAACCAAATATAGATAGTGAGGATTTCTATTCTTGTTTATTCCTCCTAAAGAGACGTTGGAGACCCAATGTTGAAACAACCATATGATTGTAGATGACACATATAAAAACATTATGTACATGTTCTAAAATATAATTCATAATAAATATTCACTGCTCTCTCTCTCTCTATATATATATATTATATATCTAGCACTGTTTTAAATTAATGTTTTGGACTTTCAAGAAAATTCTTTCTTCTTTCTGTACTCACTCGGGGGGATATATATATATATATATATATATATATATATATATATATATATACATACTAGCATCATAGCCCGGCGTTGCCCGTGCAACTCAGAACATTTTAGTAGTAGGAGAAAAAAAATCTATTTTCTTTTGATTTGTGTAAACGTGATTTGATGTTTTGTGTGACACTGTAAACAACTTTGTGTTTGTTTTTGTTTCAAAATTACGAGGGAAAATATTTACATTTTTTGTTGACTAAATGAATTTAACATAAAACTTATTTATTTTGTTTTACTGAAATTAGATGTTTTGTGTGACATTGTAAACAACATTGCGTTTGTTTTTGTTGAATAAATGAATTTAACATAAAAATAAAAATTATTTATTTTGTTTTACTGAAATTAGAAATATAAAAACTATTACGCTCTCAGTTCAGAAATTTTCAAAGAATATTTAAAATGTAAACATTTAATTTTAGAGGAAGCAGTTACATTAATGCCACATGAATTACAGACACTTTTTTTTTTACATATTTTGTTTTTGTTTGAAAAAAAACACTTTTTGTTTCAAAATGGCTACTTTTGTAGTGATATTATAACATCTCCATATTATAATTTCTGAATAAATATGAGCTCTACTTTGTATTGAGCACTTTAAGAATAGTGTTTCTTTGGATAAGGAATATTATTCCATCCATACATACCCTATACTCATATATATATATATATAACATGAAAAGACAACGCTACATGAAAAACAACGCTAACCCAATATATATAAACCCCAACTCTAATCACCCACCATCCATTATTAAGCACATCCCATCATCGGTAGAACGTCGCATTAACACACACTCATCCAGTAAAGAGATATTTGATAAGCGCAAGGTAATCTATAATAGAATCCTTAATGAAAGCGGGTATAAATCATCAAACATCAGCTTTGTAGAAAAATTCAAAAGTCCAAAAAAGAAGAATAGAAACAGAAAAATAATATGGTATAACCCTCCCTTCAATCAATCAGTTAACTTCAAGCTGGGGCACAAATTTCTTAAACTAATAGAGAAGCACTTCCCCAAAAATAACCCTCTGAGCAAAATCTTCAATAAAAATACCATAAAATTAAGTTATAGCTGTTCCAATAATCTAGAAAAAATAATCAAAATGCATAACACCAAAATATTAAAAATACACAGCAAAAATAAATCCAACACTAATACAAGTCCGTCCCATGATAACAACCTCTGTAACTGTAGAAACCCCAACCAATGCCCCATGATCAATAAATGTCTGACGAAATCTCTGATATACATGTGTTCGATTTCATCCATAGAAAATCCTAATGATGAAAAAATATATATTGGGAATACCATGAACGTATTTAAAAAGTGCTTTTACAATCACCTCTCATCCTTCAATAACAAAGAAAAACAAAATATGACGTCTCTATCCAAATACTTTTGGAAATTAAAAGACGAAAATAAAATGCCTAAGGTTAAATGGAAAATCCTCAAACAAGCAAGAACAGCAAAATCTATAAAGGAACCATGTTTTCTTTGCCTTCAAGAAAAATAGAGATCCTTAAATATATAAATAGTAACAAGCTTTTAAACCAGAGGCACGAAACCACAGTAAACTGTAAGCACATTAGGGATCTAACCCTACAATCATGCTAAAAATACTAGGAATTTGATTAAATATTTTTATTATAAAAGATTAAAAATGCTATAGAAAAAATCGATCTAATAAATCCTTAAAGTAAGGTCTAATACCCACAAAAATATCTAAATAAATAAAATGTAAAATTAAATGAAATAAACAGGCTCCCAAACTATAATCTATTAAAAATTAAAGAAAAAAAATCGATCCTCTAAATTCAAAATTAAGATTAAATATACAAATTTAGATAAATTATAAAAAACTGATAAAATACAAATTTACATTTACCTTCTAAAAAATATAATTTTAGATTTTTTATAAATAACTTCGCCTAAATACAAAATACTCCACACTTAAATGGATCAAATTACTAAATTCTACAGGAAAGTTTAATATTCTGAATTAGATTAGAAATCTACCTGTAAAAAACTTACTTAAAAAAAATTAAACGAAAAAAATGGCTCCCAAACTCGAAAAAGAATCAATTTCCTATATTCAAAATTAAGATTAAATATACTATTTCAGAATAATTATATCATACACAAAAATAAACTGTAAGCACATTAAAGATCTAACCCTACAATCATGCTAAAAATATTAGGAATTTGATTAGATATTTTTATTATAAAAGATTGAAAATGCTATAGAAAAAATCGATCTAATATATTAAAGTAAGGTCTAATACCCACAAAAATATTTAAATAAATAAAAATGAAAAATTAAATGAAATAAACAGGCTTCCAAACTATAATCTATGGAAAATTAAAAGAAAAAATCGATCCTCTAAATACAAGATTAAATATACAAATTTAGATAAATTATAAAAAACTGATAAAATACAAATTTGCATTTACGATCTAAAAGATACAAGTTTAGATTTTTTATAAATAACTTTGCCTAAATACAATAATACTCCACACTTGAATTAACACGCCTATCCCACTAAAATAAAAATAAACAATTCTATAGAAAAGATCAAACTACTAAATTCTAAAGCAAAGTTTAACATTCCGAATTAGATTAGAAACCTACCCATAAAAACCTTACTTGAATCCAAAAATATTCCATACTGGAAAAATCAAAAATAAAAAGGAAAAACACCCCCACCCCTATCCCGTTCCATCTAAGGAAAACCCAAAGAAGACAGCCTGGCCACTAGATAAGAGAATACATTAAATCTGTCAAGCACTAGCTAATTACGCCACTGTCCTAAAAATTCTTAAGGTCAACAAACAAGATGGGTTCCCTAATCACAAAAAAAAACACACACACACACGAAAAACTGACCAAGTAATCAACCCCCACACACCACGTTCTTTGAAATTCTAACCAAAAGATATACCCGACTAATAAAAACGTACATTCTAACAGATAATGCCATTAATCAACCATTTTAGCATTTACACACCAAGTTCTTCAAAATTCTAACGGTCAACACGAAAGACATATTCCCTTCATTATCAATAACCCCAACCAGCCCCACAACAACAGTGAACCAAATATAGGCAGCGGATGGTTTCAGTTCTTGCCCATTCCTCCTGATGAGACGTTGGGTGCCCAATGTCAAAACAGCCATATGATTGTAGAGGACATATATAGAAAAAATTATGTATATGTTCCAAACATAATTTATAATATATATATTCTAAGGTATTATAAGCAATAATTTTTTTAAACAAATATTACAAAAATAAATATTACTTCTTCACTATTTATAATTCCAAAACCAGTTATTGCATGCTAATGAATAAAGGTTAAAAAAAAATCAGTGAATTGATTTGATCATATTCCACTACTAACCAAAAATCTTTCAGAATAGTTAAATTTATTCCAGTTTTACATAGAAACATAAATCCTTGCTCTTTTGAGTTCCTCTCTGCTTCTTTTGTAATGTTTTTTTGTACCTACTTAATTGAGATGAGCAACAAATAAATTGTAACATTTTATTCAGAATATGAAAGTGTTATTATTCTTGAGATATGAACAAAAATGTATTGTGACATATTTTCCACATTGCAAAGCAATGGACATTGGTGTTTATAGCTATAAATTACTATGAATGTTACATTTAGTGGGTATACACATTTGAGTAGGCATCTCTGAATATTTTTAAACAGTCTAATTGATGTTTCCTGGTCTGGGAAATTGAATATTTAAAAAAAAATGTGCATTATCTCTGGGATCAAATCTACATTCTCTTTTACACCTTCAAGCCAGGTGTACTTTACATCACTTAGCCACAAAAGACAAAGAAGAGCTCAGTAAGTCATTTTTTTAAAAAGAAGGTCCTAATACAAGATGTACATGATATATCTATAAATGTAAAAATTTAATGTTATATTCATTTGATTTGGAACTTAATAAACTTTGAAGATTTAAATTTTAGCTTACAAAGATAATTGCACAATAAAAATTTAATGAATATTTGATTCATTTTTCAGCATCTCCACTGAGCGACACCGAGCAGAGGTGCGAAGGGCAGTTAATGATGAACAGCTATCAACCATAGCTGATAAGTTAGTATCTGTAATTGTTTTTAATTTAATAAATCTATTTTATTCAATTTTATTGCTTTATTACAAGCACTTGAGCAAGCAATACACAATCAGAAATAAGTTCTTTTTGCAAGTTATTACTGATTGTTCAATCCAGAGTGTTATGATAAAAAGCAACAATAAGAAGTTAGAGTAAAATTAATAATAAAGGATCATTCCATATCAATTCAATAGGGCTTTACACCCACTGACACCGAATTACTTGAAATTTTGCATAAATGTTCCCCTTCATGAGTTAGGAAAATGTGTCAAATTATTTTGTGCTAGACCTTACTGTTCCGATTTGGGCTGTATGTGTGGAGGGTTTATAGTTTTCCTATTTTGTCTCTAAATTAAGGCTGCACAGTGTCACAGAATCTGTGTTTTTTAAGAAATTTTAAAAATACTTCCATAGCTTCAATATTTCTGAAATTTGGTATGTACGCCAAATAAGGATTATAGAATCGAAATATCCAACTATTTTAACCTTATACCTGATAGAAAATTTTATTTTACTCGCCCAAATGCATGACTCTAAAATCAACAACTTTCCACCAATGTAGCTTATGGTCAGTCTGTAGAAAATACGTTCTCTTCAATTTTCATATTTTTTTCCTAACATTTACTATGCCTGTTAAAGTTCACCAAAGAATTTTGTGAGGGGCCAAGTCTACTTTAGAAGATATGACCCTGCCAAGTTTAGAGTTTTTTTCCTGTGTACATGCAGGATTTCAATGAAGGATTATAGTTAAAGACAATCATCCTAATGCATCATGACCTCTCAAATGTTGATATTGTGCTAAGTGACTTAAATTCGTCAGTAAGATGGTTTTTATTACTTTAAAAAATATGTATATATTTTGCAGATATTGCTTTTTTGGAAACGGATAGATTGTCTTTAACAAGTGGTAAACATTGCC
The DNA here is from genome assembly GCA_037127315.1 of Ascarosepion bandense. Taxonomy (NCBI): domain Eukaryota; kingdom Metazoa; phylum Mollusca; class Cephalopoda; order Sepiida; family Sepiidae; genus Ascarosepion; species Ascarosepion bandense. The sequence goes on along the minus strand of JBBBDQ010001260.1, from coordinate 2,030,774 downwards.
TCATGCAAGATAATCAATAGTGCATAGAATATTTGTAGATGGCACTAAACATATGAAATTGAAAGAAATTCTTTTTGTTTGTGTTTTTTAAATTTTTATTTTGATAAATTAGTTATTTTTAGGAAACAGAAATATTTGATTATTTTAATTCAGAAAAAAGTGGTAATAAGAATTAATATACACAGTCTTTAAAACATGACATTCTAAACTACACTGTGCACTAAATTTTGTTGTGTATATAGACTAAATTGTTTTGGATATAATATTTTGTGCAGATAATTAATCCATCTTAGACAAATAAGCTGTACCATTTGTTGTTGTAGGGATATCAATAGTGTACAGAATAGTTATTAATGGCACAAAACATATATCCTTAAAATCCTCTTTCCAGAAAAATGAATGTGATGGAAGAGCTGGGTGCATGAACTTAATCAGCAAGTCCTTATTCTCTGTATCAATTTCCAGGACCATGCTAATCTAAATTTTATTGTTGCACCTGCAACAATAAAACAACAAATTTAACTGGTTTTTCTTCTGCCCTAATAGATAAGTCATATATTAGGTCATAGTTTTCATCTCTGAGTGGAATAAATTGATGAAAACTTCTTGTTCCTGGGACTGTGGATGCATTTTCAAATGTGGTGAGGCTCCTCTTTGCTTCCTCAAATTCCTCCTTTTCAACCAGAATGAATTTGATAGCTTCAATTGCAGAGTTGCAATATTCAAACAGATTCTGTGGAAAGGATTTGTTTGGTCATTGGTCTTTGGAGACTTTCTTTAGACACTAATTTTTTCACTGTCCCACCTATGCCACAAAATGGTTGTTAACCATGACTTGTTGCAAAGAAATTCCATTTTGCATTGTCCAAAATCTTTCTGATGGTTGCGCAAATTGGCAAAGTTCTTATAATTCTTGTATTGTGCTGCACAGACATCAGGAAAATACTCAATATTTTTTATATTTGGCAGGGTAGCTTTGATTACCTCAACTTTTTTCCGTACCATTTAAACAAATGCTGTATCACGTGAGTTGTCACTTGATGTAATGCAGAAACATTGGTTTTGCATTGCGTTTTCAAGCTTAGAGTACCACTGGATGTACATTGTGAGGTACCCCAGTGAAAACTCTGTATCTCATTTTGAACTACAAATTTGTAGTTCTCGGCTAAATCCCCCAGGAACAAATCTTCACTATCACTAATCTCCTTCTTTCTTTGCTTTAAGTATCTGGATTGTGATTTAACCAAGTAAGAATGAGGTGCTAATTTCTTCAGTTGCAAAACAACTAAATCAGTGTAAGAACTTTATTGATTCAGCATTATCAATATATCCTTCGATGCTGTTATAAATAAATTTTTCAAGCTGCCCTGATGATTTAGGACAATTTATGAATCTTACACTCTCTGCTACTGGTATTACAGATAATATATTTCAGGAGATATTGATATGATGCATTCAGTGATTCCAGTAATAATTTCATGTTCTTGTGCATAGTGCAGGTACACATACAGCATGAACACACCATTTCAGCCTTAGACTAAAAAATTTTGAAAACCCAAAGGATACTGTTGGGTACTGTTTCTTGAATGCTCTGAACAGCTCATTTAGGTTGTACAAGATGAGTCTCTTCTGCTGATGAATATTATGTTTAATACTAATGTAGTCTTTCCTACCTGGTGTCAGTTGAGTATATTCATCATATTGGTAAAATGCTTCCACTAGCTGTGCAATATCAGCAGACAAAGACTTGCCCCTTTTTGGTTCTAGCACAGCTAAAACACTTCTTTTGAAACACAATTTACGAGTCTTGCATACAATGTGTTCTGAAACACTAAATACATCCATGACTTTTTTTGTGTGACTAGTTGGTTTTGTCAAGATCTGTATTTTCATTTTAGTTGATTCCACTGTCTTCACTTTTGCTACAAGAAACTCTATCATTTTATCAAAGCACTTCGCTTTATCTAAAATCTTATTTTTGAATTTCAAAGCCTCATCATTCACCAGATCAGTCAACATTTAATGATCTGCCTACTTTGGTCTTTATACATTGCATTACAGAAGAAATTTTTCTCTTACCTAAACAAGCTTTCCAGAGTAATGAAGCTCTTTTGTTTTCAGTGGGAAAATTCCAATAGCAGAAAAACATTCATTGATATTTCTCTTCTGTTTCTGCAGAAGTACTTGTATCAAACTCTTTCATTTCCTCATCTGATACATGTCTTGGTCCTTCATTATTACTACCCTTTTCTGATTCTGCAGAAGTACCTGCTTCAAGCTCTTGTATTTCATCCTTTACACATCTTGGTTCTTCATCATCAGGAAAAAGTTTGCGGATTTGTCTTTGACAATTAGGGCAGATTTTCTTGCCTGAGATTAATACCAACTTTGCCTTGTTTAGCATCTCCAATGAAATTTGTTTCAAACAAGCTTTGATTTGCTTTTTATGATTTTTAAATGGATTACAACATCTATTTTTCAATCCATTCATAGTTAATCAACTAGATCTACTTGTGATGGTAACAGTCTGTATTTTATCCTCAAGTCCTCTTTGCATCCAACTGATCAGCTGAAATCAATCTAATCTGTTTATAATGGAATAAACCATGAAATGTTTCAACTGTTAGCTCAGTACAAATAAAACAATTCATCTTTAACTGAAAAAACAAAACTACTGTATGTCAATTATCCTGTGTGAACTAATAAAAAATCCAAGTAGTCAGGAAAATGCCACGTTTCTCCTTGAATACTGGATGGTAAGTGACTGATGTTTCAGGACTAGACAGACTGATACCAGTCCTGGTCATAGGTGGGTCATTCAAAGTTCCCAGTTTAACTTGATTTCATCTTTATCACATTTATGGCCTAGGTATCACAGATCTTACTCCTTACAAGATAGTTATCAAAGAGAGTTAAGGGACTAGATAAAAATGGAAAAATCTTTAATACAATTTTAAGATGTTTTAAGGAATTTTTGGACATTTAATCATTCTTATCAAATTTTTTCAGAAAGAAAAAAAATCATATTTTTGTTTCCTAAATTGATCATTTAAATTTGTAAAAAACTTTAAAAATAAGAATTAAGTAGATCACAAACAATAATGAAAGCACTTCTTTCAACTTCATACATGTTAAGTGTCATTAATATTTTATGCACTGTTGTTTACCCTGCTGGAGGCCATGTTTAAACAATTTAGTCTATATATACAACTAGCAGTATAGCCTGGCGTTGCTCGGGTGTAATGAAAGCTTTAAAACTAATCCATGCTCCTTGACCTCAGGCTCAGCCTAAAGAATATTTGTGTGAAGTTTGGTGAGAATCGGATAAAAATTGTGGATTTGTATAAAGGACATACAGACAGATACACACACACACACACACACACACACACACACAAACATCTTGCCTTTTATATATATATATATATATATATATTATCGATTTTCTGCACTATTGTAAGAACTGCAGCCTTGAAACTTCTGAATATCGTTTCTTATGTCTTTGTCTATGAGTGTATCAAATTTGATTAAAATTGGACCACTCCTTCTATAACCTGATATTTTCGATATTTATCGGGGGGGTACCTCAACACAAAACCTAGCTAAGAACACTTGCAGACGCTTATAGTACAACTGTAAATTTTCAAGAAAATCGGTTCAGCTGTTTCAGAGTCTATCAGTAATGAATACACACACACACACACACACACACAAAGTTCCATTTATAAATAAGTTTAGATAAAATTTAGTGCACAGTGTAGTTTAGAATGTAATGCTTTAAAGACTCTTTGTATATTAATTTTTATTATCACGTTTTTCTGATTGAAAAAAATCAAATGTTATTTTTATGAAAATAATTTTGGAAAATTGTAAAAAAAAAAATAAAAAAGAGAATTAAAAAAGTGATGAAAGCATTTCCTTGAACTATATAAATATGTTTCGAGCCAACTAAATATTCTATGTTTTAAAGATTCATTCATTTTAATTACTTTTTTGAGAATGAAAAATAATCAAATGTTTTTGTTTCATGAAATAATTTATCAAAATAAAAAAATAAAGAATTTCTGTCAATTTCATATTTTTAGTGCCATCTACAAATATTCTATGCACTGTTGATTATCTTGCATATGGCAATATTTACCACTTTTTAAAGACTATATATATATATATATATATATATATATATATATATATATAATCGTATCACCCCGAACAAGGCGGTAGCGCCACTGATGTGCAGGGGGCTACGTAATAGTGAGAAGATTGGTAATGAGAAAGCCGGAAACCACATCCTAAACAGGGAACAAGGGATGAGCCTCTTAACCTGTTCAATAGACGTGGGTGGAGTGTGAACCGGGCGATATTATCTGCACAAAAAGCAATATCTGAAAAATATATTTAATTTATTTATTTTTTTAATTAGTAAAAACAATCTTATTGAATAATTTAAGTCACTTAGCCCAATATCAACATTTGAGAGGTCACGGAGCATTAGGATGAATGTCTTTACTGAAATCCTGCATGTACATAGGAAAAACTCTAAACTTGGTAAGGTCATATCTTCTAAAGTAGACTTGAACTTGAGCCCCTCACAAAATTCTTTGAACTTTAACAGGTATGGTAAATGTTAGGAAAAAAAATATGAAAATTGAAGAGGACGTATTTTCTACAGACTGATCATAAGCTACATTGGTGAAAAGTTGTTGATTTTGGAGTCATGCATTTGGGTGAGTAAAATAAAATTTTCTATCAGGTATAAGGTTAAAATAGTTGGATATTTGGATTCTGCAGTCCTTATTTGGCCTACATACTAAGTTTCAGAAATATTGAAGCTATGGGAGTATTTAAAAAATCTTTTTTAAAAACACAGATTCTGTGATGCTGTGTGGCTGTAATTTAGGGAATAAGAAAATCATACCCCCCCCCCCCCCCCGGCAAAAAAAAAAAAAAAATTTGGAATGGTAAGGTCTAGCACAAAATAATTTGGCACACTTTCCTTGTTCATGATAGAGGAGATTTGTGCCAAATTTCAAGTAATTCAGTGTCAGTATGTGCAGATTTCAACTTTTTGCTGGTGTTTTGAAATGAAATGATCCTAAAATAATACTTACACTATTGGAAATTTATTGATATGAGAATTAAAGGTATTTCATATATCCTATTTAGTGGATGACTTGTTTTGATACTTTCTGTAATTTTCAGAAGACTTATTTCAAAAGATTTGAACTATTAAATTCATTATTTTTCAGCTGTTTTTCTTGCCATGTTTTTGATAACTCTCTAGTCTTCAAGTGGAAAAAGAACAGTTCTGTTTTTTTTGGTAATGCAAATATAAATAATAGCAAACATTTTTTTTTCCAGCTAAAAGTTTGATTTGTATCATAAAATAATTTCTCAGTTATTTTCTGTGGCTAAGTATTTTTCAAAAACAAATCTAGTGAGACAGCTTTGATACATTGATGACCCATGCTTAAAGATAACAATAACAACAAATGATAAAATGAGTAGTTTAAAAATAACAATAGAAGAAAAAAAATAGGAAAACTGAAAGATTACTGCAAAATTGGTATTGATACTCTTTAAAAAAGTGAGGGGGGTAAAAACTATTTTAACTCCTTTTTGATAAATAAGAAATAAGAATCTCCCTAGATAAATTGTCAGTATCCCATCTGACAGGAATTAGCCTATGAATGATGATGTCACTGTTTTAAAAACCACATTATAGTCCCTGTTCCTTTGTCACAATTGTGAAGTCAATCTGAGAACAGAGATGCTATTATTAGTAATCACAATACCACTAAAAGTTATAAGGCAATCTCTAAGGTTGGCTTACGGCCATTTCATGTTGAAACATTGGTTCCTACATGATCACCAAAATTAAGTAATATTGAGTATAGTCAGTGTTTAAATGGTGACTGCTTTCAGAATACCAGGTGCTGTAAGATATGAATCCCCCTCTTCTCTTCCAAGCTAATTAGTAAGATTTGTATCACTAAATCGTTATTGCAAAAAAAAAAAAAACCATTCTTACAATCTAAAAATATTTTCTGGCTTTAAATAACTTACAAGGTGTTGATAACCATAGAAAAATAAATCAATCTACCAATGATCTTGGTATTCCTGTTTCAACAGTTTGCAATGTTATTAAGAAGTTAGCTAAGTGTGGAACTGTCAAGAACCTCCCTGAATATGGAAGTAAGAGGAATATTAATAAAGGTTGATGCAAACCAAGCAAAAAACACCATGTAAAACATCTAAAGACCTGAAAACTGACTTGGAACAATTGGAGTAATTGTTTCATTATGTAACATATTAAACCAAGCAAGACTTTATGGGGAAAGGCTAAGAAAAATCCTATTACTTTAAAAAAAAAACAAAGACATAAAAAGGAACAACTGAACTTTGCCAAAGAGTACTTGGAGAGACAAAACAAAAATAGTGTTTTGGCAATGTAAATCAGCAATGTATTTATAGACAAAAAAATGAAACTTTTTAGTTTAGTTTTGTTTTTTAAACATTTTACCCCAAGCAAAGTGATAAAGCCACTATGACAAGGGATTACTGAGTGAAAAAATCTGAGAAAAAAGGAGAGAAACCTATAAAATCGCAGGAAATCAACAGGAAATAATTGCATGTAAAATTTCAAAGTTGACTAGAAATCAAGATGGCAGAAATGTATTCGGCACATAAGTGTGAGAGAAAAAACTTAGCATAAAACATATACTGAAATCTAGCAATTTCAGTTGTAAGATGGTGAGATCTATCTGCCAATCTAGTACAGTGCTTAAATTCATAAAGTTGAGTTATTAGAGAAACTGTTACAGAAGTGGGAAAGTGACTGAAGTTGCTATGTCAGAACTGATAACTTTGCTGATTCTTCTTTGGATTTTATCAAGAATCTCTAAATACATAGCATAAGTGACAGACCAGATGTGGCAACAATATTCAATGCATAGTCAAATGGTAGACTTACAAAGGTGTTAGATTCTGGCAAGAAGAATTATCTAGCATGTCACAGTGAATCAGCTTTTCTAGCAGCAAACTTAGCAATTGATTCAATACAATCATTCTAGTTCATGTTAATGGAAAATGTTAGACTAAGATGGTGCAATCAGTTACTCTCCTGAAGGTTAGCATTATTTATACTGATAAAAGTTAAAAAAAAAAAGGTTCTCTAAAATGATTAAGAGAGAGCTGTTTCATTTTAATCATTAAAAAATAAGCCATTCCTATCCAGCCCAATTAAGATTGATAGTCATTTTTTTTATATCAGCTGCCAATTTGAGCATAATGAACTTATCAAACTTACCGTGAAGATAAAAATAAATGATCATGTCATCAGCATAGATACATAGTTGAGAACTGATGACATAGGGATGGTCATTGATGAAAATTAGGAACAATGTCAATCCAAGGCTAGATCTCTGAGGGATACCTGCATTAATGTAAAAAGATCTAGAAGAGTGGATGTCTAAGACAACTTTTATTTTATAAAATATCATAACCTTTCAACTTGTGAAGAAGACCAGCATACCAAACCCTGTCAAATGCTTTTGAGATATCCAAAGCAACAGCCCAAGCTTTGCCATTTTTATCTAAAGCGTGATAGTTTCTTTCAGCAATAACCATTAGCATATCAGCAATTGACCTAGAGAAGGGAAAGCCATATTTGTCTGAAAGAAAACCTTTCCAGGGGAGATGCTTAACCAAATTCAGAGTTCATTAGTCTCTAGGAATTTGCCAAAAAGAGGTAAAAGGTTAATAGGTTGATAGCTAGAAGGATTACATGGCTCACCCAAGTTCTTAAAAGCAGAAACTATAGAAGATTTTTAAGCAGCAAGTCATTTAAGTTTGGAGAGAATAGGAGCACATTTTTTTAGAACTATTGTAAGGATACCATCATGTCTCCATGCTTTGTGAGGATACAGTTTAATGATAATAGCAGAAACCTTGGATGAAGTTATATGTATATCATTGCAATATGGACTCAATTCTAATTGATATACTCCAAATGATACTCCAGAGTAGAATTGGAAGTGAATTAACAAGTGAAATTTTATCAGTGGATGTTAACATCTCAAATTGAGTGAAGAGAGCAGAGATAGAGTACTTATATTTATTTAACATTATTATAGAGCTACCAGTAGTCACTAGCGCCAAACTTCTTAGATGCTATGCAATTCCTCATTCTCTCTGCAAACAGACTTAGCCTCATTGTGGCCACAAAGAGGAATCTGTTGTGATCAGGACTATTATGCTGGTACAATCAGAAAAAAATTATAGTGGCTGAACAAGCAGGTGTGAACCAAAGAGAAAATTATGGTTTTATTTGGTATTTCCAACAGGGCAAAAAAAAAAAAAAAAGCACCAATACTGGCTTTAATCCAAGGAGTGTCTTGAAGAAAGTCACAAAATGAATCCCAATTAGTACACTGGTCACAGAAAGAAGTCTTGTTAATAGGAGGTTCCTGTCTAATCAAGGAGTCACAAGAAATATTGACAGATATTACAGTGTGATCTGAATTGCCAAGTTGACAGAGTTGTAATGCTCAACAAGAGCTAGGAGAGGATGTAAGGAATGAATCAAGTATAGAAGCTTGTTGATCTGAATTACCAGGAAAATAAGTTGGAAATCTACTATTTGACTGAGAGAATGAGCAACAAAACAATTGAAAGTCTGAATACTGGCAACATCAGTAACATTAGAATGATTAAGCTACTTGATGTGGTAAGCATTAAAGACAAAATGTTTGCAGGTGAATGTAGAGAGAGAGAGAGAGTTATTTTTATACTGTTGAATATTTTGGCTAATGTGTTATAGCCCTGAGAAGAAGAGGAGCAATAAAAGGAGAAGATATAGCTAACAAAGTGCAATAAAATAATTCAAAAACACAAAGTATCATCCAGGGACTCAAGAGACGATTCCCTTGCCATTGGAACCAAGGCCATGCATATGTACTCTAGAATCTTTTTGACAAAAAGGAAGATAACTTGGAACATAGGATTCATCTTAATGCTAAAAGATATGAAGAACATTTTGCAACATACAGTTTTGTGTTGTTGTGGTGGGAAATGACACCTTTCTGATTTGCCAAAATTTGCCATTTTTCGTGAATAGCCATATTGAAATTTATAAGTTGGTCACAATACTTCTTTGCAGTTATTACTTCACTGGCTGGAAGAAACTCAATGTGAATTATTTCTCTGCAATTTCATCAAACAATCACCAACATCTTCATTGGATGCAAGCCCACTTTAGCTACTGGTTCTGTCCAAGAATGGTTCCTTTTCATGGTGTAACAGCAATGAAATCTCCACAGAAACACAATTGAGCTAGTTCTATTCTGTTAGAGAATGGAGCAACCATGTGTTGAATTTGGAACTGAACTCAAGCCTCTTCAAATGGCAAAAGCCATTTGAGAGATTGATTTTCAAATTCTTAGCAATCTTTTCTGGTTTATGATGGCAAGTACAGTGTCTTCATTGAAGGTCTCTTGAAATATGCTTTATCATTAAGGTTAAAAGCACTCTGACAAAATCTGCCAAACCACTTTTTAACTGTCTGAAGAACTAGAGCATGATCCAAATAAGCTTTCTGAATCTTTTTTGTTGCAGTCTTGACACTTACTCATTTCTGAAATTCATAAAGCATAATATAGCAAAAGTGCAACTTATCATCTCCCATCTTTAAGGTATTCATTTGTGGGTAAAATTTCAACATTCAACAAAGAATGACTCTCAACTGAATGATTCAAAGTTTCAGTCTAGAATACATCTGAAATTAGCACTAAAACAAACGCCAGTGTCAAGTCACAGTTATTTTATATTAATAATGAAAATCAGGCACTAACTTTTGCAATGATCTGATACAAAATTCAAATTAAAGTTAGTTTTAATTTTGTTAATATTCTCTTTATTTGTTACTTTGATTTTAACATTTTTCCCCACTTCATAAGAACTCCTTAATTTGTGCTTTCATTAAAAACTTTCATGAAAAGACTTCATACCTTAAGGTATTCCAAGTGAAGTTGGATTTAGGCAAGATTGAACTGGCATAATTATCAGCAATTGAGCTACTGGTAAAAATCTTGAGTGACAAAGGTTCTCCAGGCAATATTCATGTATTTTTTACATAAAATGTGGTACAAGTCCTAAAAGTGGGAAAGATGGTCATCACTGTTCTTAAATTTAACTTAACTATTTACATTCACTGACCCAGTCATACTTATAATAATCCTTTCACCATAATGCCACATTTATATAAAACAGATACATGCTACAATCACTAAAACAATCCATTCTCTCTATGAATACCTAAACTAATATCCCAGTTTTTACAGACATGGAGAGGGAGGGTGTGTGTGTGTGTGTGTGTGTGAGAGAGAAACATGATTTTTATTTTTTACATCATAAAATAACCCCATCATTTGCATGAAATAAATAGATATATACCACCACCTGATTCATAGTATCGAAACATGAAAGCATTTTTGTAGCAATGTAAATTGTTTTATTATAATCACTTATAATAAAAATATTATAATAAAATATGAGTAAATAAAAATGTTTGTATGGGGTCCTCTCCAATTCTAAACATGACTGAAAAGCAAGTTAATTGGGTAAAAAATACAGTGTGAATTTTTTAAAATATAAAAGCTAAAGGTTCTTTTTCTCATGGATGTCTGGGTTCACTTGGCACACATTCTCCCTAGTATAATGTTTTTTTTGTGTGGAAGCTGCTTTTCTGAGCTTCCCAACGAGGACCTAGGTATTTTGACTGATGTTGTAAACAAGAATATTTCCCACATAGAGAAATCCTTTCACTTGATTGGATTTTCATTTTCACTCCCACTTCTGCCAACAACCTTCATAATCCTTGTTGATTTTATTGTCTTGTTTAATTTTTTTTGTCAATAACAAAGACAGAAGTAATTATTTTCTCTACAGCTTCCAGCTCTTGAGGGTTTATGATAAGTCCATCTGATGTAACTAGGAGGGCATATTGCCTACCTTGCTTGACAAATTCCTCAGTGTCTGTGATGCAATGAGGTGGTGATTTCCATGTAAAGGGCAAGGCAGTAGATGAATTTTTCTTATTCTGTCCTTTTTTTATGTATTTGTCAGTTTGTGGGGTTCTAGTCAGGTTTTTTTTCCCTGATTCAGTGCTCTTTTTTCGGGGGGCATGAATATGTTTTGATGGCACTCTTTATCCATTATAGACAAAACAGGAATGGTAAAAATCCCCCCAAATATCCATCAGATCTTGTCAGGTGCTAAAAAAAAATGAAAAAAAAGTGTATGTCGAAAATGATCCTAATGAGCAAAATGGTCACAAAAAAATCAATCATCAATGAATGTCTGCACAATGTGCTAGAGTGTTAAATGTTCCCCAGGAAACAGGCAAAACCTTACTCAAGAGACAAAGCATTGGCTTTTATAAAGCTTCACTTGATGATCCTATTCCAGTCATTAGAGGTGATATCTTCAGTCTTTATCTTGTTTACTGAATGTTGTGAGCTCACTCTTTAAACTGAGCAGAAAATCTTTTTCTCTTCACCCACACCAGTATAACCAAGCTTGTACAAATGATTTGCAATGGTTGAATTTTGGCAATCTTTATCATATAATGTTGCTTCATGTCTTGATTTGTGGAAAATGTTGTATTTTAATTTTCCATTTGGTAATGAACTGTGATTTTAACCTTGAATATAATTTAAATTATATGAAGTGTTGCTGAAAACTTCTCAGTCTGACCCATTTCCTAATGAGCAAATATTGAATTTTTTTTTCTGCAGTGCTTCTTGACTAAATCAAGAATTTTCAACATTATCTCATATTCATGTTTTGTAGACTTTGTCATAATATTCTATGTTTATTTTATGTATAGTATGTGTGGTCCCAGTACAGATGCAGATTGGTTAATTGAGGGGAGGCGGCTGATTCCACTGATGCCTCGACTTGTGCCTCAAACAGCCTTCACAGTCACTGCGAACCAAGCTGTGAATTTACAAGTTGAAAAAAATGCAGCTATGCCTAATCCAGCTCAAACTGGAAACAAAGATTGTAAGTTTATTTCATTATTGTTAAGTTTTTATTTTTTTATACAAATATTTATTTTAATGTTTATAAACAGGTATCTTATATGAAAATATGAGTGAAAAATATTATTCAATTTAAAAGCATGTTCAATTTAAATTTTTGATTTTGATTTTTTTCTAGCTTGCAAGTATTTTTTTAAACATAGTTGTACATAATTTTAAATTTTTACAAGTTAATGCATTGCTAATTATGATTATATACAGTTTGTATTTTACAAATTCTTTATTAAAATAAAACAATTTCTCTGTTTTTGTATGATTTGACTTTTAATGATTGGTGCCAATTGATATGTATATAGATCTCTTGACTTTGTTTTTAGGGGGTACTGTTACTGAAGAAGAAGAAAGTCTTTCAAAGAAAAGACGTCATGCAGCTGCTGACAGTGTTAGCTCTGTGTCTGCTGGGACTCAAACATCTCGTGCTGCTACAACCTCCTCATCAAACAATCTTCAGGGCATTTCCCCTGTAAAAATCACAATTAGCAAGAATTCACAAACTAGAAACCAGAACACAAATGCAGTGGCTACACAAACGCAGAAAGTAATTGTTTACTTGTAAAATTTTCTTTTTAAATCATTGATTATGATAATTTTAGATTTTAAGATATTTTGCTTATATTTACATACTGTGCTTATGATTTTATATTTACATACTGTGCTTATGATTTTATATTTACATACTGTGCTTATGATTTTATATTTACATACTGTGCTTATGATTTTATATTTACATACTGTGCTTATGATTTTATATTTACATACTGTGCTTATGATTTTATATTTACATACTGTGCTTATGATTTTATATTTACATACTGTGCTTATGATTTTATATTTACATACTGTGCTTATGATTTTATATTTACATACTGTGCTTATGATTTTATATTTACATACTGTGCTTATGATTTTATATTTACATACTGTGCTTATGATTTTATATTTACATACTGTGCTTTTGATTTTAAAATTAAGCTATTTTGTTTATGGAATCCAGTGTTAAATTTTGTTAACTAATGAATCTATTTTAAACTGTTTTTTATTTAAATATAATTTCTATTATTCAAGGAATTAACTTTTAATTGTTCTAAACAAAATGATAATAAAATGTCTATTCAAAATAGGTAAATCTCATTCTGAAGCCTAATGATTTTTCGATAAATATTTTCATAGCAATTGTTCTGATGATGTTTTATCTTAAGTCCATTAACTTTATGAATTTAAGCATAGTATTAGATTTGCAACTATCATTTATTGCTGAAATGGCTAGGTGTAACTGTAAGTTCTATTCTAATAGTTCTTTCTTTTGCACTTCTTGCCTGTGAGACTTGTTTTTGGTTTCTTACTTTCCTGTCAACTATGATCTTCAGAAATTTAAATTCAGTATTAATCATCTTCTGTCTTTTTCCAATCCTGTACATTTGTTGCTCTTTTTCCTCAATTTCTTTTGTTTCTTTCACTTAGTAATTCCTTGTGCTTTAGTGACTTTGCCTTGCTTGGGGTGAAAATTAAAAAGTAGAAGTATTTATTTTTACACAAAATATTTTTCAATTCCCCCCTTGTTGTCAATGCATTTAAATTAGTGGTGAATATTAACCACATATATTGAACAATTATACAGCAAAATTTTTAGGTCTGTATGTTTCATGTCTTTTTTTCCATTTTATTTTTAACTATAGCAGATAATCTATTCTAATTGAAAATATTACCATCACAATTCATGAATTTGTCCTTCAGCTAGAGCCTTGATTGTTACATGACATCTAACAATGTCTTTCTCTAATGTTTGTTTATTGTTACTTATTCCTGCAAATTCCTCGTAGGGCATAAATATGTAACCATTCCAAAATGCTGTTGCTACTGTTAGGTATCCAGTTATGATAGTTACTATGAAATTAAAATAATAGCTAAATATATTTCTTCACATCAGTTATAAAAATTCAGAATATTTTTGTCTGAAGTAGTGAATAAAATATTTATGAAGTGATTTTATATTTTCAATAAAATCTTACTGTTTAAAAAAAAATGTTGGATGATATTTGAAATGCTTATTTAAAAATGTGTTTATGTTAAAGGTTATTTTGGTTTCTACATCTGGACCTGGAGCTAATAGTGGTGCCAATGTTTTGCCAAAATCTATATCTTTGCCATTGGTCAAAGCTATACCTACAACTTCTGTGAGCAGCACTGGTTCTGGTCATCCTAAAATGTCAATTGTTATGCCAAATACGAATTCAACACCTGCAGGTATTACTATTTCAAATGGAAATCTTGGCAACATTATTACTGTAGTGACAACCTCAACTACATCTTTGAGATCTACCTGTAAGTTAAATTCTTGTTTTCAAGTATTAAAAATAACGAATTCAGCATGAATAGGAAAACTTGAAATTAATATATCTCTACTTTTTTATATTACTAAAATTACTCATAATTAGTTGATAGATCAGTCCATTATTTTTTGATTATTTGTAAATTTACCACTGTGGGGGAAAATGTGTATGTTAAACTCCATCTTAAACAGAACATCTGTAAACGGCCACCTTGAAGACCATATTTTTTTATTATTTTATGCTCGTTCTTCACCTTGTAAATGTTTTTTTCTTTTACCTAAAGATAGAGTTGCTGAAAGTCTTTTGCTTGGACTAACCCATTTTCTAAAATTGGATCAAATAACCAAACATTAGACTTTTTGAAGGGCTTCTTTGTTAGGCCAAAAACTTTTCAGCACTGTTGCTTACATGCTTTGACTTCTTAAAATTATCAAGAAAAATTTGTTGAATTTGGTGTAAATTTCAAGTTTAAAAAACAGTTTCTGTCTCATAGGTATCATATTTTTGATATTACATGAGATGAAATAATGTTATATGAAGCAGCAGATAGTCAACAAACTCACAAATCAAGCATGGGAAAACATTGTTTAAGCTTGATTATGCTGAATTATATTTTTGTCATTTGCTAATAAAATGAGTTGGAAATACTGTAATTTTGAAATAAATTACTACAGGCAATAAAGTGATTATATTACAATGTCATGTAAAAAAGATCACAAGACAAATGAAACTTCAAAGGTCAGTCTTCATCTAAAAGAGGTGATGCTGTATATATGGCAGGATTGGAAAGGAATCTACTGCTAAGAATTCTGTTTGGAGAAACAAATGATGGAGTTGAATAAATACTGCTTCCAATTAAACCAATTGAATGAATTGGTTGACAAAAAGTGGACATTTTAAATTAGTCAAAGGTGTAATTTCTATAAGAATAACTATAGAAAGCATGTTTTTTTTTTCTTTTGCTTATCAGGTAAAAATTATTACATTTTCCATTCATTCAGTGTATTCACCCTATGTTGCATTTTCAGATTCTGGTGTTTTTTTTATTTTTATTTTTTTTTTTGATGAGTTGAAAATTACATAATTTCTTAATCTTTTTCAAAATAAGATACATATATTACAAAAAATATTGATATTACAGTGAAAAGAGCTGTTTTGTTGAATTCCTATATCAAAATTAGTAAAGTTTCAGTCACATACCTCCAATGGATACTTTTTATGGCAAGTTCAGTATGCTATACTTTTGAACATTTTTGCCCTACTGCCGAATTGTGCTTCTGGCTGTTCTCATGTGGTGTAAATATGGTGTTTTTTTTTTTCAATTTATTTTGTACTAAAAACAT